>BSBK01007439.1:2500-380000 GCA_027943335.1 Chamaecyparis obtusa | reverse complement strand
TTATAATGGAGAAACTCAAATCTAGGCATCAATGGACAATGGATTTGGATGTTATGTTCTGCATGGTGGCAGTTTGTAACACCTCAACAATACTCTGCATGTCTGTAGATTTGCAAATGAGTGCACACTGTGAAAACATCTATGTGACATGCACAAGACCTGTGCCCGACAGATTGCCTAGCCAAGACTTCAAAGTGGGTAGTGGGAAGGCATGTTGAGTGGGTGCATGCAGATGATGTGGATCTTTGAGTCTTAGAATAAGGTAGGGGTAATTCTTAATGATAATTTAATCAGGGTACAAATTTGTGCCATTATATTTTTCCCCCACTTTAGCAAGCATGTCATATTAGAATGGAGATGTGATCTAAAGTAAGAGAAAATATGCCTAACTTACCTGCAGAGATTCTGTCACACGAGTTTTCCCTCAACTAGGAAGCCCTAAATTGTTGTCATACTACATCTAGCACACAAACTACAAACATGTCTCCTACATTATGAAGACAACATGTATACCCAAGACCATTGATGGTACATCGATATGGGTGGAAATTTGTGTTATGATAGGTAGCAATATGATAGGGAAAATTTGTTAGTTCTCAGACATGCATAGCAAATGCTAGATAGTGATGAAGGGTGCTCCCCTTAATACCACAAACACATAACAGAAATAGAGAAACAACAACAATATGCAAGAACAGAAAATTGGCTTCTTATTATCTCCACAAATGTGGAATTACAAACTTTCAGAATTACAATATGCAAAGCCACATGGGCATTCCCTTACAATATTCTGTAGGACAAAGCCTCGAATCAATACCCAGATCTACTACCCAGAACTATTCTGAACTGCCTAAGACAATAATACAGCCTTCCTTATATAGGCAATTTTCCACCGCCTGGGAAGGTTCCAGAATTTTAGCCAATAAGGCCGACCAAACTTAGAATTATTTTTTTTTATTTTACATTTCATTACATCATAGTCGGCTCAAAATAAATTTTGAAACCCGAACAGAAATTTTGAAGAAAAATCATTTTCCGCCATTTCAGGTGACCCAACTTCCGAAGACCATAAGTCATCACCAGTTGACCCGATTGACTATTGTAACCCCATTTCGGAAAGGGCGCGAGGAGCTCTACAACGCTTGAATTAAGCAAGCTTCATTCAGCCCAAAATTCGACCTCATCCGGGGCCTCTAAAGCCTTCAAAACTGAGTTCGAAGTTTCTGTACCCTGCTGCCAATACCGAAAATCTTCAATATCTTCCAATATACACTTGATCTGGCAATGAAACTTTACTGGCAGACTTATATGACCAAAATGAACCTCCAAGAAAGAAATCAGATCATTCTGAGCACATACAAAAATTACCAAAAATAGTAACTTTCCATAAATAGCAGCTCTGCACAAAATAGCCCTTATTGAAAACAAAAACAGAAATATTTTTGGGTGATGCAAGATTGCTCTTACACCCAGGATGCTCCTGCATCAGACACCCAGGGTAATTTGAGAAGTGACCCTGTCACGACTCAGGTGTGCAGAGGAAAACCAAGACGGTTAACCTCCTCCTTTGTTAGCCATGATGAATCTTCAACAGGTCGTCCTTTCCACTTGACCAAATATTCTTCATATGTCCTGTTCCTTGTGCTTCTGCCAACACGACTGTCCAGTATATCCTCGATCTCCTTAGTGTCTGAACTAGTTGCTGGAATACTCCACTGTGCTGCTCTGATCTCATCTTCAACACCTCCTTCATGATACTCTGTCAGATCTGAAATGTTAAACACTGGTGAAATATTCAGCTCACTAGGAAATTCTACCTCATATGCATTTCCTGAATCATGCTTCTTCAGTATCTTACATGGCCCAAACTTCTTCATTTTCAGCTTGTTATATGTACCAACTGGAAACCGCTCCTTCCGCAAATGAACCATGACTTCATCACCAACCTGAAATTCTTTATACCTCCTTTTCTCATCTGCCTTAGCCTTATACTGTGCATTCATCTTGGTAATATGCTTCCTCACCTCCTCATGGATGTTCTTCAAGTGTTCTGCAAAATCCTCAGCTTCAGCACTACTTATTTCTCCTTTATCTATCTTTCTCAATTCAGATGCATTTCTTGGACTACTTCCATATACAATCTGGAATGGTGATTTACCAGTGCTCCTATTGACAGAATTATTGTATGCAAATTCTGCCTGTGGTAAAATCAAATCCCATCCTGTTGGCTTATCTCCAACCAAACATCTCAGTAGATTTCCCAAACTCCTATTCACCACCTCTGTCTGTCCATCAGTCTGTGGGTGATGTGATGAACTGAACTTCAAATCTGTCTTCAACTTCTTCCACAACGTTCGCCAGAAATATCCAACAAACTTAGTGTCCCGATCTGAAACTATGGTCTTTGGCAAACCATGAAGTCTCACTACTTCTCTGAAAAACAATTCTGCTACATGAACAGCATCATTAGTCTTCTTGCAGGGAATAAAATGTGCCATCTTTGAAAATCTATCAACTACCACAAAAATTGAATCATGTCCCCGTTGTGTCCTCGGTAAGCCAAGAACAAAGTCCATACTGATATCCTCCCAAGGCTTCTCTGGTATAGGCAATGGCTGATACAACCCTGTATTCTGCTTCACTCCTTTCGCCATCTGACATACTCTGCAACTCTGTACAAACTTCTTCACATCTTGCTGCAATTGTGGCCAATAATAATTCTCACCAACCAAAGCAAGGGTTTTATCATGACCAAAATGTCCAGCCAATCCTCCACTATGCTTCTCCTTGATGAGATTCTCCCTCATAGAACTTCGTGGAATGCACAACTGACTCCATCTGAATAGCATATCATCTTGGATGATAAAATCCAGCCATTTCGTCCTGTCTAGAGTAACAGGTTCTGTACAAGCTTTCCAAGCTTCACCAAAATCAGGATCCTCTGGATACAAATTCTTGAGTTCCTTGAACCCAACCACCTCAATCTGCATCTCTGTCAGCAATAGTTGCCTTCTGCTAAGAGCATCTGCAACCCTATTAGACTTTCCACTTCTGTGTTTCAAAACAAATGTATAACTCTGCAAGAACTCAACCCATTTCAAATGCCTCTGATTCAATTTTCCTTGACTATTCAAATATTGCAAAGCTTGATGATCGGTATACAAAACAAACTCCTTAGGAAGTAGATAATGTCTCCACTTCTTTAATGCCTGAACTATAGCATAAAATTCTTGATCATAAACAGAATATTTCCTCTTGGCATCATTTAACTTCTCACTGAAATAAGCAACAGGTTTACCTTCTTGGCTCATAACAGCTCCTATTGCAGTACCACTAGCATCACAATCTACTTGAAACACCTTATTAAAATCTGGAAGTGCTAAAACAGGTTGTTCTGTAACTTTTTGTTTCAACAATTGAAAACTCTTTTCTGCCCCATTAGTCCACTTAAATTCTTTTCTATCCCCTCTCATTGTTTCAGTCAAGGGTCCACAAATACTGCTAAAATTTTTGATAAACTTTCTGTAAAAGCTAGCTAGACCATGAAAAGATCTTACCTCAGTAGCACTCCTCGGAGTAGGCCATTCAAGAATAGCCTGTACCTTCTCTGGGTCCATTTTCAGACCTTCTGCTGAAACTACAAATCCCAAATACACCAACTCTTTCTTCACAAAACCGCACTTCTTCAAATTAATCAACAATTTCTCTTCTCTCAACTTCTCAAATACCATACGAATATGCATCATATGCTCATCCAATGTCTTACTAAAGATCAAAATATCATCTAGGTAAACAATGACAAACTTACCTAGAAATTCTTTCAGAACCTCATTCATGAGCCGCATGAAAGTGCTCGGTGCATTGGTTAGCCCAAAAGGCATGACTAACCACTCATACAGTCCTTCCTTTGTCTTGAAGGCAGTCTTCCATTCATCTCCTTCTCTGATCCGAATCTGATGATATCCACTCTTCAGATCTATCTTTGAGAAATACACAGCTCCACTCAAACAGTCCATAATATCATCCATTCGTGGCAATGGAAACCTGTACTTGATTGTGATCTTGTTTATTGCTCTGGAATCTGTACACATCCTCCACTCTCCATTCTTCTTTGGTGCTAATACCGCTGGTACAGTACAGGGACTCAGACTCTCACGGATCAATCCTTTCTGTAACAGTTCATGTACTTGTCTGTTCAACTCCTCACTTTCTGCAGGTGTCATTCTGTGTGCTGCCTTATTCGGCAAACTCGCTCCTGGGATCAAGTCCATCTGATGACTGATCTTCCTGACTGGTGGTAATCCATCAGGCACGTTATCGGATATAATATCCTGAAACTCGTTCAACAAATCTGCAACTTCTACAGGAACATCTTCTACTTCCTCTTTACCAGTTTTTGGAATTAAAGCAAAACATACATGCTCATGCCTCATACCATCTAAGAAATTTCTTCCATCAACAAAAGTTATCCTTGCATTACCACATACCTTTTCTTCAGTCTCCTTCAATGGTTTTAGCTTATGTCGCACTCCATCCTTCGTCAGGGAATAGGTATTCGCACGACCATCATGTACAGCACATTTGTCAAATTGCCATGGTCTACCCAACAACATATGACATGCATCCATAGATATGATATCACACAATACCTCATCTTGGTATCCGCCAATCTTGAACTTCACCAGGCATTGTTCATTGACCATGACCTTGTGGTCATCCTGTACCCAGGCAATCCGATATGGATGTGGGTGTTTCTGTCTCTTGAGCTTCAACTTTGTCACCATCTCTTCTGACACCAAATTGTCAGTGCTTCCACTATCAATAATCACATCACAACATTTACCTTCACACTTACACCTGGTGCGAAATAGACTCCTTCTTTGTTCAGGTTCATTCTCACCACTCAACAGGACTCTTCTGTTAATCAACGTTTCTCCTCTTTCAGCATCTTCAGAATTTGATGATCTAGCATCTTCGTCTACATGTGCAACTCTGGCTTGGCCTTCATTTCTCCTATCTGTTCTGCCTTGACGCTGAGGACATTCAAATGCCCTATGACCTTCTTCTCCACAGTGAAAACGTGTTCCACGGAAGCCACCTCCTCCAGATCCTTGTCCTCTTCCTCTTTGATCTCTATTATTCTGATCTTGGAAGCGATTGGAATTATTTTCTCGCTGATTCTGACTGCTACTAGCCTCATCCTTCTTTTTCAGATCTTCATTTCGGCCACCATATGACCGTCCACCAGATCGTCCACCGCGACCTCTTCCGTTTTGTCTGCTCTCAAACTTCTTGTTCAGCTTTTCCTCTACTTTTAGGGCAAACTGGTATGCCTCTTCAATACTGTTCATTCGAACCAGATTCATCTCCTCCTGAATGCTTGGCCTTAACCCATTAAGGCATCGGGCAACTTTCTCCTTATCAGCTTCTGCATGGCCTGTTCTGATGAGAAGTCGATAGAACTCCTCTGTATACTCCTGAACAGATCTTCCCGCTTGCTTCAAACTCTGCATTTTCTTCAGTAGGTCAAGCTCATAATCAACAGGAATGAACTGTCGCTTCAATTTATCCACCATCCGATCCCATCTTGTGATTTTATCTTTCCCTCTTCTATTTCGCTCCAATTGAATTTCTTGCCACCAGATCTTCGCATGACCTTTCAGTCTGGCCTTCGCAAATTTAACCCTATCAGGATCCTCAACATCTTCATACTCAAAATATTCCTCACATTCATTGATCCAGTCAATCAATTCCTCTGGGTTAAGATTTCCAGAAAATGTAGGAACCTCAATCTTAGGTCTTTTCCCAATTTTGGAAATCGCCCGAAAAAGTCTTTCTTCCTCATGGTTCACAATTTCAACTTCTCCTTCTTGATATTCTTCTTCGGCTTCATCCTCGCTTTCGTCTCTGACATTAAGATTCATTCCTCTGCGAATCTCTTCTTGCAATGCTCCCACTTGTCTCTGCAGCTCTCTAACCTCAAGTGTTACCACACCAGCTCTTCCGCCACGTTCCCTTCGTGGAGGCATTTTCGCGATGCGCGCTGAAACCCTAGCCACGGTCCTGGTGCAAACTGCCTCACAGTCGGCGATCTGTTTACACACTCAAGAACTCCTGCTCTGATACCACTTGATGAGTGGGTGCTCCCCTTAATACCACAAACACATAACAGAAATAGAGAAACAACAACAATATGCAAGAACAGAAAATTGGCTTCTTATTATCTCCACAAATGTGGAATTACAAACTTTCAGAATTACAATATGCAAAGCCACATGGGCATTCCCTTACAATATTCTGTAGGACAAAGCCTCGAATCAATACCCAGATCTACTACCCAGAACTATTCTGAACTGCCTAAAACAATAATACAGCCTTCCTTATATAGGCAATTTTCCACCCCCTGGGAAGGTTCCAGAATTTTAGCCAATAAGGCCGACCAAACTTAGAATTATTTTTTTTTATTTTACATTTCATTACATCATAGTCGGCTCAAAATAAATTTTGAAACCCGAACAGAAATTTTGAAGAAAAATCATTTTCCGCCATTTCAGGTGACCCAACTTCCGAAGACCATAAGTCATCACCAGTTGACCCGATTGACTATTGTAACCCCATTTCGGAAAGGGCGCGAGGAGCTCTACAACGCTTAAATTAAGCAAGCTTCATTCAGCCCAAAATTCGACCTCATCCGGGGCCTCTAAAGCCTTCAAAACTGAGTTCGAAGTTTCTGTACCCTGCTGCCAATACCGAAAATCTTCAATATCTTCCAATATACACTTGATCTGGCAATGAAACTTTACTGGCAGACTTATATGACCAAAATGAACCTCCAAGAAAGAAATCAGATCATTCTGAGCACATACAAAAATTACCAAAAATAGTAACTTTCCATAAATAGCAGCTCTGCACAAAATAGCCCTTATTGAAAACAAAAATAGAAATATTTTTGGGTGATGCAAGATTGCTCTGACACCCAGGATGCTCCTGCATCAGACACCCAGGGTAATTTGAGAAGTGACCCTGTCACGACTCAGGTGTGCAGAGGAAAACCAAGACGGTTAACCTCCTCCTTTGTTAGCCATGATGAATCTTCAACAGGTCGTCCTTTCCACTTGACCAAATATTCTTCATATGTCCTGTTCCTTGTGCTTCTGCCAACACGACTGTCCAGTATATCCTCGATCTCCTTAGTGTCTGAACTAGTTGCTGGAATACTCCACTGTGCTGCTCTGATCTCATCTTCAACACCTCCTTCATGATACTCTGTCAGATCTGAAATGTTAAACACTGGTGAAATATTCAGCTCACTAGGCAATTCTACCTCATATGCATTTCCTGAATCATGCTTCTTCAGTATCTTACATGGCCCAAACTTCTTCATTTTCAGCTTGTTATATGTACCAACTGGAAACCGCTCCTTCCGCAAATGAACCATGACTTCATCACCAACCTGAAATTCCTTATACCTCCTTTTCTCATCTGCCTTAGCCTTATACTGTGCATTCATCTTGGTAATATGCTTCCTCACCTCCTCATGGATGTTCTTCAAGTGTTCTGCAAAATCCTCAGCTTCAGCACTACTTATTTCTCCTTTATCTATCTTTCTCAATTCAGATGCATTTCTTGGACTACTTCCATATACAATCTGGAATGGTGATTTACCAGTGCTCCTATTGACAGAATTATTGTATGCAAATTCTGCCTGTGGTAAAATCAAATCCCATCCTGTTGGCTTATCTCCAACCAAACATCTCAGCAGATTTCCCAAACTCCTATTCACCACCTCTGTCTGTCCATCAGTCTGTGGGTGATGTGATGAACTGAACTTCAAATCTGTCTTCAACTTCTTCCACAACATTCGCCAGAAATATCCAACAAACTTAGTGTCCCGATCTGAAACTATGGTCTTTGGCAAACCATGAAGTCTCACTACTTCTCTGAAAAATAATTCTGCTACATGAACAGCATCATTAGTCTTCTTGCAGGGAATAAAATGTGCCATCTTTGAAAATCTATCAACTACCACAAAAATTGAATCATGTCCCCGCTGTGTCCTCGGTAAGCCAAGAACAAAGTCCATACTGATATCCTCCCAAGGCTTCTCTGGTATAGGCAATGGCTGATACAACCCTGTATTCTGCTTCACTCCTTTCGCCATCTGACATACTCTGCAACTCTGTACAAACTTCTTCACATCTTGCTGCAATTGTGGCCAATAATAATTCTCACCAACCAAAGCAAGGGTTTTATCACGACCAAAATGTCCAGCCAATCCTCCACTATGCTTCTCCTTGATGAGATTCTCCCTCATAGAACTTCGTGGAATGCACAACTGACTCCATCTGAATAGCATATCATCTTGGATGATAAAATCCAGCCATTTCGTCTTGTCTAGAGTAACAGGTTCTGTACAAGCTTTCCAAGCTTCACCAAAATCAGGATCCTCTGGATACAAATTCTTGAGTTCCTTGAACCCAACCACCTCAATCTGCATCTCTGTCAGCAATAGTTGCCTTCTGCTAAGAGCATCTGCAACCCTATTAGACTTTCCACTTCTGTGTTTCAAAACAAATGTATAACTCTGCAAGAACTCAACCCATTTCAAATGCCTCTGATTCAATTTTCCTTGACTATTCAAATATTGCAAAGCTTGATGATCGGTATACAAAACAAACTCCTTAGGAAGTAGATAATGTCTCCACTTCTTTAATGCCTGAACTATAGCATAAAATTCTTGATCATAAACAGAATATTTCCTCTTGGCATCATTTAACTTCTCACTGAAATAAGCAACAGGTTTACCTTCTTGGCTCATAACAGCTCCTATTGCAGTACCACTAGCATCACAATCTACTTGAAACACCTTATTAAAATCTGGAAGTGCTAAAACAGGTTGTTCTGTAACTTTTTGTTTCAACAATTGAAAACTCTTTTCTGCCCCATTAGTCCACTTAAATTCTTTTCTATCCCCTCTCATTGTTTCAGTCAAGGGTCCACAAATACTGCTAAAATTTTTGATAAACTTTCTGTAAAAGCTAGCTAGACCATGAAAAGATCTTACCTCAATAGCACTCCTCGGAGTAGGCCATTCAAGAATAGCCTGTACCTTCTCTGGGTCCATTTTCAGACCTTCTGCTGAAACTACAAATCCCAAATACACCAACTCTTTCTTCACAAAACCGCACTTCTTCAAATTAATCAACAATTTCTCTTCTCTCAACTTCTCAAATACCATACGAATATGCATCATATGCTCATCCAATGTCTTACTAAAGATCAAAATATCATCTAGGTAAACAATGACAAACTTACCTAGAAATTCTTTCAGAACCTCATTCATGAGCCGCATGAAAGTGCTCGGTGCATTGGTTAGCCCAAAAGGCATGACTAACCACTCATACAGTCCTTCCTTTGTCTTGAAGGCAGTCTTCCATTCATCTCCTTCTCTGATCCGAATCTGATGATATCCACTCTTCAGATCTATCTTTGAGAAATACACAGCTCCACTCAAACAGTCCATAATATCATCCATTCGTGGCAATGGAAACCTGTACTTGATTGTGATCTTGTTTATTGCTCTGGAATCTGTACACATCCTCCACTCTCCATTCTTCTTTGGTGCTAATACCGCTGGTACAGCACAGGGACTCAGACTCTCACGGATCAATCCTTTCTGTAACAGTTCATGTACTTGTCTGTTCAACTCCTCACTTTCTGCAGGTGTCATTCTTTGTGCTGCCTTATTCGGCAAACTCGCTCCTGGGATCAAGTCCATCTGATGACTGATCTTCCTGACTGGTGGTAATCCATCAGGCACGTTATCGGATATAATATCTTGAAACTCGTTCAACAAATCTGCAACTTCTATAGGAACATCTTCTACTTCCTCTTTACCAGTTTTTGGAATTAAAGCAAAACATACATGCTCATGCCTCATACCATCTAAGAAATTTCTTCCATCAACAAAAGTTATCCTTGCATTACCACATACCTTTTCTTCAGTCTCCTTCAATGGTTTTAGCTTATGTCGCACTCCATCCTTCGTCAGGGAATAGGTATTCGCACGACCATCATGTACAGCACATCTGTCAAATTGTCATGGTCTACCCAACAACATATGACATGCATCCATAGATATGATATCACACAATACCTCATCTTGGTATCCGCCAATCTTGAACTTCACCAGGCATTGTTCATTGACCATGACCTTGTGGTCATCCTGTACCCAGGCAATCCGATATGGATGTGGGTGTTTCTGTCTCTTGAGCTTCAACTTTGTCACCATCTCTTCTGACACCAAATTGTCAGTGCTTCCACTATCAATAATCACATCACAACATTTACCTTCACACTTACACCTGGTGCGAAATAGACTCCTTCTTTGTTCAGGTTCATTCTCACCACTCAACAGGACTCTTCTGTTAATCAACGTTTCTCCTCTTTCAGCATCTTCAGAATTTGATGATCTAGCATCTTCGTCTACATGTGCAACTCTGGCTTGGCCTTCATTTCTCCTATCTGTTCTGCCTTGACGCTGAGGACATTCAAATGCCCTATGACCTTCTTCTCCACAGTGAAAACGTGTTCCACGGAAGCCACCTCTTCCAGATCCTTGTCCTCTTCCTCTTTGATCTCTATTATTCTGATCCTGGAAGCGATTGGAATTATTTTCTCGCTGATTCTGACTGCTACTAGCCTCATCCTTCTTTTTCAGATCTTCATTTCGGCCACCATATGACCGTCCACCAGATCGTCCACCGCGACCTCTTCCGTTTTGTCTGCTCTCAAACTTCTTGTTCAGCTTTTCCTCTACTTTTAGGGCAAACTGGTATGCCTCTTCAATACTGTTCATTCGAACCAGATTCAGCTCCTCCTGAATGCTTGGCCTTAACCCATTAAGGCATCGGGCAACTTTCTCCTTATCAGCTTCTGCATGGCCTGTTCTGATGAGAAGTCGATAGAACTCCTCTGTATACTCCTGAACAGATCTTCCCGCTTGCTTCAAACTCTGCATTTTCTTCAGTAGGTCAAGCTCATAATCAACAGGAATGAACTGTCGCTTCAATTTATCCACCATCCGATCCCATCTTGTGATTTTATCTTTCCCTCTTCTATTTCGCTCCAATTGAATTTCTTGCCACCAGATCTTCGCATGACCTTTCAGTCTGGCCTTCGCAAATTTAACCCTATCAGGATCCTCAACATCTTCATACTCAAAATATTCCTCACATTCATTGATCCAGTCGATCAATTCCTCTGGGTTAAGATTTCCAGAAAATGTAGGAACCTCAATCTTAGGTCTTTTCCCAATTTTGGAAATCGCCCGAAAAAGTCTTTCTTCCTCATGGTTCACAATTTCAACTTCTCCTTCTTGATATTCTTCTTCGGCTTCATCCTCGCTTTCGTCTCTGACATTAAGATTCATTCCTCTGCGAATCTCTTCTTGCAATGCTCGCACTTGTCTCTGCAGCTCTCTAACCTCAGGTGTTATCACACCAGCTCTTCCGCCACGTTCCCTTCGTGGAGGCATTTTCGCGATGCGCGCTGAAACCCTAGCCACGGTCCTGGTGCAAACTGCCTCACAGTCGGCGATCTGTTTACACACTCAAGAACTCCTGCTCTGATACCACTTGATGAGTGGGTGCTCCCCTTAATACCACAAACACATAACAGAAATAGAGAAACAACAACAATATGCAAGAACAGAAAATTGGCTTCTTATTATCTCCACAAATGTGGAATTACAAACTTTCAGAATTACAATATGCAAAGCCACATGGGCATTCCCTTACAATATTCTGTAGGACAAAGCCTCGAATCAATACCCAGATCTACTACCCAGAACTATTCTGAACTGCCTAAGACAATAATACAGCCTTCCTTATATAGGCAATTTTCCACCGCCTGGGAAGGTTCCAGAATTTTAGCCAATAAGGCCGACCAAACTTAGAATTATTTTTTTTTATTTTACATTTCATTACATCATAGTCGGCTCAAAATAAATTTTGAAACCCGAACAGAAATTTTGAAGAAAAATCATTTTCCGCCATTTCAGGTGACCCAACTTCCGAAGACCATAAGTCATCACCAGTTGACCCGATTGACTATTGTAACCCCATTTCGGAAAGGGCGCGAGGAGCTCTACAACGCTTAAATTAAGCAAGCTTCATTCAGCCCAAAATTCGACCTCATCCGGGGCCTCTAAAGCCTTCAAAACTGAGTTCGAAGTTTCTGTACCCTGCTGCCAATATCGAAAATCTTCAATATCTTCCAATATACACTTGATCTGGCAATGAAACTTTACTGGCAGACTTATATGACCAAAATGAACCTCCAAGAAAGAAATCAGATCATTCTGAGCACATACAAAAATTACCAAAAATAGTAACTTTCCATAAATAGCAGCTCTGCACAAAATAGCCCTTATTGAAAACAAAAACAGAAATATTTTTGGGTGATGCAAGATTGCTCTTACACCCAGGATGCTCCTGCATCAGATAGGCATGTGTTAGGGAGGCTTTAGATCATGTTGGTACACATAGAATTAATCTCAATAGGGGTACAATAGGGAAAGATCAAGACACTAAGATAGTGGTTTGGCCCCCAAAAAGGGAGACACTGAGATAGTGGATTGTCCCCCACAAAGGCAGACATTGAGATAGTCGATTGGCCCCAAAAAGGTAGACACTAAGATCAATATTTGAAAATTTTGTCAAAAAACCTATGGTGTAGAGACATCATGATCATTATATAACAACCAAATAATATACATAGATAAAATAGCTCCCCTTGGAATGAACTATGTTGCTCAAAGGGGAGCATAAGATATTGCACAAAGAGATGAGACATTCTGGCATGTCAGCATACGATATGTTGCCATAGAATATTACTTCTTGATAGTTGACATGTGATTATCACAACATTTGCATAGAGATAGGGGGATCTGATGGATTGGCATCAAAAATAAGAAGAGAAAGGTACGCATGCTCTCAGGGGATATTTCATCACTGCCAACCATGGCTCACATCTAAAGATTAACACATGCAGAAAAAGGAAAAGAAAAATTTTGATCAACATGGAAGGAGTGCCTAAATGCCTCCAACAATGGTCTAAAGGATGAGATTGAAACGTGTTAATGACACATATGCTGAGGAAGGTTTAAGTGACAAAATGGACAAAGGAGATTAAGAGGCAAAATCTGATGGCTGATATGAAAATGATTTACTTGTCTATATAAGCGATATGAGTTTCATTATTGAAATATGTCAGACAAAAAGGAGACTACAGAGATTTTGTGTGAAGATTATATTCATGCATGCCGGATCAAACTAGTTAGTGAAAGAACTAAGCTGCAAAAATTACCGAGCGTCAAAGAACCATTTACCGAGTGAAAGTAAGTTGAGAAACATTAAGGAAGTGAATTGATTAATGATTAGAGGATTTTAAGGTTTTAGTATAGATCTGAATATTTACAATTGAGTTGTATTTGAATCAGATCAGTACTATATCAGTTTAACCAATGATTCAGAAAATCTCTTAACCGAGTGGACTTAACAGTCTTATGTACTACCCTATGACATTTGTTGAATGTAAAGTGTTATCTTGTTGACCCCATAATGAATGCTAGTCAAAATTTAACTATTAGTGATAAATCCTCTAACTAGGTCACACCTAGCAGTGTGCATTGTAACCTTTAACAGGGTTGGCTCTTCACCAAGCTCACTTCAAAAGAGTGAATTATTTTGGGTTACCGGTCCCAGGTGGTTTTTCCCTTAGTTGGGTTTCCATGTTAAATCATTATGTTATGTGTTATTTGTTATGATTTTTTTTCTATCATACTTTACATACTGCATAGTTTATTTAGTCGGTAATCACAATTTGGATATTTATTGGTAATCGGTAAAGTGGATAGTCAGATTGATATTTTATGTTACCAAGCTGCATAATTTGGTGAAATTATTTTGTAAGGTACATCTATGTGTTTGGGACTATAGGATAACTAATCTAAATGATTCACCCCCCCCCCCCTCTCAGTTATTCTAACAATTGGTATTAGAGCGTATTGGTTTCTTGGAAGAAAGTTTTAAGGACTTGAGCAGAAAGATCACAAGATGTATAAGAGGGAAGTGTCGAAGCTGAACAAAGATAACTTTACCACATGGCAAAGCTGGATGAGACTTCACATATTTGGAATCAGAGATTCTACTTTACATTTACTTGACCATGGCTACTTACAACCGATGGTTGGACCTTTGACTCTTGATCAATTGATAGATCGACATGAACACAATATTACTATGATAGAGATTGTTGCTGCTCTATCTGATGTTGAATTTGAGGATGGCATGGATTGCACTATAGTGAAGAAAATTTGGGATAAACTTGCCCTAGTGTATGGTGGTGATGTGAATGTGATGAGAGCCAAAGCTGAAATCTTGAGAGGCAAATTTGATGACATGAAGATGAAGGAAGGATAGAACATCACACAATACTCAAACCGAATTAAAGAGGCTACGTCAATACTATCCGAGGAGCTAGAGGTATTATTTATGAAGATACAATGGTAAGTAAGATACTGAGAACCTTTTTTCCTATCTATGCAATCATAATATCTACTATTCATGAAATGAGGTCTACACCTAATAGCACTCTTACTCTTGATAGTCTGATTAGAAAGTTAACAACTTTTGAGCTGAATAATTTTGATAATAGTGTTGTATCGAGTGTTGAGTTTGCTTTTATGTCATCTCTTAATATTGGTAAATCTAGCAGTTAACATAATATAAGAATGAAAGTGATAGTAATATTGAAGATGAGCTTGATGAGCTTGAAGCACTTATGGCCTGGAGACTACAAAAAGGTAAAGGAAGGTATAAGGGAAAGTTACCTTTAGCTTGTTTTAATTGTAAAGAGGTTGGCCATATTGTTGCTAGATGTCCTAACAGGAAAGAGGAAGACAATGACCAATTTGGTGATGGAAAGTATGGTAGAAGAAATAATAGAGGAAACTGACACTACAACAGAGACAACCGATATTATAAAGATAAAGGTAAAAAGACATGTTACCTTGTTGGAGAAGATGACAATGACACCAGCACTAATGATGATATTGAAGTATTTTTTGTTGCAATGAAAGATGATTCAGAAGAGGAGGAAAGGTATGTAGAAACAACACTTATTTCTAAAGTTAGTAAGAATGATACTTGGATCATTGATAGTGGTTGTACACATCACATGACTGGTGATGAAGATAAGTTTGAACATCTTGAGCATTATAATGGAGGATCAGTGAAAATGGGAAATGACACACCTTTTATGGTAAAAGGAAAAGGATCAATTTTTTTTAATAGTATAATTAGATGTGATAATGCATACTGGGTAAAAGGAATTAACTACAATTTGTTGAGTGTAGCACAATTGAATAACTCAGGTCACCGAGTTGCATTTGAAAGCAAGAAGGTGAAAATCTATGATGAAAATGGAAATCTTGTTGGTATTGGAGGACAATCAAAAGGTAATTTATTCTACCTTGACAATACTAAAACTTCTTGTTTGCTGGTGAAAAATGAAGATGCATGGTTATGGCATAAGAGGTTATGTCATATAAATTTTGATAACATGATTAAGATCAGTAGAAAGAGAAAATTTAGAGGATTTTCGAGTCTAACCAAACCTGATCATGTTATGTGCCATCAATGTCAGAAAGGAAATTTGACCAAATCTAGTTTTAAAATTAAGGACTATTCAGCTAAAGGTATTTTGGAGTTGGTACACACCGACTTATGTGGTCCTATGAGAACTCAAAGCTACTATGGTGATAGATAATTTATTTTATTTGTTGATGACTATACTAGACTGATGAGAGTAATGTTCTTGAAAGAAAAATGAGGCATTCAAACTATTTAAATAGTATAAGGATAAAGTTGAAAAAGAAATCGTAAAAGAATTGAAATGCTTAACATCTGATAGAGGAGGTGAGTTTCTTTCTGATGAATTTTGATGCGAGTGTTCCAAGGCTTGCTTGCACTGCAACTAAGAGACCTAGCTTGTCTCTTGCAGGAACCTAGTCTCCTCTAGGTCCTGATTGGCTTAGATGATTAACTAAGTCCAATTATAACTCTTCTCTAAGATTTCTTAACCTTTGTGCTTCACCTTGAAATACTAACACCTTTTAGTTAGTACAATTCTCCTCCCTCACTTAGAAAGCTCTAAGTGCTAACTTCTCATAAACTTCAATCTTCATTGCAGGGGTGTCCATCCTTATGAAAACATTCATAACTTTGCAAATTTGATCCATGTTAGAAGGATCTTTGAGCTTATCCTTATTGGGTTCAAGGATTCACCATTTAGAGACCTTAAATAGGCCTAATTCTTGTAGCCTTTACCAGTGACTTTTTGCCAATCCTAGCAAAATTTTTCCAAAGACCCTAAAAATATAAAACCATATTTGGATACCCATTTGGAATTTTTAAAAGTTTCAATGGGTTTTATGGTCTGACAACCTTCATACACTGGCTTCCTATAAACTAGGACAAATAGGGCTAATAGGCCTAGTTTCTAGGACTGACTGTAACCTTTCTTGTAACTAACTCACAACTTGATTAAATGGATTGGTATGAACTCAATCCACCTAGTGTGTTAAGATATTATTAAATCCTACTTGAAACTATACCCATGACATACAGTACCTCTCTACCTTGCAAGAAATCTTCAATCTTTTATTCCTAGACCTCTAACCGGGCTCTGTCTGCTCACCTAGGGCCTAGTAGTAAAAATAGCTCTCCATACCTTCAAGAATCCTAATCCTAAACATATATACATTAATGACTCTCCTAACATATCCATCTATCCTTAGGTGTTTCCTATGGCTAGATTTCATGGGGGAGCCATGAATGCACCAACTGGTCAAAACAAGACCAGTAAGAACTCTAAAACAAAAACAATTTATTCAACACAATATATCTACTCTAAACAACTTTCTTATCAAATTAAAAAGTCTTAAAATAGTCTAAAGAACACTGAAAAACCACTAGATTTAGTCTCTCAATCCATTGCACATGACTGTCACCACATTAGCTCAGGTTCTTCCTAGAAACAGTGTTGCAGAGCTCTATTGCTATTCACAAACTATTACAATGATTGTCTAACCTTGATATTCAAGCCTTACTAAACATAAGATGTCATTTCCATCATTTTAGGGCCTGTTGGCTGATCTCCCACTTCCTATTCTTAAGGAGATCCAAGGATAACCGAGTTGCATGCAACATTTGCAATAATTGCAAATGTTGTCATGACAACTTCTTAACAACATTTGGCATCATCCTATTTCTTAGGACTACTAACCTCCTATATCTCGAGGATCCAAGCCCATTAATGAACTTATGGCATCTCTATGACATCCATTAACATCATTTATGTGTTTAAGACACATTGAAGACTCTAACTCAAACTCCTAATACTAAGAATTTAAAACTACTAACAATGGCTATTTGTGTGACCTTAGTCCTAATGACTAACTCACCTAGACCACATTGAAATCACCTTCTAAGGTCTTAAAAAAAACTTAACAATCCTAACTTGGCTAGAGTCAAGTACAAGCCAAAACAACTCTAACATGGAGGTTAGCCTAAGTGTGCTCCTACACCATCCTCCCCCCCAAAAAAAGTTCAATCCACCCTTGGATTGATGATGCTTGGATCAATTCCCATCTTCTTGAACTTTGATTCCTTTATCCATAATCCATCAACATCAGTTTTCTCATGCTTCTTTATGAGATGTTCTTTATACTCCCTAGTCCTAGTCTTTTTATAGACCCTTGTGTCCAATACACTATCAGCTCCTGTGACTGTAGTAGTGGGTAATTGGAGATCTTCCACATCTTTGATCACTTCATGAACGCTTTGATCCATATCTTGTTGTGGTCCTTTGTAATGGACTAAGTCCGCAATGTTAAAAACAAGGGACCATCCACTGTCTTCCAGTAGCTCAACTTTGAATGCATTATCACCATACTTAGCCAAAATAGGACAGGGACCTATCCTCTTCATTTGCAACTTGTGAGGGACTCCCTTTTGAAGTCTTGATTTGTTAAGATGTACCATAACCAAGTCACCCAAATTGAACTTAACTGTTCTTCTACTCTCATCCACCTTGGCTTTATGTTTCATGGTGTTCTCTGTCAAGGTCTTCCTCACTGTATCATGTATATCCTACATATCATATGCAAAATCATCAGCATATCCACTTCCCTTCACTCCATCCTTCAAATATCTTAGTTCATATACTCCTCTAGGATGTAGTCCATAGACTATTTCAAAGGGACTCTTCCTGGTGGATTTGTTTATAGTGTCAATGTAGGCATATTTAGCTTGCCCAATCAACTGATCCCATTTTTTACCATACTCCTTGGTCAAGAACCTTAGCATATTTCCAAGGCTTCTATTGACAACCTTGGTCTGACCATCAGTTTGGGGATGGTAGGCCAATCCAAAGGACAAGTTAGTGCCTGACCTTTGCCAAAGAGTCTTCCAAAAATGACTCATGAATTTAGTGTCTCTATCTGACACAATGCTGATAGGTAACCCATGGATTCTTACTATCTCTTTGATGAAACGAGAGGCTATTTGACTAGCATCATTAGTGGTCTTACATGGCACAAAGTGAGCCATATTTCTAAATCTATCCACAACCACATAAACACTATCCATACCTTGTCTTGTCTTGGGTAACCCAACTACAAAATCCATACTCAAGCATTCACATGGCCTAGTAGGACTAGGTAGTGGTTGATAAAGGCTTGCATTTGAAGTACCCTTGGTCTTTTGACATACTACACAACTTTCCACATACCTCCTAACATCAAGATTCATCCTTGGCCAATAATAGAACCTTTGAACAAGTTCTTGAGTCTTAGTGATCCCAAAGTGACCACTCAAAGAACCATTATGCTTTTCTTGTATCAAGTTCTCTCTAATAGAGCCTCTAGGAACACATAATTGATTCCCATTAAACAAGAGATCACTTTGCAAAGTATACTCAGCATATCTACTATGAAAATGATTCTTGTATTCAGCACATACCTTATAAATGTTTGCAAAATCTTCATCGTCTGCATATAGATCCTTGAAGTGATCTATCCCCATGCTCTTCAACTGAATTTCTTGGATTGTGAGAGCTCTCCTAGACAATGCATCTACCACTTTATTGAAGACACCTTTCTTGTGCTTAATATTAAAGGTATAAGCTTGTAGGTACTCAACCCACTTCATGTGCTTGTGACTCAAACTTTATTGTG
Organism: Chamaecyparis obtusa; assembly: GCA_027943335.1. Classification (NCBI taxonomy): domain Eukaryota; kingdom Viridiplantae; phylum Streptophyta; class Pinopsida; order Cupressales; family Cupressaceae; genus Chamaecyparis; species Chamaecyparis obtusa. The sequence goes on along the minus strand of BSBK01007439.1, from coordinate 360,700 downwards.
AATTTAGGAAACTAAGTGCTTGGTTGTCTGAATACACTATGAATTCCTTGGGAAGAAAGTAGTGCCTCCATTTCCTTAGAGCTTGGACCAATGCATACATCTCAAGGTCATAAGAAGAGTACTTCTTCTTGGCTTCACTTAACTTCTCTGAATGAAAATCCACCGCTCTACCCTCTTAGCTTAGAATAACCCCAATAGCTACATTGCTAGCATCACACTCAATGGTGAAAAGCTTCTCAAAGCTTGGAAACACTAAAATAGGTTAGGTAGCTATCTTTTCCTTCAAAAACTCAAAGCTTTTGTTAGCATGCTCATTCCATACAAACTTGGTTTTCATTCCTCATTTGATTGTGTCTAACATAGGAGCACAAATTGCATTAAATTTCCTATAATATTGTGCAAGGCCATGAAAAATCCTTACCTCTATTGTTGTCCTTTGAGTAGGCCAATTCATGATAGCCTCCACTTTGCTCTTGTCCATTTTCAGATTTCCATGAAATAGGAAAAATCCAAGGTACACTAGCTCTATTTTGATGAACTCACACTTTTCCAAGTTGATCATCAACTTCTCCTCATGTAGCTTCTTGAAAACAATATCAATATGTTCTAGGTGCTCACTCCTTGTCTTGCTATAAATTAGTATATCATCTAGATATACTACCACAAACTTGCCTATGTAGTCTTTGAGGACTTCATTCATGAGCCTCATGAATTTAGAGGGGGCATTAGATAAACCAAATGGCATGACAAGCCATTCATACAAACCTTCATTGGTCTTGAAGGATATTTTCCACTCATCTCCTTCATGTATTCTTATTTGGTGATAGCCACTCTTCAAGTCTATCTTGCTATAGTACTTAGCATCACCAAGACAATCCATTAGGTCTTCAATCCTAGGGATAGGGAACCTATACCTTATGGCTATCCTATTAATAGCCCTTGAATCAATACAAAGACTCCAAGTTCCTCCTTTTTTAGGTGCAAGGACAATGGGTAAGGCACATGGACTAATGCTCTTTCTAATTAGGCCTTGGTTTAGGAGTTCTTCTATTTGTCTTGCAATTTCCTCATTTTGTTGAGGGGTCATCTTGTAGGTTGCTTTGTTAGGTAGGGTAGCTCCTAGGATAAGGTTTATCCTATGACTTATGGCTTTTTTAGGGGGTAAAGTTGATGGTTGTCCATCACTCACTATACCTTGGTAATTCTGCAGCATGCTTTGAATTTCCTTTGGTAACTCTGTCTTCTTAGTCACCTTGCTTTCATCTCCCTCTCTTGGTCTTGGCACCAATGCATAGACAACTCCTTCACTCTCTTCCATGGCTTGTAAGAACTCTTTTTCACCCACCATAAGTACATTTGGACCTACTAACTTCACCTCAGCATCCTCCAATAGTGACTATATTTTGAAGGTCACATTGTCCTTCTTGAAAGAATAAGAATTCTTTCCTCCATCATGTATGGCTTGGTGGTCAAATTGCCATGGTCTACCTAGGAGAAAATGTCATGCATCCATAGGTAACACATCACATAAAACCTTGTCTTTGTACCTTCCAATGGAGAACTCCACCCATGCTTATTCATACACCAACACATTTTGGCCTTTATTGAGCCAGGTGACCTTGTAAGGATTGGTGTGGGGTATCCTTATCAAATTTAGCTTCCTAACTACTTCCTTTGACACAATATTTTTATTAGAGCCCAAGTCAATGATAAAACTACATACTTTCCCCATTATCTTGCACTTTATCCTAAACAAAGACCTCCTTTGGCTTGGCTTTTCCTTCATCAGCTCCTTTATCAAAGTTATCCTCATCTTAAGATTATCTCCTACCTCTAAATTTAATGGTACTTCAGCATGTTTTTCTATTGCATTAGTCTCATCATGAACTAGGTTAGCTCTCTTATCACCTCCTTGTGAAGAACTACCTTTCTCTGGACACCTATAAGCAGGGTGCCCCATTTGATTGCAATGGTAGCATTTCATATTGGCAAAATAGTTGCATCTTCCTCCTTGTCCACCACTTCTCCCTCTGAAGCTAGAGTTAGAACTCCTTCCTCTACCACCTATACTTGAGCTTTCTTCTTGTTGCTCACTAAATTTTATGTCTCCTCAAGTTCTTGATTCAAAACTTCTTCCACCATAGCCACCTCTTTGTCCTCTACTATCCTTTCCTTTACCTCTACCTTTGGAGGTTTGGTCTTGCTTTCTCTTGATTTTCTCTTCTATCTTCATGGCCATTTAATAGCATTGTTGAATGGTTTTGAAGTTCACTGGACTCATTTCTTCTTGAATAGACCATTTGAGGTCATTCAAGTACCTTGCAAGCTTAGTGCTTTCATCTTCAACTACCTTTGATCTCAAACATAGCTTTTGAAAATCCTCGATGTAGGCTTGGACATCTAGATCTTTTTGTCTAAGATTGTGTCTCCTCCTATGAAGCTAGAATTCATAATCATCAGGAAGGTAGGTCTTCTTCACTTTGGTTACCATGCCCTTCCATGTAACTATAGGACCTTTTCCATCCTTTTCTCTCTTGGTTTGCACAAACTTCCACCAAGTAAGAGCTGAACCTCTTAGCCTAGACTTGGCCACCACAAATTTTTGTGCCTTGGAGATACCATCACATTAAAAATGGTTCTCAATGTTATCTATCCAATCCACAACAAAATCTAGATCCATTTGTCCACTAAATAGTGGCACACCTTCCAAAGCTTTGCCACTCAATGCCTTTAGTTCTTTTAAGAATGGATCTTCAAGAAGAATAGGGTCAGGTGTTGGAGCTTCCTCCTTTGAGTCTAATTCCTTCTCCCTTGCTTCTTTTTCTTCCTTTTGGTCTATTTTTTCTTTGACCTTATCAACTTTGTTTGGACTTCACCCAAGAGCTACTCAATTTGAGCTAGTCTTTCCCTTAGCAACTTGTTATCTTCTTCTTGTTCCTCAACCTTCTTGGCTAACTCAGCATTAGTCACCATGGCTTTGTCTTCCACTGATCCAACTGGTGTATTTTCTCCCACTAATTCAATAGGTTGCAACATCCACCACAAGCTTGATCAATTCAAGCTCGGATACCAATATGATGTGAGTGTTCCAAGGCTTGCTTGCACTGCAACTAAGAGACCTAGCTTGTCTCTTCTAGGAACCTAGTCTCCTCTAGGTCCTGATTCACTTAGATGATTAACTAAGTCTAATTCTAACTCTTCTCTAAGAGTTCTTAACCCTTTGTGCTTCACCTTGAAAGACTAACACCTTTTAGTTAGTACAATTCTCCTCCCTCACTTAGAAAGCTCTAAGTGCTAACTTCTCATAAACTTCAATATTCATTGCAAGGGTGTCCATCCTTATGAAAACATTCATAACTTTTCCAGTATGATCCATTTTAGAAGGACCTTTGAGCTTATCCTTACTGGGTTCAAGGATTCACCATTTAGAGACCTTAAATAGGCCTAATTCTTGTAGCCTTTACCAATGACTTTTTGCCAATCCTAGCAAAAATTTTCCAAAGACCCTAAAAATATAAAACCATATTTGGATACCCATTTGGAAGTTTTAAAAGTTTCAGTGGGTTTTAGGGTCTGACAACCTCTGTACACTGGCTTCTTATAAACTAGGACAAATAGGGTTAATAGGTCTAGTTTCTAGGACTGGTTGTAACCTTTCTTGTAACTCACTCACAACTTGATCAAATGGATTGGTATGTGTAATCATATAAAAATGGTCATCTAGACTATTATCCCCTTTCTAGCATTATTTTCTAAAATCATCAATTGCTTATTCTTGATCAAATCCTAGTTCTATCATTTATTTGATTTTATTATATGGGCTAACCATCTTATCCTAAGTCTTTATTTATTTAAAAGGAATTTCCTCCTCTTTTATTAAATAAAAGGCCCCCACTTTTCCTCTTATCCTAAGTTACACAAATAAAGTATTATTCCTATTTTATAAAAAGGGGGAAAAAACACTTTTTGTCTCATATGGACACAAAAGTCAACTCTTATTTTCCCATTTGAGGATATTTGTGCACTTGGATTTCTCCTCTTTCAAGCTCCACCGTTGATTAAATCATTTTCCTCTTAATCTCCATGGTCCATTCTTTCTCATTTCTTATATAAGGAGAGCTCTCTTCTCATTTTTGCATGAATCTTTTGAATACTAACTTTATGTTGCAAGATTGCTTGGAGACTTTGGAGCTTTTAAAGACATTCTTGCATCTAGTCTTCATTTCTTGCATCATAGTTTCTTACTCTTGCATTCTTAGCTTAGTTTCATATTTATTCTTTCCTAGTTTAGATTTCATTTTTATGCTCTAGATTAGCTCACATAGATTAAGTAGTTTGGATTTGTAACACTTTCATCTTTCCTTTCATACTTTAGCTTGCATTCTCATTTCTAGTATAGTTGCATTTTCATTCTCATTCTTGATTCTTGAGGACATTGGCATTCTTTCCCTTGTCTTCATTAAATCTCCCATTGCATGGTTTACTAGCAAGGTCATAAGCTTAATATCTCTAGCTAAGAGCATTCTTAATATCCTTGCACTCCATGCCTAGGGAGCTCTAGGTTGATTTTCAAGGATTCCCATTCATGGATTCCCTTGGAAGCAAAGACTTAGAGAAGTGCACATCATAGTGTGTACAGTATGAACTAAATTGACCTAGTGTGTTAATATATGATGAAATCCTACTTGAAACTATACATGTGTCATGCAGTACCTCTCTACCCTGCAAGAAATCTTTAATCTTTCATTCCTAGACCTCTAACCGGGCTCTGTCTGCTCGCCTAGGGCCTAGTATTAAAAATATCTCTCCATACCTTCAAGAATCCTAATCCTAAACATATATACATTAATGACTCCCCTAACATATCCATACATCCTTAGGTGTTTCCTATGGCTAGATTTCATGGGGGAGCCATGAATGCACCGACTGGTCAGAATAGGACTAGTAAGAACTCTAAAACAAAAAAAAAATTATTCAACACAATATATCTACTCTAAACAAGTCTCTTATCAAATGAAAAAGCATTAGAATAGTATAAAGAACACTAAACAACCACTAGATTTAGTCTCTCAATCCATTGCACATGACTGTCACCACAAAAGCTTGGGTTCTTCCTGGAAATAGTGTTGCAGAGCTCTATTGCTATTCACAAACTATTACAATGATTGTCTAACCTTGAGATTCAAGCCTTACTAAACATAAGATGTCATTTCCTTCATTTTAGGGCCTATTGGCCAATCTCCCACTTCCTATTCTTAAGGGGATCCAAGGATAACCGAGTTGCAGGCAACATTTGCAATAATTGCAAATGTTGTCATGACAACTTCTTAACAACATTTGGCATCTTTCACTTATGCCATCGTCCTATTTCTTAGGACTATTAACCTCCTATATTTCAAGGATCCAAGACCATTAATGAACCTATGGCATCTCTATGACATCCATTAACATCATTTATGTGTTTAAGACACATTGAAGACTCTAACTCAAACTCCTAACACTAAGAATTTAAAACTACTAACATTGGCTATTTGTGTGACCTTAGTCCTAATGACTAATTCACCTAGCCCACATTGAAATGACCTTCTAAGGTCTTAAAACAAACTTAACAATCCTGACTTGGTTAGAGTCAAGTACAAGCCAAAACAACTCTAACATGGAGGTTAGCCTAGGTATGCTCCTGCACCAAATTCACTAACTTTTGTAATGAGCATGGAATCAAAAGGCAGGTTTCTGCACCTAGGACACCGCAATAGAATGTAATTTCTAAAAGGAGGAACCTATCTATTGTTGATTATGCTAGAACATTGATGATCGATAAAAATGTTGCACAAATGTACTGGAGAGAGGCAATTAGCACAACAGTTTACACCCTGAACCGAGTTCAACTAAAGAAAGACACAAACAAAGCACCTTAAGAGTTATGGTTTGGATACACACTGAGTGTGAGTCATTTCAAAATCTTTGGTAGTAAGTTTTATATTCTAAAAGATGATAGGAATGGTAAATTTGACTCTAAAGGTGATGAAGGAATATTCTTAGGATATTCTACTAAGAGTAAAGCTTATAAATGTTTGAACAAGGTTACTAATAAAATGATAGAAAGTGCTAATGTAAGAGTTGATGAGTTTTCTGAAGAGAATGATGAAGAAAGCATGAAGGAACCAGAAGACTATGATAGGTTTAATTATGTTGAAGACCCAGATTATCTACCGAAGCCACAGGCTAAGTCTACCGAGCATCAGGAAAATGCTACCGAGAATCAGCAAATGGAAACCAAGAATCAAGAAGAAGCTATCGAGAAGGAAAATGAACCTGAACTAAATGATGAATAGAGAAAAGAACAAGTGCTAGCAAGATTTGTTAGAAGACACCATCCAGAGAATCAAATCATTAGAGATAAGTAAGCTGGCATGCTTACCCGAAGTAAGTTAAGACAAAACACATGCTTAGTTTATGAGTTTGAACCTAATAATGTTAGGGATGCACTTGAAAATGAGGAATAGATCAAGTTCTATGAATGAGTAAATTGAATAGATTGAGAAGAATAAAACTTGGACATTAGTACCTAGACCGAAGGATAAAAATGTTATTGCTACTAAGTGGATATTCAAGAATAAGTTGAATGAAAATGGAGAGGTCACTAGGAATAAGGCAAGACTTGTTTGCAAGGGATATGTACAAGAAGAAGGTATTGATTATGGTGAAACCTTTGCACCTATTGCAAGACTTGAAGGAGTATGTATATTACTTGCATATGCTGCACATAAGGGATTCAACGTATATCAAATGGATGTGAAATCAACTTTTCTGAATGGAATACTTGAGGAAGAGGTATACATAGAACAACCGGAAGGGTTTGTTGATCTGAATTAGAAAGACATGGTATGTAGACTACATAAAGCCTTGTATGGACTAAATCAAGCACCGAGGGCATGTTATGAAAGACTACATGCTTATCTTATCAGTATTGGCTTTGTAAAAACTAGTGAAAATAGTAATTTGTATAGGAAAGGACATTTTGATGATAACATTTTGATTGCTAAAATATTTGTTGATGATATAATCTTTGGTGGACACGATCTGATTTGCAAATCTTTTGCTGATGAAATGAGAAAGGAATTTGAGATGTCAATGTTTGGAGAGATTAAATTCTTTCTAGGTTTGCGGGTTATACAATAGAATGATGGGATTTTCATCACTCAATCAAAATACATTAAAGAAGTGTTAAAATTTTTTGGCATGGAAGATGCAAAACTAGTAGGAACATCGATGGTAACTAGATGTAAGTTGACAAAGGATGATGAATCTACCAAAGTAAATTAGACACTGTACTGATCTATGATTGGTAAATTGATATATGTTGTACATAGTAGGCCTGATATTGACATGCAGTTGGGATTGTGGCAATATTTTCTGCCAATCCTAAAGATTCACATATGGTTACAGTTAAAATATTTTTGAGATACCTGAAGAAGACAGAAGACTATGGTTTGTGGTACACAATGGAAGGCAAATTTGAACTCATAGTTTACACCGATGCAGATCGGGCTGGAAACATAGATGACCGGAAGAGCACAACCGGTGGAGCATTCTTTTTAGAAGAAAGGCTTGTGACTTGGATAAGCAAGAAACAATCATGCATTTCTCAGTCTACTGCTAAAGTAGAGTATGTTGCTGCTGCTACAAACTATTCAAATATTTCTTGGATTAAACAAGTGTTGGAAGGAATGAATGAGGTAATCACTAACCTGGTGATTATATATTGTGACAACACTAGCGCTATAAATATTTCCAAAAATCTTGTGATGCATTAAAAAACAAAGCATATATCTATTAAGTATCACTACTTCAGAGAACAAGTTCAAGAGAAGCAAGTGAAACTAGAATTTGTAACATCTAAAGAACAACTTGTTGATATCTTTACTAAACCTTTACCAAAGGACACATTTGAATATTTGAGGTCTAGACTTGGGTTCTATCCCTGTCTACCGGTCATTGAGGTGATCAGAAGGTTGCATCAACCTATACTTATCAGAAGACCATTCATGTTGATGCACATAGCTCACACTTTAGTTTTTATAAGTTTGTAAAAGATTGTAGAAGCTGGAACAAAAATTTGTTTATCTGTACATTGAAGGTACCTGAATGATTAATATGAACCGAACAACATAGAATCAATTGGATATTGAAGAGATGTTTGTTTATTTTCTTTGGCATTGTTGTCAAAGGGAGAGGAAATGCATATAAAAAAATAGTTAGTGAGAACACAGAAAGGGAGAGAGACTTGAATACTAGAATACATGTTGCTAAGAACAAGAATCTGAGAACTTTAAAAGATCAAATCCGTAGGGAGAGTCTAGATGTAATGTTGTTATGTTTTGTAGTGATTAAACATATTAAATATCAAGCTAGGGAGAGCTTACCGAGCTACAACATTTAATTTCATAGTTGTAGAATACATGTTTGGTATGTGTATGGCATATTTTCATATTGCTTGTGTTGCCATCAATGCCAAAGGGAGAGATTGATGAACTACAATTGATTGAATATCTAATGAACTGAAGAAATAGTGATTAGAGATCACCGAATTACTGAAATGATATGTGAGATGATTAAATCAGTCAATATGTTGTCATTGATGTCAACTAGTTTTGACATTACTTATCACTATAGTTACAAACATCTGAACATCTATTGAAGGGAGAAAAGATGAAGAACTGAGATATCTACATGAGGAAAAGATGGATATGATAGATACTTGGATACGATAAACATTGGGTAACTTATTGATGAGTCTATGACTTTATATTGTTGACTTGAGCATGTTACATTAATCTATTATGAAGAAGAGATTTTAATTTGAACAAGTCAACTTGGTTAGTAATTGAAGATTTTTGTATACATCGAGCCAGTGCAGTGTATATCGAGTGACAGTAATAATTGAGCTAGTTATCACCGACGCATTTCTATATTGATCAAGTATGGATGAAAACATTAAATGAAAAGAACAACCGACTGAATTTGATGAGTTGGAAATTGTTATGATTTCAAGGTTAAGGATGAAGTTAGTTATGAGATCCACGGCTAACAAAATTCAGAGATGATCTAAAGGATGAGATTGAAATGTGTTAATGACACATCTACCGAGGAAAGCTTAAGCGGCAAAATGGATGAAGGAGATTAAGAGGCAAAATCTGATGGCTGATATGAAAATGATTTACTTGTCTATATAAGAGATATGAGTTTCATTATTTAAATATGTCAGACATAAAGGAGACTACAAAGATTTTGTGTGAAGATTATATTCATGCATGCCTGATCAAACTGGTTAGTGAAAGAACCGAGCTACAGACAATACCGAGCATCAAAGAACCATTTACTGAGTAAAAGTAAGTTGAGAAACATTGAGGAAGTGAATTGATTAATGATTAGAGGATTTTAAGGGCTTATCATAGATTTGACTATTTGCAATTGAGTTGTATTTGAATCAGATCAGTACTATATCAGTTTAATCATTGATTCAAAAAATCTCTTAACCAAGTGGACTTAACAATATTATGTACTACCCTATGACATTCATTGAATGTAAAGTGTTATCTTGTTGATCCCATAGTGAATGTTGGTCAAAAGTTAACTGTTAGTGATAAATCCTCTAACCAGGTCACACCTAATAGTATGCATTGTAACCTTTAATAGGGTTGGCTCTTCACCGAGCTCACTTCAGAAGGGTGATGTATTTTGGGTTGCCGGTCCCAAGTGGTTTTTCTCCTTAGTAGGTTTTCCATGTTAAATCATTGTGTTATGTGTTATTTGTTATGATTGTTTTGCTATCATACTTTACATACTGCATAGTTTATTTAGTCGGTAATCACAGTTTGGATATTTATTGGTAATTGGTAAAGTGGACAGACAGATTGATAATTTATGTTGCCAAGATGTATAATTTGGTGAAATTGTTTTGTAAGGTACATCTGTGTATTTGGGACTATAGGATAATTGATCTAACTGATTCACCCCCCTCTCAGTTATTCTAACAAGGAGTTGGCTCAAGTGAAAATGAAGTGGGAGAAGAGCTAGAGGAGGAGGCTAAAGTGACAACATACACAAGCTCAAAAGACACAATCTCCACCCTTGCAATAGCCTCATGTACCAAAGTCCTCTCCTGTCAATGACAGTTATGCTCATACATGAGTTGTTTATGACATAGATGTGGGTTTGACTTAGAAGCCTACGAGGGTGCAACACCATCCTACATAGGGACATTCATCGATGCAATTATCAATAAAGGAGATGGTCCTATTAATGGAGTAGGAGGTGGATTTGATGTAGGCACTATTGGCTTAGTCATGGGTGCCCTTCCTCTCTTTTCCCTATGGGAAACAAGAGGAATAGAAGATGCCCTCAAATGATGAGGAGAAGGTGCCAAAAGGAGATGACATGGTCTTTGAAGATCTCTTAACCTTGTCATAAATGGTAGGTAAAGGTATGTCTACAATTATGGGAATGGGAAAAGGTGGGCACACTTTGAGTTTTAACAACATGGATACATTTCCTTTATCCAAATTAGATGTGGATGTAAGAACAAAAGACAGTGTTGGATGCTACGTGGTCTAAGGTGGGCAAGGAGGCTTCCCGTGGGGTATGTGTTTTCCTTGAGTCTCCGATGAAGAAGGGACAAAAGACAAAGCAGATTGAGTCTCATGAGAGGGTTGAGCAAGGGAAGGCGCTACAAATTTTAGATTAAGTTCCCCATATTTATACTTCTGATAGGTACAAAATGTCACATCTTTTTGAGGATGAAGGGGCCTTATCAGAGTAAGCCACAAATGATTGAGGGAAAAGCTCCCATGGGACACCAAAGGATAATATCCAATATCCTAGATGGTATTAATGGTCCCTTCATGAGGAAACTTTAGACATTTATGGACAAGCAAAGGGACAACTCCCATAAAGGTCAACCAAGGGATACCTAGTTTGAACCTGGAGAGGTCCAATTGAGGAATCATAATGAAATTTGAGAAAAATGCCTTGGGTCCCATCTGGACCGTTAAAGTGGTGGACCTCAAAGAGAAAGGGACAACCTATCATGCATACTAATGGTGGAAAGCACTCATCATGATTTCCTCAATTTAGGTTGTTGACAAAGAGGACCTCCTTTGTGATTACATCATCCTGACAAGTAGGGTCAACCAAGATGCCTTTGACAAATACACTGTTGATTGATGGAAGGACATAAAGAGTAGATGGTTCTCTATTGTGCGACTCATCTAGAGGGGTAAATGTGATAGTTGTTTCAAGATCCCTGTGGGAAGGTGATAAATCAGAGTGATAGTCGCCATTTTCATGACAGGACTATCACTAGGATAGAATTTGGTAAAGAGGTTTCTATCTCATGTCAAGTTCACCAAAATGTGGGGAAGGAAAAAGTACACTGATCTAGAGACCAATTAAAGTCTTAAGGGATGGACCTTCCATTGCGCCACCTCACTTATACTAGTGTGTAGAGCTAGGGGGTCGAATATAATTTGTGTTCGAGAGAGTTCTAAATAACTTTAAAGTGTTAAGTTTAAACAACTAAGAAACCGAACAATTAAATGTAAATAGCTTAAAGATACCAATTGATTAGAGTGTTTTAATTATGGAAAACAAAGAGCTAATGATAGAGAATAACCACCAATCTCTATAAGCTCACTGCCTTGGACACACACATGAATCTAGGATGCTAGTGCAAGTACAAGGAAACAATGTGATGCATGTATGTACCATATGGTCAGAGTATGGAGGATGATACAAAAAACAAGGAATAATAACAAAGAAACTAAAATAATAAAAACTAGATAGAAATGACAGAATGCAATTAGCAAGCACAACTAAACTACAAAATATGAGGAAAGGAATAAGATAACACTAGATTCAACGATTGATGAAGTTGATGCCCAAGATTTTAGCCTCTACAAACTTGCATACATAGAAATAACAAAAAGTGTTGGGGTGGTTGTTTGGAGACCTACCTCAATTAGGTCTCTACTTTTGTATTTCCACCTCCATAACAGTTGATTAAAAACAAAAGATAATGATCAATAACTGTGTTGATAAATAATAAACACAATGATAAATGCTAGAAAATATAGAAAGTGTGATATACTATCAAGAACTCAAAATGAAATGAAGCGAGGAGTTCTCCTCAATGAGATGGAATCTAATACATTAGCGTGAGATGGTATGCAAGCTTGAATAAATATGTCCCAAGCATGGAGAAACCTCAAGAATATATAGTGAAAACCAAGGATGAGCCAATAAGTGTGAAGATAATATCTAGAGAGAGAAAATCAAGGTTCAAAATACCATTATAATGGAGAAACTCAAATCTAGGCATTAATGAGTGGCAAATTCGGGTGTTATTTTCTATAGGGTGGTAGTTCATAATTCCTCAATATCACACTACATATTTGCAAATTTATAGATGAGTGCATGTCATGTGGACGTCTTTGTGGCATGCAAGTGTCCTATGCTTGACAAGTCGCATGGCCGAGATCCCAAAGCGGGTGGTGAGAAGGCATGTTGAGCAGGTGTGGGTGGATGACATGGATTTTTGAGTCTTTGACTAAGGTAGGGGTAATGTTTAATGGTAATTTACACTAGGGTGCAAATTTGCGCCATTACAAAAGTATCAATATCATATAGTGTGATTTGATTGTCATTTTGTTTTTTCCCTCTTTGGGTTTTGCATGTGAAGATCTTGGTGTTCTTATGTGATGCATGATATTTTTTAATTCTTTACTTCTTCAAATTTGATTTAATGGTTAAAAATCAATAAATGATTAAGTTTTAGTTAATGTTCAACAACCAAGTGTGTTCAAGAAGACTTGCATTGTGACAAACTTATAATTATCACCCTTAATCAACCTATAAATCCTCAAACTCCCAACGAGCCTCCTTCTCCACAAGTTGATCAACCCTAGAAGAACACCAAAGTTTATTAGCAAACTAACAAGTGACTAATACAAAATGAAGCTCATATTCAGTTTTTATTGAAAAGATTTAATTTCAAAGTTAGGAACCTAAAAGCCATGGACAAGGAGAGAGATTTCTTTTGCATGAAGTGTATGTGACTTTCATAAGGGACTAGGGTATCTAAAAGAGCACCCAAATTGTTGATAAAAACCTAACATTATTGCAACAAACTCCATGTTATACCTAGGCCTTATTCACATTAACAATATAATCTACATTTCCTTTTAATCGTCAAGTCAATTAAATGATCTAATTGAGCTAGATCCGTGAATTTATCTAATGTTCTAATTTTCCTATTTTTAAATATTTTGTATCTAGGAACAAGTATAAACAAATATATCAACATTAAGAATTTATGTTACACTAAGGTCTAGAGGACATTATCATGCTCATATAGAATGCTAATGCACCAATTACATTAGCACATATTAAATTACCACTCATAATCTCATCTTTGATAAAACAATGTCAAAATATACAAAACAAGACTTTACCTTACCTCAACATTATTGCTTCTTTCCACCTCATTCCAACTATTAAACACCTACAACAAAATATATTAACAAAATTCATTTTCCCTATCACTGCCTTCTTTCCACCTCATTCCAACCATCAAACACCTACACCAAAACACACAAACATAATTTATTTTCCCTAATATTAATACAATTTCTTTTTGAACTTCATATTCTTTAGTATTTAAATCTCAGACATCTCAAGTTTATCACAAATTACATATTATTATGAAGTAAAAACACATTAATAACTAGTGATTAGGTTATATATTTTTGTATTTAGACATTTGTCTTTGTCTTCATGTTCATTCCCCCTTGCATGTGTTATCTTGGTCATACCTATCCATGCGGGGCATTAAATTGAGAAACATGGTAGTTTGATCATGTTTATGTGTGTTAACTAAGATCATATTTAATTTCCCCAAAACCCAAAGTTCAAACATGAAAACTTAGTGTAAAACCAAAACCTTTTCCCCATGGACAACTAAGTCTTGTAGACTAAAGAAGTAGTTTGTACTATTATACACCATGTGGAGTTCTCATCCTACACATAACAAAATAGGTAACATCAAATCATTTTCCTTGTTGATTAGGTATCAACCAGTTGGGGTCATATGACATTTGATTATTAATTTTATCCCTGCACTCCTTATCCTTATGACCTTACTTGTTGCAATTATAGCAGTTACCATGAAAAAAAATTACGTCTAGCATTGCAACCTTCAGATATACCATAAAACTTTATAGATCTAGCAACATGTGCATTATGTCTATTAGGTCCAATAGGTCTAAACCTACATACATTAGCAATGTGACCTTCCTTGTAACAATTGGACATACTGGTATGTAATTCCTCTTACCATATTTATTGTTGTTCACCTTAGGTGCTAACTTGTCTTCTTTTGCATCAACCATCTTAGTATCAGATGACTCACCGACTTCAAATTTTAAAAACCCTAAACCTTGTTTCTCACTGTTTCTCCTTTGGTTTGAGAGTTTTTCATCAAGTTTCGTAGAACTCTTATTGAAATTATCCAATATTTCATTGGATTATTTCAATTCTCCTTTCATCTTTTCATTCTCATACCTCAGATTCTCATTTTCTCTTAGGATATTGGTATTTTCTAAATTTGTATCATGTAGTTGTTCATGTAAAATAAAAATTGCTTGATCACATCTAAATAGTTCTTCCATATTTTCTTTTAAGGTGTCATCTTTAGCTTTGAGAGCATCTTTTGAAACCCACTCGAATTCATCAATCATTATCCTTACTTCTATCTCCTACCCATTATGATTCCAAAGTTCTCCAACTCTCTTTGCATGGTTTTATTTTCTTGCTTTAGCTTGTCCATCTCCCTATGCATATCCTTGTTGTCCTTGACTAACTACTCATTCTCTTGAGATAAGGATTCTAGGGATGCTTCAAATTCCTTAGATCCACTTTGTTTAGATAGGTGTTCAATTAGGTCTTAACTTTCATTCAGCTGTTGAACCAGTTCTTGTCTTTTAACCCTAGATTTCTTCAACTGATCTTTGAGTTTCTCAATCATGTCTTTAGCCTCTACAAGTTGTATTCTATAGGATTCCATGTATTCCTCAAGGATCTTTCCCATGTTGTTAGGATTCTTATAGGAATTTTTTCTCTAATACCAATTGTTAGATATATGAGGCACTAAGAGGGGGGGTGAATCAATGTAGACATGTAATGAACCAATTCAACCACAAATCTGATTATGCTTTTAAACAACTTCCAAATAACCAAACATGCAAGTGTAACTATGAAATAGAAATAGAACAAATCAAACATTCACAAATCATAACACATAACACCACTATTTTATTGTGGAAACCTTTGTAAGAGGAAGAAAAATACGGTGGGGATGACACCCACAAATCTCTTCACTACACTTAAAAAAGTTTCATTGTTAGGAGCTTAAATTACCCTGTTAAGGGTTCACCTAGTTAGAAGTGACTAGTACCTTGTTAGAAGTACCAAAAGATCTATTAGGATCTACCTCGGAAGAGGATTTAGAATCTAGTTAAGAAGTCACCTTGTTAAAGGATTTATACAATAAGACTTGTTGAATTCCACCTTGTCAAGGGATTTAACCCGATAACCTATTATAGTTAGCCTTGAGAAATGAACTTAAATAGTTGATTTGGGAATGACACATCTTTCCCATTAGATCCACTATAATCTTTGGTCTCTGGTGCATTGTATTGCCTTTGTCTCTAATCGCAAAAACCAAACTCACGATCTCAACCCTAAATCATGTGATTTACTCCACCTTTATACTAATGTTCTTTATTCGGTTAAGACTTGAAAACATTTTACAAGTTGGTCCACAGTATTGGCCTAACTTATGGAAAACCACACCAGTCATACCTAACATGTCAGCCCAAATATATTAATCAAAAAATATTGACATGTTGGCCCAAAAATCAACCGCCTTGATCATCTGATCATCATGAACCAATCGGTAACAAAACTGGTTTAGACTTATCATATCACCAAAATACTAACTTACCCAAATCATTGAGTTAATAGTTGCAGTTGTAGAATTGTAGTTATCTGACCTTAGTAAACCACCAGGAATAATTACACCTCCCAAAATATCATCTATCTTGATCTCCATGCAAAACATTATCTATTATTTCCTTTTTGTTCATTAATCAAAACACTTAGCATATTATTCCTTTACCTATCCATCCAGTCGATCGATATCTGCAATCTATTCATCAAATTTGATAGAAACAATAGATTTTCCATCAATGAAAAACTCATAAACATCATCACTCTGCATATCAACCCAAAAATCCATCATAATGACAATAGTGGCATGTCATCATATGATATATTGTCATGGGATGTCACTTCTTGATAGGTGACAAATGATTACCACAACATTTGCATAGAGATAGGGTGATCCAATGGATTGGCATCAGAACCAAGAAGAGAAAGGTATACATTATATTAGGGGATATTTCATCACTGTCAACCATGGCTCAGATCTAAAGAATAGCACATGAGGCCAAGAAAAGAAAATTTATGATCAACATGGAAGGAGTGCCTAAATGCCTCCAACATTCTGCATCATCCCCAAATGTCAAAAATCAAAGGCACAATAGATAGAAGAACAAGATGAAAAATAGAAGAAGGATCACTACAAAAAAACCTCTTGTTTCATACCAATGGGGTACAAGGGTTCTCTAAGAGGGAACAACACTGAAAGACAAGAAGTGGGGAACATATGAAAACACACTCTAATCTAAATATATATAACTGGGTACTACCCTCATAGGTCATCCATCAATAGATAATTGTCCTTCCAATCTTGATCATATGGGGATGGACGTCAAGATTGCAATGGTACATAAATGATAGTTTCCCTGGGCATCCCACCAAAAATAGGAGCCAAGGATGAATCATCCTTGAAATTATCATCCAATAGCTCAACGGTAACAAGTAAGAGGGATCATGTGAAGATTTCCATCAATGCCAAAATTTCCTCTAATGAGTAAAAAATGCAAGCCTCATAAATTGCAAGGGACCTAAGAGGAGGTATAGATGAAGAAGACTCCTTGTTGACCTTTGAAAGAGGGGTGGAGACAAACTAAGGAGAAGTCAAAGCTTTCTTCTTTATGAAAATAGAAACAAATAAAGGATCTTCCAAAGAAAATTTACAATGCTTGAACTTCAAGATAGGGCCCTATTGAAACTTTCTCTTGAAAGATAGAGAAGACCTTTGATCAATTGTTGTATCCTTTAGGACAACAGGAAAGTTGGCATGGAGATCCTGAGATGGGGAAGACATAGGCCAGGTGGGCATTATTGCATTGGATACTATTTGAGTGTGTAGCATATTCACCGACTCAAGGAACAATGGGACATCTAGTAGAGTGGTGATCAAAGGAAACTCTTGCAAAGGGGAGATGAACACCTATACCCATATGGTGCATGGCCTAATGGTTACTTCTGATGTAGGGGGAAGCATGAAAAAGATGGTCGTAGGGTGAGGAGTTGGCACAACTACAACAGAAGTGGGAGAAGAGCTAGAAGAGGAGGCTGAAGTGATGATAGACACAGGCTCAGAAGAAACACACTCCACCCTTGCAATAGCCCCATGTACCAAATCCCTCTCCCGTTAATGATACTTATGCTCATAATTGAGCTATTTACAACGCAGATATGGGTTTGACTTAAAATCCTATGAGGGTACAACACCATCCTACTCCATAGGGATAGTCATTGATGCCATTATCAACAAAGGAGATGGCCCTATTAATGGAGTAGGTGCTGAAGATGATGTAGGCACTATTGGCTTAGTCACAGATGCCCTTCATCTCTTTTCCCTATGGGAAACAAGAGGAATAGAAGATACCTTCAAAGGCTGAGGATAAGGTACCAAAAGGAGATGACATGATCTTTGGAGATCTCTTAACCTTGTCATAAATGGTGGACACACTTTGAGTTTTGACAACATGGGAACCTTTTCTTTATCCACATTAGATATGGATACAAGAATAAAAGACACTATTGGAGGCTATGTGGTCTGAGGTGGGTGAAGAGGCTTCCCGTGGGGTATGTGTTTCCCTTGAGTCTCTGATGAAGAAGGGACAAAAGACAAAGCATGTTGAGCCTCATGAGAGGGTTGAGAAGGGGAAGGTTCTACAAATTTTAGATTAAGTTCTCCATCTTTATACTTCTAATAGGTACAAAATGTCATATCTTGTTGAGGATGGAGGGGCCCTATTAGAGTAGGCCAGAATGATCAAGGGAAAAGATCCCATGGACACCAAAGGACAATATCCAATATCCTAGATGGTATGAATAGTCCCTTCATGATGAAACTTCAGACATTTATGGAAAACCAAATGGAAAACTCCCATAGAGGTCAACCAAGGGATGCCTAGTTTGACCTTGAAAAGGTCCAATTCAGGAATCATAATGAAAGTTGAGAAAATTGCCTTGGTTCTAACTTGAACCGTTAAAGTGGTGGACCTCAAAGGGGAAGGGACAACATGTCATACATCCTAATGGTGGAAAAACACTCATCATACTTTCCTTGATTTAGGTTGTTGATAAGAGACCTCCTTTGTGATTACATCATCCTGACAAGTAGGGTCAACCAAGATTCCATTGACAAAGACACCATTGATTGATGGCGGGACATAAAGAGGAGAAGATTCTCCATTGTATGACTCATCTAGAGGGGTAAATGCAATAGTAATTTCAAGAACCCTTCAGGTAGGTGAGAAATTAGAGTGATAGTCACCATTTTCATGACAAGATTATCACTAAGATAGAATTTGGTAAAGAGGTTTCTATTTCATGTCGCATTCACCAAAATGTGGAGAAGGAAAAAGTACACTAACCTAGAGACTGATTAAAGTCTTAATGGAAGGACCTTCCCTTGCGCCACCTCACTTCTACTAGTGTGAAGAGCTAGGGGGATCAAATATAATTTGTGTTTGAGAGAGTTCTAAATAACTTTAAAGCCTTAAGTTTTAACAACTAATAAACCACACATAATTAAATGTAAATAGCTTAAAGATACCAACTAATTAGAGTGTTTTGATTATGGAAAACAAAGAGCTAATGATAGAGAACAACCACTGAGCTCTATAAGCTCACTGCCTTGGACACACACATGACTCTAAGATGCTAGTGCAAGTAGAGGGTAACAATGTGGTGCATGTACGCCCTGTACGATAAGAGTATGGAGGATGACACAAAAAACAAGGAAGAGTGACAGAAAGAAACTAGATAGAAATGACATAATGAAATCAACAAGCACAACCAAACTACAAAATACGAGGAAAGGAAGAAGATAACACGGGATTCAATGAGTGATCAAGTTGATGCCCAATATTTTAGCCTCTACAAACCTACATACATAGAAACAACAAAAAATGTTAGGGTGGTTGTTTGGAGACTTGCCTCAATTAGGTCTTTACTTTTGTGTTTCCACCTCCACAACAGTCGATTAAACACAAAAGATAATGATGGATAACCACGTTGATAAATAATAAACATAATGATAAATGCTAGAAAAGATAGAAAGTGTGATATACTATTAAGAACTCAAAATGAAATGAAGTGAGGAGATTCCCATCAATAAGATGGAAGCTAATACATTAGCGTGAGATGGTATGCAAGCTTGTAGAAATTTGTTCCAAGCATGGAGAAACCTCAAGAATGTATAGTCAAAACCAAGAGTGAGATAATAAGTGTGAAGAGAATGTTTAGAGAGAGAAAATGAAGGTTCAAAATACCATTATAATGGAGAAACTCAAATACGAGCATTGATGAGCGACAGATTCAACTGTTACATTCTACAAGGCGGTAGTTTGTAATGCCTCAATAACACTCTCCATATTTGCAAATTCATGGATGAGTGCATGTCGTGTGGACGTCTTTGTGGCATGCATGTATCTTGTGCCTGACAGACCATGTGGACGAGATTCTAAAGCGGGTGGTGAGAAGGAATGTTGAGCGGGTGCAGACGAATGACATGGATTTTTTAGTCTTAGACTAAGGTAAGGGTAATCCTTAATGGTAATTTACACTGGGGTGCAAATTTGTGCCATTACAATAGTTTTAGTATCATATAGTCTAAGTTGATCCTCATTGTGGTTTTTCCCTCCTTCAGTTTCACATGTGAAAATCTTGGTGTTCTTATGTGATGCATGATCTTTTTCAATTCTTTACTTCTTTAAATTTTATTTAGTGGTTAAAAATCAATAAATGATTAAGTTTTATTTAATGTTCAACAACCAGGTGTGTTCTAGAAGACTTGCATTGTGACAAACTTCTAGCTCTCATCCTTAATCAACCTAGAAATCCTCAAACTCTCATCGAGCCTCCTTCTCCACAAGTTGATCAACCCTTGAAGAACACCAAATCTTATTAGCAAACCAACAAGTGACTAATACAAAATGAAGCTCATATTCAGTTTAATTTAAAGAATTTAATTTCGAAGTTAGGAACCTAAAAGTCATGGGCAAGGAGAGAGATTTTGTTTGCATGAAGTGTATGTAAGTTTCATAAGGGTCTAGGGTATCTAAAAGAGCACCCAGATTGTGGATAGAAACCTAACATTATTGCAACAAACTCCATGTTACACCTAGGCCTTATTCTTATTAACATATAATCTACATTTCCTTTTAATCGTCAAATCAATTAAAAGATCTAATTGAGTTAGATCCGTGAATTCATCTAATGTTCTAATTTTCCTATTTTTAAATATTTTGTATCTAAGAACTAGTATAAACAAATATATCAACATTGAGAATTTTTGTTACACAAAGGGAATTTCTATTACACAAAGGTCTAGAAGACATTATCATGTCCATATAGAATACTAATGCACCAATGACATTAGCACATATTACATTACCACTCATAATCTCATCTTTGATAAAACAATGTCAAAATATAGAAAATAAGCCTTTACCTTACCTCAACATTATTGCTTCTTTCCACCTCATTCCAACTATTAAACAACTACACCTAAATATATTAACCAAATTCCTTTTCCCTATTATTGCCTTCTTTCCACCTCATTCCAACCATCAAACAACTACACCAAAACACACAAACACAATTTATTTTCCCTAATCTTAATACAATTTCTTTCTGAACTTCATATTCTTTAGTATTTAAATCTTAGACATCGCAAGTTTATCACAAGTTACATATTATTATGAAGTAAAAACACATTAATAACTAGTAATTAGGTTATTCTATTTTTTATTTAAGGATTTATCTTTGTCTTTGTGTTCATTCTCCCTTACATGTGTTATGTGTTAAACAACTACACCAAAATATATTAACCAAATTCCTTCTCTATTATTGCCTTCTTTCCACCTCATTCCAACCATCAAACACCTACACCAAAACACAATTTATTTTCCATATTCTTAATCTTAAGACAATTTCTTTCTCAACTTCATATTCTTTAATATTTAAATCTCAGACATAGCAAGTTTATCACAAATTACATGTTTTTTATGAAATAAAAACACATTAATAACTAGTGATTAGATTATTCTATCTTTTATTCAGGCATTTGTCTTTGTCTTCATGTTCATTCCCCCTTGCATGTGTTATCTTGGTCACACCTATCTATGTGGGGCATTAAATTGAGAAACGTGGTGGTTTGATCATGTTTATATGTGTTAACTAAGCTCATATTGAATTTCCCCAAAACCAAAAGTTGAAACATGACAACTTAGTGTAAAACCAAAACCTTTTCCCCATGGACAACTAAGCCTTGTAAACTAAAGATGTAGTTTGTACTATTATACACCATGTGGAGTGTTGAGTCCCCTAACGAATGTATTAGGTAGACAAAAAGACATATATTTAAGCCCGCGCCCCCTCCCCTCCCCTCCCCTCCTATTCTAAAATAGGTAATTACACACTTTAGGAAAAATAATTAATACATTCACACACAAAGAGAGGAGCCACCGACAAAGACAAGGGGCCTAGGAATACATCTATTGCTATTACGTTCCAAATATAATAATATTAAAAATTCGAGGGTTGCAAAGGACAAACGACACGTGTAGGCAGTCAGAGAGACGGTGAGATGTGAGATATGCATGTTACGGTGGGCCCACCGGCTCAACCGGTATTTTTCCCCGTTCCCCCGCTTTCGGGTTTATTAACATTAAATTGCATGTGGAATTCAAAGGTGGCCAAGTTTGAAAAAGGTCCAATTATTCACTGCTTCTGTCCCACCTGGCATGTTTTGATTGGATGTTAACACGCCCACCCATGTTCTGGAAACCTTTACGCACTTCTTTTTTAAACTTATCTTAAACTCCATATTCCCTAGAGACGAATATTCGCTTGACAGTTAAACAGTTGGGAAACTTTGCAAGAATATATGACTAGTCTATATATATATTTATTTTTATAATACATATATAAAATATGTTTATATATATATATATATATATACTGTATGAGTGCATGGAAGACATTTACAAACTATAATGGTAGCAACATATATATTTGTATAATATTTATTGTCATTGTATTAAGAAATTTTTACTAAATATATGTTTTTGATTTAAACAAGTGAAGAAAGGTCCACGCAATTACAATTTTAAACATAAATCATAACAAAAGATTGGAGATCAAGCCACCTAAACTAAAATCACATATATGATAATTCATATTAACAAAATATATGTTTTTGATTCAAATATGTTGGAAAGGGGCAAACCCATTACACTTTAAATCATAAACCATAACAGATACGTTGGAAAGGGGCAAACCATCTAGGGGAGAGAACTCACTCATTGAACACCCTAATGCACGCTTCCTCAAAATCCTATGTGGAAATTTCAAATCACTCTCATTTTTTTAGAGCAGCTTACTTGACAAGTGAGTTGCTTATAACTAAGGTTTCAAGGCTACATCATCAAATATGATGTCACATCAGCATGCTTTTTGTCAAAGTGTCCAAAACAACCCAAAAAAACAAGTGAGACCAATCGTAGTGCATTAGGGACCCTCATACTTGTGGAGCTGGTTGGTTGCTTTTTAGAATGAGTGACATATTTCATTCAATTATGAATAGTCACCATTAGCAAAAATAACTTAAAAGTCATAACTATTGGTACAATGTTATGAAAAATATTAGATATTAAATTAGCAAGTGTAGGTATTAAGTTAACAACTTCTATCACAACCATTGGAATGTATTGGGTCCTCTCCCCTAATCTACATAAATTTATAAAAGTTTATAAACAATTGAAATAACACGACTTCATGATATTAGGACCTTTATTTTCATAATGATCACCATATATTTCTTCCATAAAATCTGGAAATGCACTTACTTTTGTATGGTGCTTTTTTCAAAATTTTCACGACTTCATGATATTAGGACCTTTATTTTCATAATGATCACCATATACTTCTTCCATAAAATCTCGAAATGCAGTTACTTTTGTATGACCCTTTTTTCAAAAATTTTATAGTTTTCGACCACAAAATGTGCACATCGTGAAAAACATATACTGAAAATTTTACAAAAATCTTTTGTTTTTTCCATTTTTTAAAATTTAATCAAGAGTGCATTCTATCTAGAACTTAACCACGTCCCATCCCTTTTATATATGTTTAACCTTTTTTTCAAACATATTTAATTTACATAATCAATAGATAAGACAGTGTTTTCAACATCTGAAAGGATTTTGCATGTGAAATTCATAGACGGCCAAAGTCCAATTATTCATTTCTGCTGTCCCACCTGGCCGGTTTTGATTGGATGTTAACACGCCCACCCATGTTCTGGTTTCCCGGCTGTTTTAAATTGGAACTTTTTTTTAGACTTATCTTAAACACCATATTCCCTAGAGACGAATATTCGCTTGGCAGTTAAACAGTTGGGGAACTTTACCAAGAATATATGATTACCCGTAGTTATTCTAGTTTGGCGGAGCTGTCAAATTTAGCGGTTCGGTCAGAAACGCAATCAGTGAATTGAGCGGTGGGAGTGGAAAAAAAAAGATTATCTCACTCTTTAGTCATCAACTAACTAGCTATTTGGTAGGGACCAACTAACTATTGTGCCTAATGCTCTCAGTTGTTGGGGGTTTGCTCATTATTCCTTGCATCGGACGGTGGGCGTTTCGGCCGTACGGATGGGAGAAGATCCAGGCCGTTGATGGTGGTAAGGCAGGGTATAAGGCATCAGTGAGTAGACTGTTTTTTGCCTAGAGTCAAATGGTATAAACAGACTGGCTGGTGAAAAAGAGGAGTGGTGAGAATGTGTGACTTCTGCTAAGTTTTTATCAGTAGGCCCGGGCTTAATCTTTCGATTAGACTAGATTACACTTGTAATTTACGAAGTGCCCAAATCGGGGCTATAAGTAAGGCCTCCGATCATAGAGCAGAGCACCATGAACTGTACTGTCAGTTTTATATTCCTTGCTTGAATTCCTCTGTCCTGTTCTGTTTTGCTCTGTTTTCTTAGCATTCTCTGGATCTTTTGGCTTCAGAGACTTGCAGCATTGTCCAATTAGAGCTTTAAAGGCCAGGATCTGGTGGGTGACTGTGAGCCTCAAGATGGGCATTGGGAGTTTTAAGATTTGGATTTTGCTGGCAGGAGTACTGCTTTTTTCTCATGTCTGCACTGCAACGCAGAGTAATTCATCTGCTTCCTCTGCTGTAGAAAAGGATCCGGACAGCATTGCTGAAATGGTTCACAAGTAAGATCTCTTTCTGTTTCCCTGTTTTGATGGGCGTGTTAAAAATGCAGATTTAAACCCATCACCTCTGTTTTTCGACAATGCACTCTGTTTTGGTGGGCATGCTGAAAATGCAGATTTAAGCCCATCAACACTGTTTTTCGACAATACACTCTGTTTTGGTGGGCATGCTGAAAATGCAGATTTAAGCCCATCAACACTGTTTTTCGACAATCCACTCTGCTTTGATGGGCATGCTAAAATGAAGATTTTAAGCCCATTCACTCTGTTTTTCGACAATCCACCCTGTTTTGGTGGGCCTGCTAAAAATGCAGATTTACGCCCATCAACTCTGCTTCGGTGGGCGTGCTAGAGATTCAGTTTTTAAGCCCATTCAATCTTTTATTTCAACAATCCACTCTGTTTCGGTGGGCATGCTAGAAATGCAGATTTTAAGCCTATTCACTCTGTTTTTCAACAATATACTCTATTTTTTGCGTGTTTTGGGTGTTGAGATTTTGGGATTGGCATTGCAGGAGCATCAACAGTACAAGGCGAGAACTGGCCTATTTGTCGTGTGGAACAGGCAACCCCATTGATGACTGCTGGAGATGCGACCCAAACTGGCAGAACAACCGCAAGCGGCTTGCAGATTGCGCCATTGGCTTCGGCAGGAATGCCATTGGAGGCAAGAATGGGCGCTTTTATGTTGTAACTGATCCTGGTGACTATGATGCTGTTAATCCTCGTCCCGGCACTCTGCGTCACGCCGTCATCCAGACAGAGCCGCTGTGGATCATTTTCCAGAGAAGCATGGTGATCCAGCTCAAGGAGGAGCTCATCATGAACAGTTTCAAGACAATTGACGGCCGAGGCGTCAATGTCCACATTGCCAATGGGCCCTGCATTACGGTTCAGTATGTTACTAACATCATCATTCATGGCATTCACATCCATGACTGCAAGCCCGCAGGCAATGCAATGGTGAGAGACTCCCCAACTCATTACGGCTGGAGAACAATGTGTGACGGCGATGGTGTGTCAATCTTTGGAGGAAGCCACATTTGGGTTGACCATTGCTCACTGTCACGGTGTGCTGATGGTTTGATTGACGCCATCATGGGATCCACTGCCATTACCATTTCCAACAACCACTTTGCCCATCACAATGAGGTGTGTTCCCTTTCTACCCATCTTCTCAATTGCTGTGTTTTTCTAGTTTGATGCTTCTCCATGATATTCAATCTTTACCATCTTTCTCAATTTCTCTTTTCCTAATTTTGGTTCTTCCATGATATAAAATCTTCTTAATTGCTCTTTTTTAAAATTTTGATTCTTGTCGATGGTATAAGATCTTCCATCAAAGAAAAGGAAAAGTGATTCTGGCCATTGATATGAAATCTTGTATCGAAGAGAACAAAAAAATTGGTTCTGGTCATTAATATATAATCTTGCATGGAAGAAAAGATAAAACTGGATATAAAATCTTTTAGAAAGAAAGCGATTGGTTCTTGTAGATGATATACAATCTTACATGAAAGGAAAGGAAAAATTGGCTGTTGTGACATAATTGGCTGTTCTGATATAAAAATCTTGCATCAAAGAAAGGGAAAATTTGGTTTTTGTTGTTCCTTCTATGTATCTAAATGGGTGAGGGATTGATGCAGGTAATGCTGTTGGGTCACAGTGATTCCTACACCCAGGATGCCAACATGCAGGTGACAATCGCCTTCAACCACTTTGGTGCTGGTCTAGTACAGCGAATGCCTAGGTAAGAAAGTCAGGTCTACCTTATATTTTTCTAAATAACACATTCTAAGCTTTAACTTACTCAGACGACTCATCCGAAACACAACTGAATGCAGATGCCGCCACGGATACTTCCATGTGGTGAACAACGACTACACCCACTGGGAGATGTATGCCATTGGAGGTAGTGCAAACCCCACAATCAACAGTCAAGGAAATCGGTACCTGGCACCAATAAATCCCTTTGCAAAAGAGGTGCATTCCTTTACCTTACCTCACCTTACCTAGTACATAGTTTCACATGCATAAAGCTTCTGGTCAATTTGGTCGTTAAAGAGTACCTACAGTCAGAGATGTGACGGCATTGCTTAACAGCTACATCCCACATGCTTAGTTGAGGATCATTAATGGAGGAAAAAGTAGGATTTTCAACTACCCATCTCGTGATCTAATTATGCTTTTTTGTCTGTTTTAGGTAACAAAAAGGGAGGACTTCAATCCCAGTGAATGGGGGCACTGGAATTGGAGATCAGAAGGAGATCTGATGTTGAATGGGGCATTCTTCACACCATCTGGAACAGGGGCTTCTTCAAGCTATGCAAAAGCTTCAAGCTTAGGAGCAAGGCCTTCTTCAATGGTGGGAGCTCTCACTGGAAATGCAGGAGTTCTTGGCTGCAGGACTGGGGCTCATTGCTAACACACCAGACACAAAATGTGTCATCATCATTATCATTACCATTCTGTTCTGTTCTGTTCTGATCTGATCCATTCAAGCGTCTATGTTCTGTCTAATTCGCAGAAGTTTTGTCTTATGGTTTATTCAGCTGATTCCCCAATTGTATTATGAATATATCTTTGTTTGGAGGGGAGAATTCGAGTATATATTGTAGTCTCTCCCATACCTCTGTTATTTTCAAAGGCAACCTCGGCCTACCATGAAGGTTTCCTTTTGGGAAATCTAAGGCTGTACGATAAATATAGTTGGAGGCGCGGAAGTGTTGTTGATGAACTCCTAAATTCATGTAAAACCAAATTCCAATTCCAAATCCGATTGTTCTCTTGTTCTATGACGTGTGTTCAGATCCACAATTTGTCTCTAATTTTTTGTTTCTATTATATAAGGAAAACAAATAATTGGCAATTGACTTTGTGTGAAATCAAGGAAAAAACCATAGCAAACCATAGCACTAATTGGGTGCACATTCTTTTAATAATGGAAAATGTGGGACCTCTCAATCTCAATTGAGACGGATATGGAGAAAACCTAAGCAAATATCAATCAAAATGGCTGCAATATTGTGTATTTCAAAAAGAACTTAGAGTAAATTGCCTTAAGGAAAAACTATACATATAGAGTGCAAAAAATTATATATATATATATATATATATATATATATATATATCTTAATGTATGGTTTGGATTTATGTTGATATTTCTTCAATTAAGAATTAAGAGTTATCTTAACAAAGTTATCCAAAGCACAATCTTAAACTTACCTTTTATATCATACATCTAAGGGTTTGAACATTGATGGAAGGTCAATCAAATAACATAGCATCACCTTCACCACTGAACTAGAATGCTTTCATTTATTTATTTATTTATGTAATTTGTGTGTTTTAGTTTTTTTTGTACACCTCGACGATGGTTTATTTCCCTAATTTAAATAATAATCTAATTTTTTTATTTTGTCTATTTTTCTAACATAACACATGGCCACAATTACAAGGTTGTTCTTGTAACCACAATCTCAATCTAATTAAATACAATATTAAAAAAGTAAAATATTTTAGTTGTCTCATTTATTTTGATTATATGCAAGCTATGTACAAATCTTTGCATCATTTTCACAAAGAATCATTGATCATTACAAGAGAAAATCATTGGCATTTGCACTCAAACTTTGAAATCAAGTAAGGAATATAACATATCTTGTCACATTCATTCTAGTGTATGTGAATTGTCTAGCAATCATTTTAGAATTTAAATGAATGTTTGTAATTTGTTGTCTATAAAAATATTTTAGAAATTACAGTCACAAAAGAACTAAAGACTTAAGAAGAAGATATCATTGTCAAAATTAGTATAATTAAAGATAGTGTACTTATATAAAGTAAGATCATGACTAAGATGTAGAATTGTTACTACAAACTCAATCCACCACAAAAAAAAAAAAAAAAAATCCTAATTCACACATAAATATTCTAAAGAACTATATATATATCTAATTAGTTTTATTGGACTTATGTTGATATCTCTTCATCTAAGAACAACGAATTAAGAATTTGGGGGAACTTATCTTAGTAAAGTTATCTAAAACACAATCTCAAACTTACCTTTTATATCATACATCTAAGGGTTTGAACATTGATGGACGGTCAATCAAATAACATACCATCAATCAAATAACATACCATCACCCTCACCCTCACCACTCGTGCTCAACCAATAGAACTAGAATGCTTTAATTTTATTTTTGATGTAATTTGTGTGTTTTAGTTTTCTTTGTACACCTAGTTGTATGTTTATCATCTATTATTTTTTATGTAATTTGTGTGTTTTAGTTTTCTTTGTACACCTAGTTCCATGTTTATCATCTATTTTTATGTTGATGTGAATAGACAATTGTTTATTTCCCTAATTTAAATAATAATCTAATTTTTTATTTTGTCTACTTTTCTAACATAGCACATGGCCACAATTACAAGGTTGTTCTTGTAACCACAATCTCAATCTAATTAAATACAATATTAAAAAAGTCAAACATTTTAGTTATCTCATTTATTTTGATTATATGCAAGCTATGTACAAATCTTTGCATCATTTTCACAAAGAATCGTTGATCATTACAAGAGAAAATCATTGGCAGTTGCACTCAAACTTTGAAATCAAGTAAGGAATATAACATATCTTGTCACATTCATTCTAGTGTATGTGAATTGTCTAGCAATCATTTTAAATTTAAATGAATGTTTGTAATTTGTTGTCTATAAAAATATTTTAGAAATTACATAGTCACAGAAGAATTAAAGACTTAAGAAGATATCATTGTCAAAATTCAAGTATAATTAAAGATAGTGTACTTATATAAAGTAAGATTATGGCTAAGATGTAGAATTGTTACTACAAACTCAATCCACCACAAAAAAATAAAAATAAAATTTAAAAAAATCTTAATTCATACATAAATATTCTAAACAACTAAAATTTTGAAGATTTGAAGACATACAAATCTCATTATCTTCTCTTTCACCTATTACTATTTATTATGTGATTATACCTTCCTTTAAATATTCCATCCACTCCTCTTTAACGACTTGATTTAATCATGTACGATTATTACATTGTATGTCTCCTCTTTAACATGAATGATTTTATAAGAATTGAGCCATACAACATAAATTATTTAGAACAATAACAATGTTTAATACTTTTTACAAGTTAATTATAATTTCTTATATTAAGTGTTATTATAATATAATCTAGAGAATGC
The DNA here is from genome assembly GCA_027943335.1 of Chamaecyparis obtusa. Lineage (NCBI taxonomy): Eukaryota > Viridiplantae > Streptophyta > Pinopsida > Cupressales > Cupressaceae > Chamaecyparis > Chamaecyparis obtusa. Next base: position 330,717 of record BSBK01007439.1, on the reverse strand, counting down.
AATCCATGGGTTTGGATTTTAAAGATTTTTTAGAATCATGGGTTCAATTTTGTCTCTTCAATAAATGTAATAACCCCAAGCTTCTTCGAGAGAAACTCAAAAGTATCTTTTGGTAAGGCTTTAGTAAAGATATCTTCAATTTGTTCCTTGGTAGAAATATAATCTACTTACTTCCTTTCAACTTGATCTAGTTCATTTAACTTGTTCCTAAAAACCCATGTGGTTCCTATTACATTTTTGTCCATCGATCTAGGTACAATTTCCCAAGTTTTGTTTTCTTGTATTTGACTCAGTTCCTCTTCCATTGCTTTAATAAAACTCTCTTCCTTCCTTGATTCTTTAGAATTATTCAGTTCAACCATTGATTGAAAAAAATGGTTTATCTGTTCTTGTGATCTAGCAATCATGCTTCTGGTTTGAACATCTACATCTTTATCACCAATTATTTGATCTTCAGAATGATTCCTTTGATCATACTTAGCAGGTGTCTTCACAATAACTTCCAATTCGGTTTCTACTTGGAATTTATCTTCTTTATCTTCTTTTAGATCATCCTTTTGTTCTAAAATTGAAGGAGTTAACTTAACATCACTATCTGTTACCGAAGTAAGATGACTCCAATCCTCACATACCTTTACATTTGTACTTTTTATATTCTTGTTTAGCCTCTTATTAAAGCATCTGTAGGCTTTTCTATCTATTGCATAGCTTAAGAAAAATCCTCCATCCACTCTTGTATCAAAAGTTCCTAATCCATCTTAATCCCTTCTAATATAGCACTTGCTTTCAAAAATATTGAAGTATCTTACAGTAGGAGGTTTTTCACACCAAAGTTCATAGGGTGTCTTTGTATGATTTCCTTTAATTTGCACCATGTTAGGAAGAAATACAGTTGTAAGCACAACATCCTTTGAATACATATTGGCCAGATTAGCATATTTTAATAAAGTTCTATCCATTTCAACAACTGTATATTCTTTCTTTCAACTACCCCATTCTGTTGAGGAGTTCTTGGTGCAAAAATTGCCTTCTTATTCCATTCATATCAAAAAAGCCATTAAATTCTTTTGATGTGAATTCTCCACCCCTATTAGATCTTAAACATTTGATCTTATAACCAATTTGATTTTCAACCATTGATTTAAAAATTTTGAATCTTTGAAATGCTCTATAAATATTAGCTCTGGTGTACCAAATGTGATGTTCCTCATTAAATATTAGCTAAAAATATAAAATACAAAAAAAAATGTAGGGAATGGACACATAGAAATTGCATTTACTTGATTTGATAAAATTAAATTATACAATATCACAAGCCTCTTCAAAGAGGAAACCTCCTTTAAGTAATGCTCAATACAATATAATTCATGGATGATCTATTCTATTATCAAACCCTTTATTTATACTTATTCTACCCAAAGGAACTACTACTTCCCCTACGCGCAAGTTAAAGCAATTTAAGGAAAGAGTTGAGTTACAAGACATATATGGTTGCTTTGTTTATTAATAAATATTAGTAAAAGTAACTGATTAGTAAAAAAAATGGTTAGGACCATAAGTCCTAACATGATTAGACACTTAGAGAGCACCAATTCAATGAGTGAATTAAAGTGGGAATGTGTTGACATGATTATTTAGATTCTAAGGAAGATTACGTAGTCAAGTTAGGAAAACTTATTAAATAATGGATAATCAATATGTTGGTATATAAACATTTTTGGTGGAACTTGATGGTAATATAGTTGGAAACACCCCTATTATTCTAGAAAATTTAGAGGGTATACTTTATTTTATTTTCCCTAGTTTGTAAATAAATATAAAACCATAGCAAAGAGGTGAAAAAGGTGAGAACAAATAGAGTTAGGCATGGCTAGAAGGTGTCCAATATTTAAAATGGTTAAATAAATAGGAATTTGATTGCAAAATCATTGCACTAAAGTGAAACTTTTGGTGGTGCCTTTGGGATCTTATGATGTGGAATGTATTGGACTCAAAATTGGAAATAATCAAGTAGATGATGTGAGTCAAAAATTTATGTGTGTAGCTAATTAAGGATGAAGGACCTTTTGTTGGATTTGATCCATCAACACTACAAATCCCAAAAATCACTTGTTATCAAACACCTATCACAAACAAAGAGAGTTAACTAAGATCTAGAGGGAAAACGATGGTTGTTGCTAGAAGATAAATTATATTGATTATCTCAATAACCTAATAAGAAATAATGTTACAACGTGTCCTTATAAAACAACAAAAAGCTAAAAATAACATAACCTAAGAATAAGAAAAGTATGGACTAAGTTTAACTTAAGTGTCGTAGATTATATAAAACCTAATTACTCTAACAACATGCCTATGTACAAATTTAGGGAGTAGCTAGAAACTCTAAATGTGAATGTATAGAAAGAAAATCATGGGTCGTGACAAGAAAAGGCTTGATGAGGTACCCACGTACAAACAAAATTCTCTTACAATCCAAGAAAATGACATGTAAAAAACTCCTCTCGAAAAGAATGATAAAAGATTCAAGGACTAAGAAACTAGAACAAAAAATGTCCCAAAAAGAAGAGCATGAAGAACCTCCTATAAAGCATGAAGAAGGTGTAAACAACTATAAAAAAAGGACTGCTATTGTGCTAAATGAAGAACCTCTTGATCTCTTAACTCTGTAGCTCCCAAATATCACCTACAATCAAATACTTCACAAACACAAAGAAAGATAGCTAAGCAATTGATCCAAAAAAAAATCATGTTGACTATTTGAATAACTGAATGAACAATAATGCTATAATGTGTCCTTATAAAGGAACATAAAGCTAGAGATAATATAACCTAGGAATAAGAAAATAACTCCTTAGTTTAGCTTAGTATAACAAAGTATAGAAAACCGAATTACTCTAACACCTTTCTAGATGAATCTAGGGAAAATTTTACCACTAGTTTGTGGTAAAGTCCACAAACTTAAGGCTATGAGAGACGTCCAACACTCTTAATCCCCTATTTTTAAAGAAAAAAATAACATATTTTCTAGAGGAAATTCTCAACATACCTCTAAAATGTGAATGTGACTTCTCAACAGAGTTGTTTCTTGGAACAACCCATGTTTCAAGGTACCATATGTGATGAATATATAGAAAACTTTCAAGAATTAAACTTTCAACTAAATGAGTTGACTGAGAAAGGTCCAATAAGACATAGCCCAAGGTGTCTCCTTAGGGTGAACTAATACTCTCTACAAAGAAGAAAGATGACACACATATAATCTATATTAATTATCAAATAAAGAACTTATTACATCAATTTAGAGGGGCATATATTCTCTCAAAAAATATTTGAGATTAGGGTATTGCCAATCCTACATCACAACGGGGATATCAATGCAATTGCCTTAAATCAAGCTCACTATAAATTCATTATGTTGTTATTTGGGTTAACAAATGCACCCAAAACATTCATGAATCTAATAAGTAATGTCTTTTCAGAAAAATTTAATAAGTTTATGTTAGTTTCATTGATATAAAACTCATTTACTGTGAAAATCAACAAGTGCATGAAAAACATTAAAGACCCATTCTCCACCATAAAAGAAAATAAAAGCTTTATGAAAAGTTTTCCATGTGAATATACTTAGGTCATATGATCAACAGGTATAGGTATAGGTATAGGTATAGAGTGGTTGTTAATCCTAAAAATCAAAACTATAATCAAATTTCACATCTCCTTATAATGTGAATCTCTTAATGTACACACTTTATTATTTTAGTAAGTAGTTTTATATACAGCCAAAAGAGGAATGCTTAATGAATTGAAAGAGGAGATGCTTCACCAATTCTTAGCTTCCAAGAGAATAGGCTGTCGTTTACGTAGAAAACATAACATCTATCATTTTTAACGTCTGCCCGAAGATGATAATAATATTATATCCACTTCACATTGTTTTGTACCGGTAAAAACTTGGAGTTTTCTCCTATCTACGCAAAAGCTGCTTTCATCAAAATCTTTTTTGTTTTTGGATTGAATACGACTTTGAATTAGATATTTGTGTCAAATATTTTATTGATATAAACTCGGAATACTTTTCTTTTGCATGTGTTCACATTTAATGCAAGCCTTATCCACGTAGGCCTTCCTGCAAGGGAAAGCTATTTTAGTACCTACCAAACGTTTAAAAGAGTGATTTTTTTCCCATCTCTATCAATCATTGAAATCGAGCATTCATATATTTAAATTAGTTCAATTGGTTGAATACAATTGGTGATGATGATGGCATGCGATATAAAAGTCATCTACTAAGGTTCAAATTACCAGACACGTTTAGGTCAAGCTCTACCCTTGTGTAAATTTGATAGATGGTATCTCCTACACATGACTACTTAGTTGAAGGAGACTTATAGTTTAGATGTATGCTTGCGCATATCGTTGTAATTCTCTATAAAAAGGTAGAGATGCCGACATCTATGTATGTTGGCACGTTTCTTTTTTCTTTTTTACAAAAAAACTTGTAGTCTTATCTCTACACAATCATATCATAATCAATCTATATTTCCATGTATCTTTTTTATGATTTGTGATTTTACATTCCTTATTTGAGGTCGATATCATGGTGGATGGGTTCAATCTTACATAATGTGGAATTTGTTTTAAATTCAACTCTTCATTTGTTTTAATTACCTAATGGGAATCAACTTGGTACAAATTTGTGCAATTTTTTTCATTATGTCTTGGTAATTAAAGACATTCATTTGTACAGTTACACACATGCATGCATCATTTAAAAATCTTAATATTAATAAAGCATTGTCTATAAATATTTTTGATTCAGAGCATTAGAAGGAACCAACATATGCATCAAAACCATGCCATGCATTTGCGTGTGTAATTTTGTTGTCTTTGATATTCATTCATGACTATAAAGTGAGTCTAATCAAGGGGGCCAACCTAAGATAACACGACTCTTGCAATTTGATAACATCCTCATGGTATTGATTATAAAGAATGGCGAGTATTTCCTTCTCATTCGTAGAATATACAAGATTTTTGTTGTTTAGGGTCCTACTTGTGAAAGCAAGGGGCAACCCTTCTTGCATCCGAACAACATCCTATCAAAAGTCTGAAGCATCACTTTCTAGCGTAGAAATAAACGGAGTCATGTATACAACTTGTTTAAGTATCTCAAAGACTACTTTCACAATTGAAGACCATTGCAATAAATTGACTACAAAGAAATGAAAATGTTTCCATAATCCTTATCAAATTTGTAGTAATATCTTATAAGACTAATAAGATCATGAAGATTTTAACCAATTTTACATGATTTCAATCTGTATGAGCTATCCACTTTACCTCATTTTGTAGAAATAATATGCCTAAATTACTTGACCCTAATCTACCTAGAATATTTTATATAAATATTTATATGCACCCAAACTATACTCATTCCTTATTGTATGATTTCAAGGTTATCATGCCTCTAAAATTAGACATTCCTTTGGAGAGAATTATACATGACAAAACATATAAACAACAACCATTACAATGTCCAATCATTATAAGAAGTGCACGTAATGAATTGAAATAGGAAATGCTTCCCCAATCTTCAGCTTACAAAAAGACGTGTCATTTTGTTTTTTTCTACATGTACAAGATGATAGTTTTCTCCTATCTACGCAAAAGGGGCTTTCATCACAATATTTTTGTTTTTGGCTTGATTAAGACTTTAAAACAGATTTTTTTTATCACACAATACTTTAATGATTATAAAATCCTATACAGTTTTATATTGCATTTGTCCACATTTAATGGAGACCATAAACATTTAATGGCGTTTCAGCAAGGGAAAGATCCTTTAATGACCTACCTAACAATAGAAAATGGTTAAAATGTGTTTTCTCTTTCTCCGGGTATCACTCATTGAAATTGAGTATTTCTAGTCTTATCTCTACACAATCAATTCTATTATCCATTCACATTTCATGTATCTTATTTATGACTTGAGATTCTACATTTACTATTGGATCAGTTTTATGTTGGGCAGGTTCAATTTCAATTAATGATTGGTTTTAAATTTAAGTTGTCAATTCGTAAATTTATCTATTATATATTAGAAGTGAGCTTGGTGCATATTTGTACAATTATTTATCATCATTTTTTATATCAAGATATTCATTTGTAATTTAAATACATCTATACATGTTATTAGTTCTTGTTTAAGGCAAGATATTTATGCTTCCATTCAATCTATTTTTTAATTAGCCTATCCAATCATTGTAAAGAATTAAATTATTTTGATAAAAAAATTCTAAAGTTCATAGTTAATTTTTAATTTAAATGATTTAAAAATATAATTTCCTTGATTTTCTATTGGTTAGAGCAAGCAACAAATTCTACTTTTCTAAAAAAATTCACAAATTTATAAACATGACAACCAACATCTTGGATATCTTATTAAATTAGCTTTGTTCGTCAACCATTGCACTTGACACCACTTGTTTATTATCGTACGCATAATCTTAAGGCAGCAAAAAATCTCAATGCAAAGACTTTGTATCTTCTACATTTTTAGCATAGTATTCTTTCAAGAATGATCGATTTAAATTATTTGGTCCTCTGTATTGTCAATCATATTGTATGTCAAGATGACTTGGGTTCTATGTTTGGCGGCCAAACTAGTGTTTCTGCGTTGCCCCTGCATTCTAAGAGTTATTTTGCCATTTTCTTGCAATTTCTTATGTTTTTAGTGGTATCCAACACTTGTGCTTGAGCTGCATTCTTCCTCTATGCTGATGAGTGGTGTGCTTCTATGCATTTATGTTGCTTTGTCTTAGGAGTGTAGTTTGAGTTTGTTATTTTCTGGCTTATAACCTATTTTTTTAACTTTTTGAAACCCTTAACCAAGTAACAAGTGTGACTTGTTGATTTTGAAAGGTCAGGAGGGTCTTTTGGGGCTTCCTTTCATTTGTTGGCCACTGTGAGATTTTTGAGGTGATGAAATCGAAGGAAGTAACTCGTAAGGGAGGTGGGGAGTCATCAAAAATAGTTGATGAGAAAATAATGAAGAACTCCCATGTAGCAGTGGATAATGAAGTAACAATATTTGTTATGAAGAGTGACCAAGGGATAGTTGAAGATGATGTTGGCTTGTGGTCAACAAGGAATTGCATGTATGTTGTCATTTATGGAAACACTTATCCTCATGATCACCGCAAGACACAAGGACACAGTTTTGATATGCAGTGATGTGAAAAATGCCTAAGTCCACAGTTAATCACAAGAAGACAGGTACAATATTGTGGATTGCAAAGATGCTATAGGATTAATTATGGCATGCAAAGTTACATGATGATGTATTGATGTATGGCGAAGCTCTATGTGTGAGCGCTCATGTTTTTGATGCGTCGTTTCAGAGATGCAACTCTCTAAGTACAGTTATAAGCATAGAACATAGCATCAGGGCTTGCGAAGTTGCATAGGTATTGGCCGACTTATGTTATGTCAATTTATGTATTGATCATGTATGTATGGCCGACATAATGCCATTATAATGTATGTAAGGTCGTGTGTTGTAATATTATGTGGCCGACCTAGTTACTATACTCTTAATTGTGTATAAGTATATGATGTAATATGTGATTGCAAAGCATCAAAAAAATATGGATAATTCATGGATGCAAGTTTGAGTAGAGCAGAATAGTCTGCAAGGCGATTGAGAATAGGTTGCATGGATTTGTAGTAAGATTTCTCATATATATATATATATATATATATATATATATATATATATATATATATATAATCTCTTTGTATATCAGGACAGGAAGTCCACTATTTTGTATGTTCCTTAAGCACACATTTTTTATACCCCTAACAGGGTTTATGAATCCTTTAACCAAGACCTTCTCTATGTAATAATTAGCTTCTAATAGGGCCAAGACTCCTAATAGGGTCACTATACTTTAATATATATATTTGTGGGTACCATCCCCACCAAGGTTTTTCCCTTAGCAGGGTTTCCTTGAGAAAAAAATAATGGTGTCATGAGTTATCTTGTGTATTTTTACTTTGCACAGATATTTTCTTTAAGTTTTATACTTGTTAAGTGGTTGAAGAAATCTTATAAGTGTTGTAATATTGATTCACCCCCCCTCTCAGTATTACCAAATCCTAGTAGACGATTCCTCCAAAACCATAATACCACTTAAGGATGTTGATATTCACGAAGGGATGGAGGTAAGCAAAGCATCAGGTAAAATTATAGAGCTTATGCTTTCTAATGATGTGGTAGACTGTATTGATGAATATCAACTTAGATCTATTATTCTATTTTTCTTAAGAGGAATTCCCGCTAAATCTAAATTTTATAAATGGGCCAAAACTAATTTGGAAAACTAGAGATGAGACATTGAAGTCAAAAGAGGGCTTGGTAAAGGGTGTGTGGCTTGCACATTTAAGTTTGTGGATCATACTCAACTTATGCTTCAGTATGGCACTTGGGTTATATGTGGTCAAATATGCTATTATAGGCTTGGACACTAGAATTTCACCCCGGAGGCCCCTCTAGGTCTAACTATCCTATGTGGGTTGGGTTACCCTTTCTTAATTTGGCTTTCAAAACCTTCTTGAACAATATTATTTCACAACTTGATAGAGTGTTATGGTGTAAAAACAATGCTACTAAGTTTTCCAATTTAAGGGTTCACCCTAGGGCATGCATGGAGATAGATATAACCAATTAGTTACTAGACAATATATAAACTAATATGCCCAGGGTTTAAATTTGATCAACCAATAGTGTATTTGAACAATCCTAATGCATGTTTTTTCTATCATCAAGAGGGCCATTTGATTTGAGATTGTCCCAAAAGGAAATAAAATATTCTATGTCCCAAATGACTGTAGCCCCCACTTCTCAACATCTGCAAAATCATTGTTATCTTTCCCTTTCAGAGTCCATCACTAAGTCAAAATAATGTTGAGCCTTTTGATAACTCTCCCTCTTACAAAGACACCATTATGACTAGTAGTTGGAGGATGGCAAAAAAAGGAAGGATCCTCCTAAAATTCTTGGATTCTTACAAAATTTATGTAGGTTCTTCCCCTTTGCTACTACACTCATCAGTGAGGAACAATTTTTCTCTCCCTCCTCATGAGAGACATAGATAATCTTCTCTATTAGTAAGCCATTAAACTTCACCTTCTTTTTCAAGACATAGATCTAGGTCACATACTCCTCCATCAAAAGAATTTAATAATATTGACCAAAATATTATTACAACTAATGATTTTGATGTTTTTCCACAAGAAGATAGCCTCATCAATCTATCTAATCATGAAGCATAAAATTATGTCTTGGAATGTGAGAGGGATCTCCCTCCCTCATTTCAAATATGAGTTCAAAGATGTTATTTCCAAATGGAAACCAATTATTACATATTTTTTCTATAAGTTAAATTGAATGGCTCCTAACCCAGATATTCCCTATCCAACATATGGAGAGATACACATTTCTTTCTCACGTTGCATATTTAAGGGAGGGGTGGGGTAGTCATCAGTTTAGCTCCTTGGGAAAGTAAGTTGGTCATTGATAAATGGGAGGATTCATCACATAGCTGTGTGTGATTCCTTTGTGTTATCAATGGATGACCCATTGGTTTTTATTTTTTTTATGCTTCTAAAATTGCTAAGAAAAGATGTGATTTATGGGAATGGGTGTCTTCTAATTTTCCTCAAGATAATTGGGCCATTGGTGGTGATTTCAATATGTTTGAACATCATACTGATCACAACTAGTCTAATGGTGTCAAGTTAAGAAATGAAGAATTTGATAAATGACTCTCTTGCCAAAATTATTGGGGGTTTGTTGATCCTATCTTTAAAAATAAGTCCAACTAGAATAATAATTGGTTCACTTGACTAATTGTAGGATGGGAGTTGATATGAAACTTAATAGACTTATAGGTTTTATATCTCTCTCAACTTACAATTATCCCCACTTATCGATGGGTACTACATAGTCAAAGTGGATTATTCTATCTTACTTTCAGATCAATCTCTAATCCTTTGTGCCTTGAAGGAGGAGGAGAGAGAGGTTGTTTATAAGATGCCTTTTAAGCTTAATTATTCTCTTCTAAAAATTACTTCTTGTGTGGTTGCATTGGTCGGTATTTGGACTTCTATTCCCAAGCCAAAAGGTGATAGGAACAAGGTTTGGTGGCAGGAAGCTATTTCTCAATGCACCCTTTTTTTACAATCCTTTGGTAAAAGAATGGCATGGCATTAAAGACACAAAGAGAAATCCCTCAAAGGAGAACTTGAGTTCAATAGGAATTTTCTTAATTGAGACCCCAAAAACCTCTCTATTCAAGCTACCATTACTTTTATTGAAGCAAAAATTCAAAAATTAGATATGTATAGAGTATAGGGGAAAAAATTAGAGCCAAACTTCATTGGATTGAAGAAGGCAAAAAGGGCACTAAATATTTCTTTAAATACTTAAACTAGAAACCTAAAAAGAGTATATTGGTTCGATTAAAGATGAAACTAGGTAGATTTTAACCAATACATAAGACATTAAAGTTTTGTTTCATAATTTTTATGAGAATCTTGTTAGGGAAGATCCTCATTGGCTAGATGTTTAACTAATGTTGGAAGACATAATCAAATATATCATTCAAGAAAAGTTGAGTGTGAATACTGTAAATAATTTGATTCAGATTTTCCATAGAGGATATGGAATGTGTTTTCTTTTTCATGGCCCCTAGAAAAAGTCCTGGGATTTAAGGTTTCTCTATTGAATTCTATCAAACCATGTGGCAACATGTTAAGGATGATTGTTACCTTTTTTACTTGGAAGCTCTAAGGTAAGGATCATTAGGTCCTGATATTAATAAAGGTTTAACAAAGCTAATTCCCAAAGGTAAAAATGAAGACTCCTATCTTAGGTTGACATCTTATAACATTTCTTAATACATCTTATTAGATTTCTTGCTAAGGTCTTATCCTTAATAATTAAACATGTGACTAAAATAATAGTTAGACCTAAAAAAAATAGGTTCTTAGGTTGACGATTCATTCTTGATAATTTAATTTTATCTTGGGAAACTTGTGAGTGGGCACAACAAACTAGACATAATGATTTTCTAGTGAAGCTGGACTTTGATAAGGCATATGATATAATGAAGTGGAGATGTATCATCAAAATGCTTCAATGATTAGGGTTTGGTCCCAACATTTATAAACATGTTCACATGTTATTTCAAGATGCTAATGCTCAAATGTTTATCAATAATTCCTACACTGATCTATTTCCTTTATAAATTTTTATTAGATAGTGTTATCCCCTTTCACTTTTCCTCTATGTCCTTGTTGTAAATGCCCTTGGTTATTTATTGCATGAATATAATTAGATGATCTTAATTAGAGGAATATATATTCCTAACAATGTTATGGTCCTTAATGCCCATTTTGTTGATGACAATTTTTTGTTCATTGAAAAATATAAATAATAAATTAACAATGTTCTTAAAGTTCTAGATTTATACTATTCAATTTTAGGGTCCAAACTTGCTCACAATAAAATAAGGTTTCTAATGATTGAGGTAGATCACATTCCTTGTTAGATACCCAAAGAGTGGAAGCCAATTAAACATTGCTAGATTACTAGAAATTTGGGTATCCCCTTTGGTTTGGGGGTATCCTTAGCTAATATGTGGAGTTGGTTTATAGTCAAACTGAAAAAAAAAATTTCAATTGGGAGAACAAATATATTTCACTTGTCTACTATTCTTTCTGTTGAATGCCCTTGAAAAGAGGCTATGATGAGCTTAATAAAATGGTTTGACAATATTTGTGGCTATGATGAGTTCTTCATAACAAATCAGTAAAATTTGAGATTTTAACAAGCTTGATTGGATCAAGTGGCATAAGTCCAATTTATCTTTCAAGGTAACTAATAAGTATAAAGGTTTTATGACTTTTGTGAAATCACTAGTGCCTAAGGAGCTTCTTATGAAATTATACACTTCTCTTTAATGCAATGCTTTCAAAAACTAGTCCTAGTTTAGGATATCCCCTCCCCCCCCCCCTTTATTCCTTAGAAGAAGATTTACCTTAATATCCTTCCAAAAATGAATATTAATCCAAGACTTAATAGTAAATTGGGTTGTAAATTTAAAGAGAAGAAATGGAGAAATTTGAGTGCCCAAATTTGGAGATCTTGAGCTATAACCAATGCCCAAATTTTGACATGGAAAATCATTCATTATAAACTACCGATTAGGGAAAGATTGAAATATTTAAAAATTACACCAACAAAATGCCCCTTTTCTCAATGTTACATGGTCAATATAGTTGCATAAGATCTTTAAGGTTTAGGACTAAGTCTTGATCAAATGATATAATTCTTGTCGATTTTTATAGCTGGTGGAACTGATGCTATGTAATGGCTATATAACATTATTTTTCTTTTCTTATTTTGCATCTCTACTTGAGTTTTCATCATAATTTTTGTAATCAACATTGTTCAATAAAAAGAAATCACATCATATGACAAATAAATCAACAACAAATTGCTAAAAGTATTCAAAAGAATATAATGGTAGAGAAAATTGGGTACAATTACATAGGAGTGAAAGTAATTTTTTCTATAAGATTAAGAAAAATGCTCCTGTATATGTATATACTCATTTTTGGGTATGTGCACAAAGATATTGGACCAAAAGTAGAGTATAAGATGCCACTTTGTTCTAAAATAAATAAAAATCTGAACTTAGAAAAGAAAATCAAGATAGTTACACTCAAAATTTTAAGGCATGACAAGACCAAGAGTTGTAGTACTCTGAATCTAGTTTCTAAACTACAATTTTTTAAAAAATTGGTTCAGATTAAGGGCCTCAAAAAGGGGGAGCACACAAAATGGTCAAATTTTTTTGCAAAAAAATATAGCATAGCATCTAGTGTGCTCTCCCTACAATGTCAACTTTTTTTTTTAAATTTTTAATCTCTCTGGTGAGAAGTTAACTAACACCATGTAGTTTATCTAGATATTTCAGCTGATTTTTTATGAATATATGATTTTTATGAATTTTCAAAGTGGACACATCCTGAAAACATTGAAATTTGAGCGTGCTCCTAGAGATTGTTGAAAACTAATAAAAAATTATAACTCTTTTTAAGGCGTGTAGAATGAAGTCTAGTTTCTAAAAATATAATTTATTTCAAAATTTGATGAACGAGATAAAATCTATGCCTAAAATACTACATGTAGGTTTTTGACAAAAATCAAACCTACTTATTAAAGAAATTAGAGATGGAAAACTTAACATAACCAAAATTAAAAATAAATTATAAGGCTAGATTGCTAACACAGAACTTAACAACATCACGATGTCTAATTTTGTTTATGTTGAACCACTTGCAAACATGATGAGGAGCATAGATGAAAATATGAGAATTTTTTTGTATGTTTTCTGATTAACACATCTCAGACTTGTTATATTGATCTAGGCCTTTGGGTTGGATGCCCGAGGAAAATCCAAGCCTAAGGATTGGTGTTTCCAAAGCTAATAATATGACACACACCATATGTAGAAAATGTTCTACATATGGTGCACACCCTATATGGTGCACACCATATATGGCACATACCATATGTAGAAAATATTCTAAGTATGGTGTGTTCCATATATGGAGCATGATCTGTATGGAAAATGTCATGGCTTTGACATTCCTAATTTAGAGCTCTTTTCATCTATGTCTCCACTTCTCCATCCATTTTTTATTACCCCAACTCTATATATATATCATCACCTATTAATGTAAACCTTTTATCTCTATCTGATTATGTCTCTAACTTATATTTCTCTCTCTAAATGTTTCACCTCTCTCATTGTGTCTCTCCATCTACAACTCCCTGCTTCCCCTCTTACATACCCATCTTTAAGAACTATCTCTTTGTATCTATCACCTCCCTCTATCCCACCCCTCTAGCTAAATTGCCTAAGTATGACAGAACAAAGATAGTGTACATGATTCCGTGTATGGATTAGTATGGATAGATGACTTTGAGTTTTGAGTTGAAAAGATAGGATATGATTCTACAGGGTATACACTACCTTACTCTATGTTCACAATAGTCAATGTTATTGAATGTTCAAATTATGGCATTTTTGAGTATTGATTATACAGTGGACAATGAAGAATAGTGACAGTTAGTTATTGGATCAATCAATGATCCTAACAGATTGATGATCTAATCGGTTTGAGAGCTGGTGATGTTAGAGCCAACATGTTTGCTGATATCTATGCTTTTGTTCAAGATTAGCTTGAAGATTTAAATTAAGGATTAGGCCGACATTCTACACATTATCTTTTTGATCTTGAGACTGACCAATGAACATATTTTTTTTGTACTTGGTATATAAGATCATTTTTTAATGTTATTTTGATGATGGGATTGTTAGAGATGTGTTGCGAAGATCAGTTATGATAATGTTATGTGAAGGATTTGATTATAGATGATAGGTTGAGAAATTGAGCAGAGATTTGTTGTGCACCTACATGGAACTATTTTGGTATTGTTAATGCTATTCTTTAGTTCACCCCTTTGGATTGTAGTCCATATATGTTTTGTAAGGAAGTGATATTTCCTCTTTTTTTATCTAAGCAGTGAGCTCTAGGAAGTGTTCTTGAATGCATGTGCATTCTCCTTATTGTGACTATATCTTTAATAGGGTTATTATTTGATGCAAGAGCATCCATGGTGTAAGAGAAATCTTGCATCACCCAAAAATAGTGTCTAGTTTCAATAAGGGCTATCTTTGGATAGGGTTACTATTTTTAGTTGGTTGTTCATTTGAGAATGAATTGTTCCATTTTCTTTCTTGGAGTTTCATCTTGGATATATAATCTTGCTAGTAAAGTTTCATGGCAGGATCAAGTTTTATTTTGAAGTTATTGCATTCTTTGTTTTGGTGAGGTGGTACAAAAACTTTAAACTCAAATTTGAAGGCTTTAGAGGCTCCAAAAGGGGGTCAAAAGTTTACTATTTTGATAATTTAGGGCATAGAGTGCTTTGTGCCATTTATGAAATGAGGTAATAATAGCCAATCGACTCAATGGTCACACGTTATGATTTTTGAAAGTTGTGCCTTCAAGAATCTAGTTTCAATTCAAATAGAAAAGAGAGAAACATCACTTAAGGCAGGAAATTGAACTACTGGGTGCCAAAAGGGGAAATTTTCACTTTTTAGAATATTCTAAAGTAGTTAATTGACTTATATGGTGCTAAAAGAAAATTTTAAGGTCCAATTCCAGAAGTGTAGATTGTGGCTCTATCTTGCAGATCATTGTAATGAAAATGCCCATGTGGCTGTAGAATGTTGTTTTTTTTAATATTGTAATGCCATTTCATTGAGGATGATAGAAAGTAATTGTTGTTGTTATTTCCATTAATCTCTTCTTGTAATTTTCTATGTATTTCTCTTTTGTGTTGTGTGAGTTTGGCTAAATAAGGGGAGTAGCCTTCATTAAGTGGTATCAGAGAAGAAGTCCCTGAACATGTAGATAGATCATCGAGTGTGATACTATTTGCACTAGGACTATGGTTGTGGGTTTGAGAGATAAGTACAAAAATTGCATCCATGAAGGAATCACAGTGGGAGAATTACGAGTGTGATAGAAGAGGGTTTTAGAGCCCTATAGAGGCAAGTGAAAGCACTAGAAGAGGAGTTGCTTAGAGGAACTAATATTAGGGAAAGAGATTCAAGTGAGGATGAATATGAAGAAGAAGGATAGTTTGAAGAAGAGAAAGAAATGGCTAGGAACCCTGATGACGCTAGGTTATTAAGGGCCATTTCCAAGATTGGAAAGAGACCTAAGATTGAAGTTTCTACATTTTCTGGAAATCTTAATCTAGAAGAGTTGATCTATTGGATCAATGATATGGAGGAGTACTTTGAGGCAAAGGAAATAGAATATCCTAAGAGGGTCAAGTTTGCAAAGGCCAAGTTGAAAGGTCATGCTAAAATTTGGTGGAAAGAGGTTTAGTTGGAGAGAAATAGAAGAGGGAAGGATTATATAATAAGATGGGATCAAATGGTGGACATACTGAAGAGGCAGTTCATTCTTGTTGACTATAAGCTTGATTTGCTGAAGAAAATGCAAGGGTTGAAGCAAGAAGGAAAATCTATCCAGGAGTTTTTAGAAGAGTTTTATCGAGCTCTTATTAGAGTGGGTCATTGTAAAGCTAATAAGGATAAGGTTGTCTGTTACATATGTTGGAAACTGCAATTGAAATAATTGTTGTATTGTCATTGATGTCAAACCTTAACTGGTAAGACTGTTGCTACTTAGGAAAGTACTATATCTATGGTGAGAAGGGAAAGAAAGGTTGGTAACAATAGCACCTAAGGAAAGGTTGAGTTATCTTGATACTACAAAGTGTACTTGACTATGTTGTACAATGATGAGACAATGTATTGTTTATCTTAGTAAGATTGAAGACTAAACTGGTAGGCTTAATCGAGCAAAAATGAAGAAATCATGTTTAAGCTGAGTTATGACAGAGTCGACCGAGTTAGTGGATGCCAAGCAAAAATCTAGTGTCGACCGAGTATTAGTAAATTACCAAGGAAGACAGTATTTGTCGAGGAAATAGTTTTAGTAGTGACCAAGCGTTTTACATGGAGACTGAGTGGATGATCATAGTATTGACTGAGCATCAGCAATTTTATATTTGAAGAGAATTCAGATTTGGAGCCGACATTGTTGAATTCTTGGATTATGTAAAACGTGTTGACTTTATTTATTGATTGTATGGAAGCATTTAATGCTTTATAAAATGTTTTATTGTAAATCTTTATGAGATTTGAGATGATTCTAGAAGAGGAGACGAAGAACATGAAGCGAGTAGATTCAATGTATTTGACCTAACCCTAAGATCTACGAAGGAGATTAAGCGACAAAAGATAAGTTAACCTAACAGAGGAAAGTATTAAGGGAACCGAAGCATTAGGTATGTGAATGAAATGGGTGAAGTAGATGCTGGAAGAATAGTAAGTTTTATTGACTATATAAGTGAAAAGGCTGAAGGAAAAGTGTGGTGATTGCTTGAAGGAAAGTTCCGAGCAGATCAGAAGTGGAGATGGCAAAGTTTCAAAGTCAGTAAACCAACATTTGTGTACGGAATTGGATCTGATATTTGCAAAGTGAGTTGTATGTTTTCAGATCAATACTACTGCTACTTTCTAACCATTGTAACAGTCAAAATCCTTTTAATAGAGGTTGACCTAACAGTCATATGTTAAATCCTTTGAACAAGGTTGCATTCTAATGGAGTGTATGTAAGTCCTTTGACCAGGCTCACTTTTAACAGGGTGATTGAAATCCTTTAACTGGGTCACACTTGATAGTGTATATTGCAACCTTTGACAGGGTTGGCTTTTAATTGAGCTCACTTCAAAAGAGTGAAAATAATACTAGCATGTTACAAAGTGGTTTTTCCCATATTGGGTTTCCACTATAAATCCTAGTGTCAATACTTGTGTGAATATTTTTGGGTTTGAACATTTATGTATTTTACAAGTTAGATACAGCTGGGTAGTGGACTGCTGAGTTATATGTTTCTATTATTGAATCAGTGATGACTGAGTTTGTTTTGGTTGCTTGATCTGATTTGAAGAAAAGTTTTTGAAGTTATTTTATACATTAGGACCTGAGAACAACTGATTCACCCCCCCCTCTTTGTTGTTCTAAATCATATTAACAACATATATGGGTTGAGACTGAGTATTCAAGAAGAGTTGATAATGGTAAGAGTGTCTACCATTGAAGAGACATATCAATTTGATTTGAAGGTAGCAGAAAAATTTAAGAAGTTTAAGAGCAAAAAAAATGGAAGAGGTCATGGTGGAAAGCCTAGTGGATGGTCTTATGGAGGCCAAAATGAAGATCAAAGGAAGAAGGGTGAATCTAGTAGTAGTCAGAGTTAGAGGGGAAATAATTCCTATCATCTCATGATCAAAATAACATAGATTAGAGAGAAAAAGGAAGAGGGAAAGGACCAAGAAGAGGAGGTTTTCATGGGACATGTTTCCAATGCAGAGAGGAAGGACATAGAGCTTACGAGTTTCCTCAGTATCAAGGGAGAAAAGATAGAAGATTGAATGACAATGCACGAGTTGCACATGTAGATGAAGATGCCAAGTAATCACATTTTGAGGATACTGAAAGATGAGAGGTCCTTGTCACAAGAAGAGCCTTACTAAATGATGAGAAGGAACCTAAGAAAAGGAAGATTATTTTATGCATAAGGTGTAAGTTTAATGGTAAGGTATGAAATATCATTGTTGATAGTGGTAGTATTGATAATCTCGTTTCAAAGGAAATGGTGGATAAATTGAAGCTAGAGAGAAGAAAACATCTGAATCCCTACAAAATATCTTGGTTTCAAAGGGATCACAAGGTTTTGGTCAATGAACAGTGTCTAGTAAAGTTCAAAATTGGAAACTATCATAATGAGGTATTGTGTGATATTATGCCTATGGATTATTGTCATCTATTATTAGGGAGACCATGGAAATTTGATCATTGTGCAGTACACAATGGGTATGGAAATACCTATTCCTTGACAAAGGATGGAGTCTGACACAAGTTGAATCCATTGAAGGAAACATGAGGACAAGGTATGTAGTAATGCTATAACATGTTTAGTTGATAGTGTTGGAAAGTTGACTATATTGTTGTATATGACTATGATTTAGTGTTTTCATTATGGCAACAAAGTCATTTGAAGTTTTGGAGTCAGTGCATAACTTAGAAGATCAGAAAAATGGCTAAATATGGAAGACATGACATTCAGTATAGCACCTGAGGAACCTAACATCAACACACATGTGTATGACCAAGTTTTGGTATGTGCCCTAGAAGATAAGCTTTTGAATATGTTATTAAACTATGGTTAAGAGTGCATGATCAGATGAGTTAGTATGATGAAGATACAATGAGTTGAAGTGACACAGATAGTAAGCGGCATAACAGAATAGAGTATGGAGCCAACTGTTAGTATTTTGGTTAGCGGTGTGTGTGTGAAAATTGTACCTGATCTGTAGACACAACACTTCAGTAAAATATTAGAGGTTAGCAATAATCAAAATCATGCAATGAATTGAAAGCTAAACTAACCAGGCAATTTACTGCCTTCTAGTAGGTGCGAGTATGATGTTCTCAGATTGTTATCGAGATCAGTGACCTTGACGACACCTAAACGAAGGATTTGAATGCAAAACTGATATGAAATGTATGCAATTAATCTATTTTTTTTTTTGATTTTCTATGCAATGATATAATGAAAACTGATATGAATCTAATCTAGAATGAACTGATATGAAATTGATCTAACAATGATATGACAAAGAATCTAAATGAATGTAAAAACTAAATTGATCTCACAATAGCCTTGATTCGCAATAAGCTTTGATTCTCCAAATTCCAATTCTTCAAAATAGTTGTGCAATTCGTAGACGACTTTGGCAAAGTAAGTTCGCAAAATTATGAGATGATTTGGGATGAGCTGAAGCCTTAATTTATAGAAATTTGGGGCTTTAGAGGTGCATGGATAAAAGCCATAAATCACTCAAATAACTCAGCTTGATTTTTGAGTTATTTTTAAATAAAGGATATTTAATTTACAAAATCATGCAAAAGCAAGGCTTTAACTCAAAATAGAGTTTAGATCAAATTCCAACTCATCATTAGATGTTGAGTTTACATTTTAAAATTGATTGTTAATTTCTAGTTGCCTGCTTTTCTGATTGTGCATGATTTTATTATAAATTAATTTAAAAAATAAAGTGATTTATTCTCAACTTAACTGATTTTTGAAATAAAACAATTGATTTATGGGTTAATCAATCATTTAATCAAACTTTTATTCAAAAACAATATTATTAAAAATTGACAACTTGCTTTAATTAATTAAATAAGAATTTAATCAATTATTCATAAGATTTTAGATTTATTGTCAAAATTAAATAATACGATTTAGGAATAAATAGAATTAACTTCAATTAAATAATTAAGTGGCAGAATTAAATCTAATTAATTAAATATTTAGAATATTCAATTAATCAAACTTTAGGATAAATAAGATTTATCACCAAATAATCATTAAATTAAAGATAATTATGATGATTAAGAATATTACTAGGAATATTTTCCGATGTAGAATTTAAGATAATCAATTAGGATTTGATGATGTGCCGATGTGCCTTGGGTTAGGACTTTGATGTCAATTTCATTTGATATGATGATATAGGAGGTTGGTGAACCTATAGCCCATTTTTGGGGTATTACATTTTGCCCCTTTTTGAATTACTGTGTGAAGCGCAGTGGTTCAAAGATAGTCTATGTTTGGTAAAGATATGAAACTGATGTTTGAAATTGATGTTGATATGAGACTGATTGAAAGATTTGATATGAAGATAATAGGTCCTGAATGACCAAAGATAATGTTAACTATAACAGCAAATGAACCGATGATTGCGAAAAAGTGTCAAAACGCCTGATTCCAAACCTTATGATTGCAAAGAAGTGAGTGACTGATTCCAGACTTGATTATCCTTAGAAGAATCACATAGGTATCACATCTGAACCCTTCAGTTACCGAAGAACCAAGGAAATAACACTAATGAACCGATAGTTGCAAAAATTGATACAATTTACAAGATTAGGAGAATACCAGATTGATATGGATTGATGATGAATCTGATATGCCTCGAGCGATGATTGATTTTCCCCAAGTGATGAGGACTTTTGATGAATCAGCAACTAGACGTAGCTATTGTCTTGATTACTGAGGAAAGATATGATTGCAAATCTAGATTACGGACTTTGAATGATGTGCAATACCATGCCCCCTTCGGGATTAAAATTGATAGTTCAGAAGCATGTTAATTGATTTGAGAAGTGGTTATACACGTTCAAGAATGCATGCTGCATCGTTTGGAGGTCCAGAAAACCAAGTTTGACTAGGTTTGACCATGAGTTGATCATGGTTGACCAAGTTGAAATTTTGATAGTTTGATGTAAGATAATCAGTTAAGTTGAATACTAGATTTTTGTGATGAATGAAGGTCGATTATGCAAGTAGTTGATAATATAAATGATCTCAGATTTTGATTTTGATCCCGAAAAATGATTCTACTTGCTATTTCGTTGGATGGACCTTCGTGTAAGATTCAGCTCTTGTTAGATTTGAAGAGATATTTGAAGAATTGTTTAAGCATTGAAGTTCATTGAGTCATTGTGAGATCATGCAAAAATGAAAATGAAATGAAGAATGAAATGCAACCTAAGACCTAGGATCTACTCACTGATCATATGTCGATTTGTTATCATCATTGAACTTTTAGGTAACCAAATAAATCAATACAATGCCCACCAGCTATGAAACCATAGACATATGAATATCAATTTGTATGTGCAGGAATCAATACAACACCCACTGGTCAACAACCATGGATATATGAATATTGATTTTATTTTCGAAATGTCGGATTAGATATAAGCACCAAGGCATAAGCGCCAGGATGACCGAAATATCATGTCCATTTTGATATAGTAATTTGTATAAGCATCAAAACATAAACGTCATGATGACCAGAATATGCCTTGCAGTTTAAACACATCAAACAGTCAAGAGATTATTCTAAATCCAATGTGAATTACCTGTAGTGACCCTTTATCATTCACATCCTTAGGCAAGATCGCATTTCATAGTAGGAGAAAGAACTCACTCAAAAGATAATAGTTAGATCAAACTTCCTTAAATTTTTTGGGTATCAATGGTCGAGGTACGCATGGCCATCCAATTCGAGATAGAGGCTCTTACAGTCGGACACCATTTCAATCTAGAATTTTCAAAGTTGTTAGATTTTCACATACAGGCAGAAGACAAAGAAAAGATTATGCCTCAGTCATTACTCTCTAAATCCTATAAAAGACATCATCGAAGAGCTCGAAGGGACACAATATGCAAAAATCTCAATGTGAATCAGTAAACATACAAGGAGATAAAAACATGTAAAAAGCATAGATTGTTTTCAGTTTGATGTTTGATTACATTGTTGTAGATGCAAAAATCCTTTTTGGAGACAAGACTGACTGACTGACTCAAATGAAGCTTCAAAGGATTCTGATTGGATATGATACGTCTAAGATATACTGGAGACTATAGGATTTGACATTGATTGCCCCCAAGTGTTAAGTGTTGATAGGATACAGATGCTAGAGCTGATTGGTGTACAGACCGACTTATTGAAAACTGAAAATGCAGAAACAAACCAGGAGATATGTACAAACTAAAGCAAGACTGAAAGCTGGGAAAGACCAAGATTGCACTGATAGATGGAGCATTTTAAAACAAGTGGCGCTTGTTTGCCAGGTTTTCACCATCTTGGCAGAGATTCTATTTTTGCTACCAAGGCACCTGTTTCCAGGTTTTCACCAAGGCACTTTTTTTCTTTTTTCGAATTTTTTTTTTTTTCATTTTTTCAATTTTTTTTTTTTTAATTTTCTAATTTTTTTGTACTTTTGATATTTTTTGATTTTTTTGTGAATCATCAAGGGGCCTATTGCTAGGTTTTCACCAAGATGTTCATATTTTTAGGACATTTTATCATAGACTGAATGCTTTAGGCATAGAATTTCTTCAGATGGAGAACATTGATTGGTTCTCGGAGCTGTTCTCCTTCAGTCGTTGAGAGTTGATAGGCACCAGAGCCAAAAGTAGCAGTGATTACAAAGGGACCCAGCCAATGGGGTTCAAAATTCCCCTTGCATTCTCGATGAGATTGATTTTTAGGATTTTCTCTCAAGACTAGATCACCAACCTGAAATTCTCTGTGTCTGACATTCTTGTTGTAGCCTTTAGACATTCTCTTTTGATATACTCTGAGATGATCATACGCTGCTTGTCTGCACTCATTTAGTAGTTCAAGTTCTTACAACCTAGACACTTTGTAGTCATCATCAGTTACTAGACCATGCATTCTGAATCTTAGTGATGGGATTTCGACCTCAATAGGTAGTACCGCTTCAGACCCATAAACTAAAGTGAAAGGTGTATCCCCAGTAGGTGTTCTGATACTTGTTTTGATACTGGTTCTGATACTTTTTCTGATACTAGTTTTTTTATTGGTTCTGATACTTGTTCTAATACTTTTTCTGATACTAGTTCTGATACTGGTTCTGATACTTGGTATACTTGATAGCATCTTTTTCCATTGCAAACTCCCAAGAAAGATCATATTGTGTAGTCCCAATGTCTAGCAAGGTGGAGAACAAGAGGGATTGGGAAGCTGGTGGAAGAGATGGAAGACAAGAGAATGAAGGAGAATGAAGGGAAGAAATCCTCAAGGGCAAACTCCTCAAGAATACCCAAGCTAGGGAAAAAATGTCATGTAAAGCACATTTGGATAAGCAATGAAAGGGCAGCATAGGATAAGTCACAAAAGTGTAATGCCAGAGCAAGAAATGATGCAGTCCAAAGGAGTAGACATGTCAAGAGACTTCATAACATCGCGTTTTACTCTTTCTTTCTTTTTTTATTAGATCAAGACCAAAGGGGAAAAGGATAGTGATAGGAAAAAATGAATGGAGAAAGATGGATATGAAGGCTAAACATGGAAGGAATGAAAGCAAGATCATCCTAAGATAGCTCACAAAATAGCCAAATGTTCATGTATAGGTCAACCTTGTCAAGATCAAAGAGAGAAGATGGAATGGATGAAATATGTAGAAGAATTACGCATGATGCCTGATTGCCAAGTTTTCATCATGGTACTTATCCAAGGCACCACAAGGGAGTGGTTTTCACCATAGGATGAATTTATTTCTCTTTACTTTTGCTACCAAGGTGCCTATTTCTAAGTTTTCACCAAGGCACATTTTCAAATTTATTTTTTTTCAATTTGGAAGAAGGCAAGCTTTTTAGATAATGCTCCTTGAAAGGACAAACTATGATATGCCAAAGATTCAAAATGATATGTTCAAAGATGCTGATAGGGAAAGGAAGATGGAAGAGAAAATGGAGGATAAGGTTTTATGTAAAGCGAGTGAGGTTGGAAGATAGTAGGAATAGGCAAATGAGGAAAAAGGATAGAAGGTAGAAGGATAATGGATGGAAGGATTGTGAAAGGGTAGATGGAAAGGAAGGCAAGATCAATGTCAACACACACCTTGAAGGGTGGCGAGAGGGTGGAGGAAATGTGAATGAAGGAATACGTGAAGGAATATGGTGAATGGATAGTAGAGGTTGTGGTTTACGCACATGGAATGGAAGAATGTTTTTGGAAGAAGATGGAGTAGAAGTCTTTGGAAGCTTGAATGTCAACTTCACTTTTTTCTCAACACCAGACTCTTTCAAAAGAGACTTTGGAATCCATATAACTGTAGGCTTTTCATTTCTTTTTGATGATCTAGAGAGAATATCTTTAATGATGGATTTTGGAACCCATACTTGTCTTGTAGTTTTTTTCTTAGATATCTCTTTTGACTTTATGCCTCCATGTCATTTAGAGGAGACGTGGTGATCTTCTCTTTTTGATGGATTCTTGTATTGCTTCTTTTTCTTGTATTGAACATTCAAGTTACTTCCAAAAGACTTGGGACTTGTGGAAGAAGGAGGAGGATATGACTGGTTTAGATGGGTGGGTGGATGAAAAGGATTCAAGGGTATGCATCTATGTTGATCTTGAGGAAAGATGGGAGATGGAGGGACGTAAGGACCCGAGATGGATGGTGAATTAGGAGAGTTAGGAGGGGAAAGTGAAGGGACATAAGGACCCAAGATGGAAGGAATATGTGAAGCCCTTTGTAGTGTTGGAAGAGGTCCCAGGATGGAAGTGGAAGATGCAAAAGGATAATTAACAAGTTCATCAACATTTATATGACAACCAAGGACATCAACATCTTTAGAGTGAGCATTAGAATTTTCAATAGAATCATGGACATCTTGAATATGAGCACCTTCTTTGATAGGATTGTTCAAAGCTTGCGAAGACTTAGGAAGAGTAGAAAGTGGAAGTGAACATGGAGTGGTAGAATAAGAAGATGGAAGACTTTGATCTTGACAAGGATCTTTGGATAGCATAAGCGCATAATTTTTCTCTTGATTTTCAATAGGCTTAACATTGGAAGGAACAACACCATTTTTACCAACCTTAATGGAAGTATCATCTTTGGAAAGCGAAAGTGTAGTAAGGTTATTTTGATTGTCAATAAGCTCAACAGTGTAAGTAGTAGCTTGATCTTGCTTAGGAGAAGACTTAAGACATGGTGGAATGCATGAAAAAGGGTGTGCAAGATCAAAAGAACCCTGAGGCAGATAAGAGACATCGTGAAAAGGAGTGGACAACATGGAGGGTTCTTGATCTTGATCTTTCTTTATGTTCTTTTCTTTATCATTTATGGAGTCCTCTTGACATGGAGCCACTTCTAAGGACAAGGAAGCATATTGGGATTGTATGGAAGACTTTGGAAGAGATGGTGGAGGACTAGCTGAAGTAGAAATTATAGCATATGAAGGCTTAGGCTCTTTAAGTTTAGCATTATTGAAAGTATTGGTAGCCAAGTGAAGGTTAGCTTGAGTTTCTTCAAGGGGTAGCTCTTGAGGATAACCATAGGGAATCGTATGAAAAGTATCAAGACTTTCGTTGGATGAAGGATTTGTGAAAGATTTGGAAGACTCGAAAGCTTTAGGAAGTGTATGGTTATTGGAGGAAGTAGGGGATGGAAGGGAACCATCAAAAGACAAACGTTTAGCATTAACATGATCTTTCTTGAGAGTGTAGTCTTTATTTTCAGCATGAGAGTTCTTAGAGGAGAGATCCTTGTAGTATTGATGCTTCAAGCTAGCATGATGCATTTTATAGTCCTCAGCAGTAGTAGATGGATCATAATCAAGGTATTGTTCACAAAAATTATCAAAGTCTTTTTCAAAATTAGAATCATATGGATCACCATCACGATCTATCCAATGTGACATCCCATTTCCAGTAAGCAGGAACACATGACGAGGAGGACTCTTAGGAACAAAGGTGTCATAGGTATCATTATATTGTCCATCATCATAGTCATCATAGTCTTTGAAGATGGATGTGTCACTCTTCGTGGAAGAGGTATCATAAGGATTATCACATTGCTCAAATTCTATCCGGGGGCATGGTGACATGTACAAGTCTTTATCAAATGGAAAAGGACATAGAGCTTCCATGGAGAACTCTTTAGGTTCTTTTTCTTTCTCAAGTTTGTTAAGTTTGACTTGCATAGCTTGCATTTGCTTCATCATAGCTGTGATTAGAATTTCTTTCTCATGTGTATTGATTCTTTGAGACATGTGTACTAATTCTCAATAGCTACTGCTCTGTTCCTGACACAGTGATTTGTTCGATAGATTCTAGAACTAGGCTTAAAAAGCTAAGTATTTGGCAATTCTAAACATTTTCTGACAGCTTTTCAAAATTTTCCCAAATGACACTCTGTAGACTCATACGATAGTGGGTATGCTATGAAACGATAGTTGAAAAGCTCATATGATAGTTGAAAAACTCGCACAACAGTGGGTATGCTATGAAACGACAGTTGAAAGGATCATACGACAGTTGCTAGCAGGATTTGACTTTTAGAATTTGATTGGCAGAAAGACTCATACGACACTGGGTCCCCTATCATATGATAGATGGGCAGTAATGAAACGACACTTGGAAAAACTCGTATGACTTTCTGACCTCCTGAGATGACTTTTGACTCTAGAAAAGAATTTTACTTCAGATTTTGCAAATTTTGAGTTTTCAGATTCGGATTGTTTGCAAATTTTAATGTCTAGATTTGAGGATTGTAACAGATTTGTTCATTTTCAATAACCAGATAGATAAACAAGCACACAAAATAGCAAGAAAGTGATTTCAAGCATGTCTAAAAATAGTGAACAAGGGCAAAAGCAACCTTGCGCATGAACAATCAAGTGACTTATTCGCTCTAATCCTTAGAAGCGCTAATTGTGTATGTTCCAAAAAAATATTTTACAATAATGCACATATACCCTAGAAAATAAAAATTTGGCCTCGCTAGGGTTTTTAGTAATGGTTTGACTCTGCAACTTTTATGATCCAAAGGGGTGAACTCCAATCCCGGCGCACCAGGGTTTTGACACAGTCCAAGAACTTAATCTTTAGAAGCTGCTAGGGAGATCTGACAACCCAACAATGAACCACACCTGTGAAGATTTCTTCCACAAGGACATTTATATAGCGGCTGTCACTACCACGGTGAAAATGGCTATTACCATTTGAGGTTCCATCAATGCAGTTTGCCTTGTGAAGGTAGTGTCCGCTACAGTTAACCCTCTCTAAAGGTGACTCACAATAGTATACCACAAGGGAAATTGGCTCTAGATCCAAGGGTTTGATGCCTTTTCACTTTTAACCCAGACAAAGCAGACAGATAAATTCGACACGCTAAGATGAAGATTATCTCACCAAGGTCTATGATATCAACCCCACATGATCTATGAACCCCTCTAGAGAGAGAATGTATCAATCAATAAGGGAAGATGCATGGACCTAGTAGAACGTGAGACGCATTAAGTATCCTCCCTACCTACAAGGATTTCATCATCAAGAAGGATTTCACTAGGAATCCAATCTCTCAAGAACCACAAATAGTGTTCATAGGGCCTAATTACTATGTTTTCACAGATATATTTCTGAAAGAAAATCTACCGAAAGTACTCAAAAGTAGAAAGAGGAACACTTAACGCTTAAAGAGAATATGAGGTGAGTCCACAAGGTGGAACAATTAACCCCTCACACAAGCTAAAAATGAGTCCACAACTTAGAAAACAAGTGAGTTCTAAAAAGCACAAAAGGGTTGCCTAGTGCAACAATTAACGCTTCTCTCCTGTAGACCCCTACCCTTTATGGCACTGAGATTGCAACCATCGGGCGGAATGAGGGGCCAATGGATTTAGCGAGTCCAATAACCCAAGATAGCAATCTAGATCAATTACAAGTATTTAAGACTGCTTATCAATACTTAAGGTGTTACAACCTAGTATTCAATTATGCAAATTTGAAGAAAAGCATGCAAAGAAAACACTTAAGCCAAACACATGAGAGATTCATTTTAGGATCCAAATTGAAATTTTATCAGATTAAGGAGAATACCTGGAATCCTCGCAACATGCTTAGTAGATTTTTACCTATTTTTAGCAATTCTTGCACTTTTTCCAATCAAAACCAGCAGGAGTCAATAAAAAATAGAGAATTTCAATTGTTAAGATTAGCCGTTAGTCAAAATCTAAAAACCAAATATGACAAACTACCCTGAAAAATGAAACGACAGTTGAAATCTGATGCCAAAACTTGTATGAAAGTGGGTCTTTTACCAGACGACAGTGAGAAACTCGTACAAGGGTGGGTATGCTCCTAGACGACAGTCCAGAAACTCATACAACACTGGGCGTATGATGAAACGACAGTTGAACTTCCAGATGATAGTGCGTATAGCCTGGCATGATTCTCGATCCAATAGACTATCGTACGACAGTGGGTATAGTGCAAAATGACTTTTGGCAAAAACTCGTATGAAGATTGTACGGACAGAAATTAAAAATCATAATTTTGCACAGAAACCAAGGAGAAAAAGATAGAAATTAATAGAATTGAATTGGAAACCCATTTCAGGGCCCCACGGTGGGTGCCAAAAATGTGTGTGTGAAAATTGTACCTGATCTGTAGACATAACACTTCAGTAAAACATTAGAGGTTAGCAATAATTGAAATCATGCAATGAATTGAAAGCTAAACTAACCAGGCAATTTACTGCCTTCTAATAGGTGCGAGTATGATGTTCTTAGATTATTATCGAGATCAGTGACCTTGACGACACCTAAATGAAAGATTTGAATGCAAAACTGATATGAAATGTATGCAATTAATCTTTTTTTTTTTTTGATTTTCTATGCAATGATATGATGAAAACTGATATGAATCTAATCTAGAATGAACTGATATGAAATTGATCTAACAATGATATGACAAAGAATCTAAATGAATGTAAAAACCAAATTGATCTCACAATAGCCTTGATTCGCAATAAGCTTTGATTCTTCAAATTCCAATTCTTCAAAATAGTTGTGCAATTCGTAGAGGACTTTGGCAGAGTAAGCTCGCAAAATTATGAGATGATTTGGGATGAGTTGAAGCCTTAATTTATAGAAATCCGGGGCTTTAGAGGTGCATGGATAAAAGCCATAAATCACTCAAATAACTCAGCTTGATTTTTGAGTTATTTTTAAATAAAGGATATTTAATTTACAAAATCATGCAAAAGCAAGGCTTTAACTCAAAATAGAGTTTAGATCAAATTCCAACTCATCATTAGATGTTGAGTTTACATTTTAAAATTGATTGTTAATTTCTAGTTGCCTGTTTTTCTGATTGTGCATGATTTTATTATAAATTAATTTAAAAAATAAAGTGATTTATTCTCAATTTAACTGATTTTTGAAATAAAACAATTGATTTATGGGTTAATCAATCATTTAATCAAACTTTTATTCAAAAATAATATTATTAAAAATTGACAATTTGCTTTAATTAATTAAATAAGAATTTAATCAATTATTCATAGGAT
The DNA here is from genome assembly GCA_027943335.1 of Chamaecyparis obtusa. Classification (NCBI taxonomy): domain Eukaryota; kingdom Viridiplantae; phylum Streptophyta; class Pinopsida; order Cupressales; family Cupressaceae; genus Chamaecyparis; species Chamaecyparis obtusa. Next base: position 301,029 of record BSBK01007439.1, on the reverse strand, counting down.
TTTAGATTTATTGTCAAAATTAAATAATATGATTTAGGAATAAATAGAATTAACTTCAATTAAATAATTAAGTGGCAGAATTAAATCTAATTAATTAAATATTTAGAATATTCAATTAATCAAACTTTAGGATAATTAAGATTTATCGCCAAATAATCATTAAATTGAAGATAATTATGATGATTAGGAATATTACTAGGAATATTCTCCGATGCAGAATTTAAGATAATTAATTAGGATTCGATGATGTGTTGATGTGCCTTGGGTTAGGACTTTGATGTCGATTTCATTTGATATGATGATATAGGAGGTTGATGAACCTATAGCCCATTTTTGGGGTATTACAAGCGGTTATAATATTGTTTTGTAAAGGCCATGCGCCTATTGTAAATGTGTTATAGACTTGTTAATATTATTGTATGTAAACATGCTTGAGCCAATTCATTTGGAAGCGTTGTATGTAATTAGTTATAGGCCGACTTAGTGAATAGTTTTGTTTGTGCATATAAATAAGACACGCGCCTTTGTATTTGAGCATGGATGAGACATAGAGTTGATAGAAGAAGATTATAAGTATGCGAAGAGTAGTCAGTATGATATAGAGCTTTGCAAGAGGTTAAAGCATCAATGCACAAAAGGAATTGATCAGACAAGCAGTGTCATAGCAGCAATTCACCATTGCAGGTATAGTGTGTACCTAATACGCAGAAGGTTGTAGCGTTCACCATTTGAGCACTGAGCTCTAGGACAGTGTGTCCTCACCCCTAATAGAGTTAATTGTAAAAGAATCCTAAAAGGGTCCAACCCTTGACAAGGTCATTGTACTTAAGCATTGTAATGACAACTCCTAACAGGGATAAGGAACATTAACAAGTTCATAATAAACAAGTACAATTGTTAGTGGGTATTAATTCCCACCAGGGTTTTTCCTTTGGCCAAGGTTTCCCTGTAATCATATCTGGTGTTATGTGTTGATTACTTTACATTCTTTAATATTCAGTTCAACAATTAAGTTCTTGAGTTAAGTTTCAAGTATCAGAAAGTAATTATATAGAACACTGATTCACCCGCCCCCCCTTCTAAGTGTTCCTGATGCAGGAGCATCCTGGGTGTAAGAGCAATCTTGCATCACCCAAAAATATTTATGTTTTTATATTCAATAAGGGCTATTTTGTGCAGAGCTGCTATTTATGAAAAGTTACTATTTTTGGTAATTTTCGTATGTGCTCAGAATGATCTGATTTCTTTCTTGGAGGTTCATTTTGGTCATATAAGTCTGCCAGTAAAGTTTCGTTGCCAGATCAAGTGTATATTGGAAGATATTGAAGATTTTCGGTATTGGCAGCAGGGTACAAAAACTTTGAACTCAGTTTTGAAGGCTTTAGAGGCCCCGAATGAGGTTGAAAATTTGGGTGACAAGCGCTTGTGTCGGTCAAGCCTGTAGAGCGCTTCGTGGCATTTCCGAAATGGGATTATAATAGCCGATCGGGTCAACTGGTGATGACTTATGGTCTTCGGAAGTTGGGCCACCTGAAATGGCAAAAAATAATTTTCTTCAAAATTTCTGTTTGGGTTTCAAAGGTTATCTTGAGCCGACTATGATGTAATGAAATGTAAAATAAAATAATTCTAAGTTTGGTCGGCCTTATTGGCTAAAATTCTGGAACCTTCCCAGGCGGTGAAAAATTGCCTATATAAGGAAGGCTGTATTATTGTCTTAGGCAGTTCAGAATAGTTCTGGGTAGTAGATCTGGGTAATAGTTCGAGGCTTTGTCCTGCAGAATATTGTAAGGGAATGCCCATGTGGCTTTGCATGTTGTAATTCTGAAAATTTGTAATTCCACATTTATGGAGATAATAAGAAGCCAATTTTCTGTTCTTGCATATTGTTGTTGTTCCTCTATTTTTGTTATGTGTTTGAGGTATTAAGGGGAGCACCCTTCATCAAGTGGTATCAGAGTAGGTTTTCTTTAGTGTGTAAACAAATTGCCGACTGTGAGGTAGTTTGCACCAGGACCGTGGTTAGGGTTTCAGCGTGCATCGCGAAAATGCCTCCACGAAGAGAACGTGGCGGAAGACCTGGTGCTGTGACACCTGAGGTTAGAGAGCTGCAGAGACAACTGCGAGCATTGCAAGAAGAGATTCGTAGAGGAATGAATCTTAATGTTAGAGACGAAAGCGAGGATGAAGCCAAAGAAGAATATCAAGAAGGAGAAGTTGAAATTGTGAACCAGGAGGAAGAAAGACTTTTTCGGGCGATTTTCAAGATTGGGAAAAGACCTAAGATTGAAGTTCCTACATTTTCTGGAAATCTTAACCCAAAAGAATTGATCGACTAGATCAATGAATGTGAAGAATATTTTGAGTATGAAGATGTTGAGGATCCTGATAGGGTCAAATTTGCGAAAGCCAGACTGAAAGGTCATGCGAAGATATGGTGGCAAGAGATTCAGTTGGAGTGAAATAGAAGGGGAAAGGAGAAAATCACGAGATGGGATCGGATGGTGGATAAATTGAAGCGGTAGTTCATTCCTGTTGATTATGAGCTTGACCTACTGAAGAAAATGCAGAGTTTGAAGCAAGCAGGAAGATCTGTTCAGGAGTATACAGAGGAGTTCTATCGACTTCTCATCAGAACAGGCCACGCAGAAGCTGATAAGGAGAAAGTTGCCCGATACCTTAATGGGTTAAGGCCAAGCATTCAGGAGGAGTTGAATCTGGTTCGAATGAGCAGTATTGAGGAGGCATACCAATTTGCCCTAAAAGTAGAGGAAAAGCTGAACAAGAAGTTCGAGAGCAGACAAAACAGAAGAGGTCGCGGTGGACGATCTGGTGGACGGTCATATGGTGGCCGAAATGAGGGTCCGAAAAAGAAGAATGAGGCCAGTAGTAGTCAGAATTAGCGAGGAAATAATTCCAATCGCTTCCAGGATCAGAATAATAGAGATCAGAGAGGAAGAGGAAGAGGACAAGGCTCTGGAAGAGGTGGCTTCCGTGGAACATGTTTTCACTGTGGAGAAGAAGGTCATAGGGCATTTGAATGTCCTTAGCGCCAAGGCAGAACAGACAGGAGAAATGAAGGCCAGGCCAGAGTTGCACATGTAGATGAAGATACCAGATCATCAAATTCTGAAGATGCTGAAAGAGGAGAAACGTTGATTAACAGAAGAGTCCTGTTGAGTGGTGAGAATGAACCTGAGCAAAGGAGGAGCCTGTTTCGCACCAGGTGCAAGTGTGAAGGTAAATGTTGTGATGTGATCATTGATAGTGGAAGCACTGACAATTTGGTGTCAGAAGAGATGGTGACAAAGTTGAAGCTCAAGAGACAGAAACACCCACATCCATATCGGATTGCCTGGGTACAGGATGACCACAAGGTCATGGTCAATGAACAATGCCTGGTGAAGTTCAAGATTGGCGGATACCAAGATGAGGTATTGTGTGATATCATATCTATGGATGCATGTCATATGTTGTTGGGTAGACCATGGCAGTTTGACAGATGTGCTGTACATGATGGTCGTCCGAATACCTATTCCCTGACAAAGGATGGAGTGCGACACAAGCTAAAACTATTGAAGGAGATTGAAGAAAAGGTATGTGGTAATGCAAGGATAACTTTTATTGATGGAAGAAATTTCCTAGATGGTATGAGGCATGAGCATGTATGTTTTGCTTTAATTCCAAAAGCTGGTAAAGAGGAAGTAGAAGATGTTCCTGTAGAAGTTACAGATTTGATGAGTAAGTTTTAGGATATTGTATCTGATAACGTGCCTGATGGATTACCATGAGTTAGGAAGATCAGTCATCAGATGGACTTGATCCCAGGAGCGAGTTTGCCGAACAAGACAACACACAGAATGACACCTTCAGAAAGTGAAGAGTTGAACAGACAAGTACATGAGTTGTTACAGAAAGGATTGATCCGTGAGAGTCTGAGTCCCTGTGCTGTACCAGCGGTATTAGCACCAAAGAAGAATGGAGAATGGAGGATGTGTACAGATTCTAGGGCAATAAACAAGATCACAATCAAGTACAGGTTTCCATTGCCACGAATGGATGATATTATGGACTGTTTGAGTGGAGCTGTGTATTTCTCAAAGATAGATCTGAAAAGTGGATATCATCAGATTCGGATCAGAGAAGGAGATGAATGGAAGACTGCCTTCAAGACAAAGGAAGGACTGTATGAGTGGTTAGTCATGCCTTTTGGGCTAACCAATGCACCGACCACTTTCATGCGGCTCATGAACGAGGTTCTGAAAGAATTTCTGGGTAAGTTTGTCACTATTTACCTAGATGATATTTTGATCTTTAGTAAGACATTGGATGAGCATATGATGCATATTCGTATGGTATTTGAGAAGTTGAGAGAAGAGAAATTGTTGATTAATTTGAAGAAGTGCAGTTTTGTGAAGAAAGAGTTAGTGTATTTGAGATTTGTAGTTTCAGCAGAAGGTCTAAAAATAGACCCAGAGAAGGTACAGGCTATCCTTGAATGGCCTACTCCAAGGAGTGCTGCTGAGGTAAGATCTTTTCATGGTTTGGCTAGCTTTTACAGAAAGTTTATCAAAAATTTTAGCAGTATTTGTGGACCCTTGACTGAAACAATGAGAGGGGATAGAAAAGAGTTTAAGTGGACTAATGGGGCAGAAAAGAGTTTTCAATTATTGAAACAAAAAGTTACAGAACAACCTGTTTTAGCACTTCCAGATTTTAATAAGGTGTTTCAAGTAGATTGTGATGCTAGTGGTACTGTAATAGGAGCTGTTATGAGTCAGGAAGGTAAACCTGTTGCATATTTCAGTGAGAAGTTAAATGATGCCAAGAGGAAGTATTCTGTTTATGATCAAGAATTTTATGCTATAGTTCAGGTATTAAAGAAGTGGAGACATTATCTGCTTCCTAAGGAGTTTGTTTTGTATACTGATCATCAAGCTTTGCAATATTTGAATAGTCAAAGAAAGTTGAATCAGAGGCATTTGAAATGGGTTGAGTTTTTGCAGAGTTATACATTTGTTTTGAAACATAAGAGTGGAAAGTCTAATAAGGTTGCAGATGCTCTTAGCAGAAGGCAACTATTGCTGACAGAAATGCAGATTGAAGTGGTTGAGTTCAAGGAACTCAAGAATTTGTATCCAGAGGATCCTGATTTTGGTGAAGCTTGGAAAGCTTGTACAGAACCTGTTACTCTAGACAGGACGAAATGGTTGGATTTCATCATCCAGGATGATATGCTATTCAGAGGGAGTCAGTTGTGCATTCCACGAAGTTCTATAAGGGAGAATCTCATCAAGGAGAAGCATAGTGGAGGATTGGCTGGACATTTTGGTCGTGATAAAACCGTTGGTTTGGTTAGTGAGAATTATTATTGGCCGCAGTTGCAGCAAGATGTGAAGAAGTTTGTACAGAGTTGCAGAGTATGTCAGATGGTGAAAGGAGTGAAGCAGAATACAGGATTGTATCAGCCATTACCTGTACCAGAGAAGCCTTGGGAGGATATCAGTATGGACTTTGTTCTTGGTTTACCGAGGACTCAGCGGGGGCATGATTCAATTTTTGTGGTGGTTGACAGATTTTCAAAGATGGCACATTTCATTCCCTGCAAGAAGACTAATGATGCTGTTCATGTAACAGAATTGTTTTTTAGAGAAGTAGTGAGACTTCATGGTTTGCCAAAGACCATAGTTTCAGATCGGGACACTAAGTTTGTTGGATATTTCTGGCGTACATTGTGGAAGAAGTTGAAGATAGATTTGAAGTTCAGTTCATCACATCATCCACAGACTGATGGACAGATAGAGGTGGTGAATAGGAGTTTGGGAAATTTGCTGAGATGTTTGGTTGGAGATAAGCCAACGGGATGGGATTTGATTTTACCATAGGCAGAATTTGCATACAATAATTCTGTCAACAGGAGCACTGGTAAATCACCATTCCAGATTGTATATGGAAGTAGTCCAAGAAATGCATCTGAATTGAGGAAGATAGATAAAGGAGAAATAAGTAGTGCTGAAGCTGAGGATTTTATAGAACACTTGAAGAACATCCATGGGGAGGTGAGGAAGCATATTACCAAGATGAATGCACAGTATAAGACTAAGGCAGATGAGAAAAGGAGGGATAAGAAATTTCAGGTCGGTGATGAAGTCATGGTTCATTTGCGGAAGGAGCGGTTTCCAGTTGGTACATATAACAAGCTGAAAATGAAGAAGTTTGGACCATGCAGGATATTGAAGAAACATGATTCAAGAAACGCATATGAGGTAGAATTGCCTACTGAGCTAAATATTTCACCAGTGTTTAACATTTCAGATCTGACAGAATATCATGAAGGAGGTGTTGAAGATGAGATCACAGCAGCACAGTGGAGTATTCCAGCAACTAGTTCAGACACTAAGGAGATTGAAGATATACTGGATAGTCGTGTTGGCAGAAGCACAAGGAACAGGACATATGAAGAATATCTGGTCAAGTGGAAAGGATGACCTGTTGAAGATTCATCATGGATAACAAAGGAGGAGGTTAACCGTCTTGGTTTTCCTCTACACACCTAAGTCGTGACAGGGTCACTTCTCAAATTACCCCGGGTGTCTGATGCAGGAGCATCCTGGGTGTAAGAGCAATCTTGCATCACCCAAAAATATTTATGTTTTTATATTCAATAAGGGCTATTTTGTGCAGAGCTGCTATTTATGAAAAGTTACTATTTTTGGTAATTTTCGTATGTGCTCAGAATGATCTGATTTCTTTCTTGGAGGTTCATTTTGGTCATATAAGTCTGTCAGTAAAGTTTCGTTGCCAGATCAAGTGTATATTGGAAGATATTGAAGATTTTCGGTATTGGCAGCAGGGTACAAAAACTTTGAACTTAGTTTTGAAGGCTTTAGAGGCCTTGAATGAGGTTGAAAATTTGGGTGACAGGCGCTTGCGCCGGTCAAGCCTGTAGAGCGCTTTGTGGCATTTCCAAAATTGGGTTATAATAGCCGATCGGGTCAACTGGTGATGACTTATGGTCTTCGGAAGTTGGGCCACCTGAAATGGCGAAAAATAATTTTCTTCAAAATTTCTGTTCGGGTTTCAAAGGTTATCTTGAGCCGACTATGATATAATGAAATGTAAAATAAAATAATTCTAATTTTGGTCGGCCTTATTGGCTAAAATTCTGGAACCTTCCCAGGCGGTGAAAAATTGCCTATATAAGGAAGACTGTATTATTGTCTTAGGCAGTTCAGAATAGTTCTGGGTAGTAGATCTGGGTAATAGTTCGAGGCTTTGTCCTGCAGAATATTGTAAGGGAATGCCCATGTGGCTTTGCATGTTGTAATTCTGAAAATTTGTAATTCCACATTTGTGGAGATAATAAGAAGCCAATTTTCTGTTCTTGCATATTGTTGTTGTTCCTCTATTTTTGTTATGTGTTTGAGGTATTAAGGGGAGCACCCTTCATCAAGTGGTATCAGAGCAGGTTTTCTTGAGTGTGTAAACAGATCGCCGACTGTGAGGCAGTTTGCACCAAGACCATGGTCAGGGTTTCAGTGCGCATCGTGAAAATACCTCCACGAAGAGAACGTGGCGGAAGACCTGGTGCTGTGACACCTGAGGTTAGAGAGCTGCAAAGACAAGTGCGAGCATTGCAAGAAGAGATTCACAGAGGAATGAATCTTAATGTCAGAGACGAAAGCGAGGATGAAGCCGAAGAAAAATATCAAGAAGGAGAAGTTGAAATTGTGAACCAGGAGGAAGAAAGACTTTTTCGGGCGATTTCCAAGATTGGGAAAAGACCTAAGATTGAGGTTCCTACATTTTCTAAAAATCTTAACCCAGAGGAATTGATCGACTGGATCAATGAATGTGAAGAATATTTTGAGTATGAAGATGTTGAGGATCCTGATAGGGTCAAATTTGCGAAAGCCAAACTGAAAGGTCATGCGAAGATATGGTGGTAAGAGATTCAGTTGGAGCGAAATAGAAGGGAAAAGGAGAAAATCACGAGATGGGATCGGATGGTGGATAAATTGAAGTGGCAGTTCATTCCTATTGATTATGAGCTTGACCTACTGAAGAAAATGCAGAGTTTGAAGCAAGCAGGAAGATCTGTTCAGGAGTATACAGAGGAGTTCTATCGACTTCTCATCAGAACAGGCCACGCAGAAGCTGATAAGGAGAAAGTTGCCCGATACCTTAATGGGTTAAGGCCAAGCATTCAGGAGGAGTTGAATCTGGTTCGAATGAGCAGTATTGAGGAGGCATACCAATTTGCCCTAAAAGTAGAGGAAAAGCTGAACAAGAAGTTCGAGAGCAGACAAAACGGAAGAGGTCGTGGTGGACAATCTGGTGGACAGTCATATGGTGGCCGAAATGAAGATCCGAAAAAGAAGGATGAGGCCAGTAGTAGTCAGAATCAGCGAGAAAATAATTCTAATCGCTTCAAGGATCAGAATAATAGAGATCAGAGAGGAAGAGGAAGAGGACAAGGATCTGGAAGAGGTGGCTTCCGTGGAACATGTTTTCATTGTGGAGAAGAAGGTCATAGGGCATTTGAATGTCCTCAGCGCCAAGGCAGAACAGACAGGAGAAATGAAGGCCAGGCCAGAGTTGCACATGTAGCTGAAGATACCAGATCATCAAATTCTGAAGATGCTGAAAGAGGAGAAACGTTGATTAACAGAAGAGTCCTGTTGAGTGGTGAGAATGAACCTGAGCAAAGGAGGAGCCTGTTTCGCACCAGGTGCAAGTGTGAAGGTAAATGTTGTGATGTGATCATTGATAGTGGAAGCATTGACAATTTGGTGTCAGAAGAGATGGTGACAAAGTTGAAGCTCAAGAGACAGAAACACCCACATACATATCGGATTGCTTGGGTACAGGATGACCACAAGGTCATGGTCAATGAACAATGCCTGGTGAAGTTCAAGATTGGCGGATACCAAGATGAGGTATTGTGTGATATCATATCTATGGATGCATGTCATATGTTGTTGGGTAGACCATGGCAGTTTGACAGATGTGCTGTACATGATGGTCGTGCGAATACCTATTCCCTAACAAAGGATGGAGTGTGACACAAGCTAAAACCATTGAAGGAGATTGAAGAAAAGGTATGTGGTAATGCAAAGATAACTTTTATTGATGGAAGAAATTTCCTAGATGGTATGAGGCATGAGCATGTATGTTTTGCTTTAATTCCAAAAGCTGGTAAAGAGGAAGTAGAAGATGTTCTTGTAGAAGTTGCAGATTTGTTGAATAAGTTTCAGGATATTGTATCCGATAACGTGCCTGATGGATTACCACCAGTTAAGAATATCAGTCATCAGATGGACTTGATCCCATGAGCGAGTTTGCCGAACAAGGCAGCACACAGAATGACACCTGCAAAAAGTGAGGAGTTGAACAGACAAGTACATGAGTTGTTACAGAAAGGATTGATCCGTGAGAGTCTGAGTCCCTGTGCTGTACCAGCGGTATTAGCACCAAAGAAGAATGGAGAATGGAGGATGTGTACAGATTCTAGGGCAATAAACAAGATCACAATCAAGTACAAGTTTCCATTACCACGAATGGATGATATTATGGACTGTTTGAGTGGAGCTGTGTATTTCTCAAAGATAGATCTGAAAAGTGGATATCATCAGATTCGGATCAGAGAAGGAGATGAATGGAAGACTGCCTTCAAGACAAAGGAAGGACTGTATGAGTGGTTAGTCATGCCTTTTGGGCTAACCAATGCACCGACCACTTTCATGCGGCTCATGAACGAGGTTCTGAAAGAATTGCTGGGTAAGTTTGTCATTGTTTACCTAGATGATATTTTGATCTTTAGTAAGACATTGGATGAGCATATGATGCATATTCGTATGGTATTTGAGAAGTTGAGAGAAGAGAAATTGTTGATTAATTTGAAGAAGTGCAGTTTTGTGAAGAAAGAGTTAGTGTATTTGGGATTTGTAGTTTCAGCAGAAGGTCTAAAAATGGACCCAGAGAAGGTACAGGCTATCCTTGAATGGCCTACTCCAAGGAGTGCTGCTGAGGTAAGATCTTTTCATGGTTTGGCTAGCTTTTACAGAAAGTTTATCAAAAATTTTAGCAGTATTTGTGGACCCTTGACTGAAACAATGAGAGGGGATAGAAAAGAGTTTAAGTGGACTAATGGGGCAGAAAAGAGTTTTCAATTATTGAAACAAAAAGTTATAGAACAACCTATTTTAGCACTTCCAGATTTTAATAAGGTGTTTCAAGTAGATTGTGATGCTAGTGGTACTACAATAGGAGCTGTTATGAGTCAAGAAGGTAAACCTGTTGCGTATTTCAGTGAGAAGTTAAATGATGCCAAGAGGAAGTATTCTGTTTATGATCAAGAATTTTATGCTATAGTTCAGGCATTAAAGAAGTAGAGACATTATCTGCTTCCTAAGGAGTTTGTTTTGTATACTGATCATCAAGCTTTACAATATTTGAATAGTCAAGGAAAGTTGAATGAGAGGCATTTGAAATAGGTTGAGTTTTTGCAGAGTTATACATTTGTTTTGAAACATAGGAGTGGAAAGTCTAATAGGGTTGCAGATGCTCTTAGCAGAAGGCAACTATTGCTGACAGAAATGCAGATTGAAGTGGTTGGGTTCAAGGAACTCAAGAATTTGTATCCAGAGGATTTTGATTTTGGTGAAGCTTGGAAAGCTTGTACAGAACCTGTTACTCTAGACAAGATGAAATGGTTGGATTTCATCATCCAGGATGATATGCTATTCAGAGGGAGTCAGTTGTGCATTCCACGAAGTTCTATGAGGGAGAATCTCATCAAGGAGAAGCATAGTGGAGGATTGGCTGGACATTTTGGTCGTGATAAAACCGTTGGTTTGGTTAGTGAGAATTATTATTGGCCGCAGTTGCAGCAAGATGTGAAGAAGTTTGTACAGAGTTGCAGAGTATGTCAGATGGTGAAAGGAGTGAAGCAGAATACAGGATTGTATTAGCCATTACCTGTACCAGAGAAGCTTTGGGAGGATATCAGTATAGACTTTGTTCTTGGTTTACCGAGGACTCAGCGAGGGCATGATTCAATTTTTGTGGTGGTTGACATATTTTCAAAGATGGCACATTTCATTCCCTGCAAGAAGACTAATGATGTTGTTCATGTAGCAGAATTGTTTTTCAGAGAAGTAGTGAGACTTCATGGTTTGCCAAAGACCATAGTTTCAGATCGGGACACTAAGTTTGTTGGATATTTCTGGCATACATTGTGGAAGAAGTTGAAGACAGATTTGAAGTTCAGTTCATCACATCATCCACAGACTGATGGACAGATAGAGGTGGTGAATAGGAGTTTGGGAAATTTGCTGAGATGTTTGGTTGGAGATAAGCCAACGGGATGGGATTTGATTTTACCATAGGCAGAATTTGCATACAATAATTCTGGCAACAGGAGCACTGGTAAATCACCATTCCAGATTGTATATGGAAGTAGTCCAAGAAATGCATCTGAATTGAGGAAGATAGATAAAGGAGAAATAAGTAGTGCTGAAGCTGAGGATTTTATAGAACACTTGAAGAACATCCATGGGGAGGTGAGGAAGCATATTACCAAGATGAACGCACAGTATAAGACTAAGGCAGATGAGAAAAGGAGGTATAAGAAATTTCAGGTCGGTGATGAAGTCATGGTTCATTTGCGGAAGGAGCGGTTTCCAGTTGGTACATATAACAAGCTGAAAATGAAGAAGTTTGGACCATGCAGGATATTGAAGAAACATGATTCAGGAAACACATATGAGGTGGAATTTCCTACTGAGCTAAATATTTCACCAGTGTTTAACATTTCAGATCTGACAGAGTATCATGAAGGAGGTGTTGAAGATGAGATCACAGCAGCACAGTGGAGTATTCCAGCAACTAGTTCAGACACTAAGGAGATTGAAGATATACTGGATAGTCGTGTTGGCAGAAGCACAAGGAACAGGACATATGAAGAATATCTGGTCAAGTGGAAAGGATGACCTGTTGAAGATTCATCATGGCTAACAAAGGAGGTTAACCATCTTGGTTTTCCTCTACACACCTGAGTCGTGACAGGGTCACTTCTCAAATTACCCCGGGTGTCTGATGCAGGAGCATCCTGGGTGTAAGAGCAATCTTGCATCACCCAAAAATATTTATATTTTTATATTCAATAAGGGCTATTTTGTGCAGAGCTGCTATTTATGGAAAGTTACTATTTTTGGTAATTTTTGTATGTGCTCAGAATGATCTGATTTCTTTCTTGGACGTTCATTTTGGTCATATAAGTCTGCCAGTAAAGTTTCGTTGCCAGATCAAGTGTATATTGGAAGATATTGAAGATTTTTGGTATTGGCAATAGGGTACGGAAACTTTGAACTCAGTTTTGAAGGCTTTAGAGGCCCCGAATGAGGTTGAAAATTTGGGTGACAAGCGCTTGCGCCAATGAAGCTTGTAGAGCTCTTCGTGGCGTTTCTGAAATGGGGTTATAATAGCCGATCGGGTCAACTGGTAATGACTTATGGTCTTCGAAAGTTGGGCCACCTGAAATGGCGAAAAATAATTTTTTTCAAAATTTCTGTTCGGGTTTCAAAGGTTATCTTGAGCCGACTATGATGTAATGAAATGTAAAATAAAATAATTCTAAGTTTGGTCGGCCTTATTGGCTAAAATTCTGGAACCTTCCCAGGCGGTGAAAAATTGCCTATATAAGGAAGGCTGTATTATTGTCTTAGGCAGTTCAGAATAGTTTTGGGTAGTAGATCTGGGTAATAGTTCGAGGCTTTGTCCTGCAGAATATTGTAAGGGAATGCCCATGTGGCTTTGCATGTTGTAATTCTGAAAATTTGTAATTCCACATTTGTGGAGATAATAAGAAGCCAATTTTCTGTTCTTGCATATTGTTGTTGTTCCTCTATTTTTGTTATGTGTTTGAGGTATTAAGGGGAGCACCCTTCATCAGTTCCCATTCCTAACAGATAGAAGGAAGTTTTTAGAAGGCAAGAAGCATGAACACATTTTTTTTCTTTAATAACAAGAGTTGATAAAGATGAAGTAGAAGATGTATCTATAGAAGTTGCAGATTTGTTGGATGAGTTTCAAGATATTATATTTGATAATATACCTGATAGATTACCACCTGTAATCACTGGAAAATGGACAAGATTAAGTCATGTGAGCAACCAAGGCAAAAATCAAAGCAATAAAATCAAACCAAGCTAAAATCAAAGAGAAATTGAAATCAAGCCAATAATCAAATTTAATTGAAAATCAAAAGCCATAAAATCAATTTAAATCAAATGAAATCAATAAATTGTGCAATTAATCTAATTAATTTTATAGTTTAATTAAATCAAATCAACCCATTCAAGGGGTGCACATGACTAAACATATTAAATAAATTTAATTATTAAATCTTAATTTTTCTTCAACCACCAAATGGGAGGAAAATGCATCAACCAATAGGATTTAAGAATCAAGCTCACATGGATCAAGCTCAAATCGAATCTCCATCACACATAGGGAGAGATCATATTTTCCACCCATTTTGTCTCTTTGTCCCAAGCTTTGAGGATAATTTATTTAAATGGTCTCCAAAGGTAGAACCATGGACTAAACCTCAACTGAACTCCACCCCCTACCCTTGCCAAAATCTATAAAAGCAAGGCTAAAATCCATCATTAATCATCCACAAATCTTTGAATAGCATCAAACCTCTTGCATTTTCAAGATAGAAAGGAAAATTCAGAGCTAAATAGGATTATTTCATTTTGGAATTAATCTTTTAGCTTTGTTTATCTTTCATTCTTGTTTTAAGGCTGTCACTAATGGAAGCTTGCTGAGAGCTTTGCAATAGCAAACCTAAATAGAGATCCATAGAGTGCTTAATTGTCAATTATTTGCTTAAATTAGATTTCTATTTGTGGTAATTTAGTTCTTATATTCATTTATTTGCAATACTAATCCTATGAAGGTGCTTCTCATAACACACAAAATGGTGCCCACCGTGGGGCATTAGGCCTCATTAATTTTCAATTTGGCGAAATTACATTTTTCTTGCAAATCCTTGTGTTTTTCTCTATTTTTCAGGTTCTACAGTGTGTTTAACAATTTCTCCAGCATGTACATGGTTTCTTGCAGCACTTTTGAGGATGACAGATCATAAAAAAATCAAGAATCCAGAGACTAGATTTAATAGTGAGGGTAAAGGATTGGCCAAATGAATTAAAAAGGAGAACATAGCCAACATCAAGATGGTTTTGGAGAATTCACAGTAAGAAACTGAAGTATATGAACAATATTTGAAAATTTTAGAAGCGTACAAATCAAAATTTGTCTCATTAAAATGGATTTATTTGTTAGAATAACTGAGAGGGGGGTGAATCAGTTATCTAGTGTCCCAATACAAAATGTATAATCCAAAAACAAATACTTAAAACTTCTGCTGCTCGGTAACTTAAAATAATTTTACTGTCTGTGTATTTACCTATTACTAGTCTATAACATATAGTAGTTACCGATCAAATCAAATATGCAACATGAAAATATGACATCAAACAAACATCACAATCAACACATAACACAAGAGATTTAACATGGAAACCCTATGAAGGGAAAAACCACCTAGGACCGGCAACCCAAAAATATTCACTCTTCTAAAGTGAGGTCGGTGAAGACCCAACCCTATTAAAGGTTACAAACACATTGTTAGGTGTGACCTAGTTAGAGGATTTTAGACCAACCGTTATCATCCAACCAACAGTCACTCTGGGGTTGACAGGATAACAATGTTCATTCTATGAATGATACATAAAAGAATTTCTTAGTCCACTCGGTTAAGAGATTTGAATGTGTTCAATAGTTAAATATGTAACAGTAGGTGATATGATCTATTACAACTTTAATTATAGATATATAGATCAATATTCAGCTCATTCAATCCTCTGATCATCAAATCAATTATGTTCCATTCAATGTTTAGTAACTTACTATCGCTCGGTAATAGCTTCCTGTCGCTTCGTAAAAACTCTACAGTTCAATTCTCACTAACCAATATGATTAGGTACGCATGAAAAATTGTTCACGCAATAATTTTATAGTTTCCTTTTCTTCCAGAATCACGTTCACTTATGAAATCTCCACTCTCTTATATAGACAAGTAAACCATTTTCTTTTGCTCCATCAGATTTTTCCTCTTAAACATACCTCGACACTTGTGTCAACAACACATTTGATTCTCATCCTTTAGATATTTCTTGAATTTTGTTAGCCGTCGATCTATGTAACAACCTTTATCTGTTACCTCAAAATCATACACTTTCCAGCTCATCAATTCTTATCAGCTAAACTAATCATTTAGTTCTTTCTATTCTTCTTGGTTAACAAAGAAATGTGTCAGTGAACACAAGCTCGATTTACACTGTGCTCGGTATACACTACACTCCGTCGGTGCATACTGAAATGCTTCATTAACCGACAACACTTCTTTGTGTCTTTCAACTCTTTTCCTCATCATAGATGAATGAAACATAATCAAGTTAATAATATAAAGTCATAGACTCATCAACAAGTTACTCAATGTATTCCTTATCCTCATCTATCATATCCATCTTCCTCATGTAGATATTTATATTCTTCATCTCTTTCACTCTTTTTCTACAGATGTTTTGGTATAGTAACTTACAAGATAAGTGTTGTCAAACTAGTTGACATCAATGACAACATAATACTGATTTAATCATATTGCATATCTAATCAATCAGCCCAGTGATCTTAAATCACAGATTCTTCAATCAGGTTCTAAATCAGTTGTAGTTCATCAATCTCTCCCTTTGGCATTGATGGCAACTCAAGTAATATGAAATATACCATACACATACCAAACATGTATTCTACAACTCTGTGAACAAATGTTGTACAAGCTCTCCCTAGCTTAATATGTTTAATCACTACGTTACTCAACAACATTTACAAAATATAGCTTTGGCAATATGCAAATATGATCTTTTCAGCTCTCGGATTCCTTCTTCTATTCTTAGTAACTGATCTTTAGTGCTCTCCCTTTCTTTTAGATTATCTCTCCCTCAGATAGTTCTCATTGGTGCATATTGTTTCATATTGTTTATCTCTCCCTTTGACAACTATTCCAAAGAAACAAATAAACAAATAGCTCTTCAGTAGCCAAGTAACTCTCTATTGTCCAATGCATTTTGTGTATCTCTGTATACTGATATGCCAATTTGTTCCAGTTCTCCAACTTTTCACAACCTTAGACATGATCCAAAGTGTCAACTATGCTGCATCAACATGAATGATCTTTTGATAAGATTAGGCTGATGCAACATATGGATCACCTTAGTGACCGGTAGACAGGGGACAAACCCCTAGTCTAGTCCTTAAGTACTCAAATGTATCCTTTGGTAGAGCCTTTGTAAATATATTTGCAAGTTGTTCTTTTGATGTAACAAACTCTAGCTTAACTTGCTTCTCCTGTACTTGTTCTCTCAAGTAGTGATACTTAATTGATATATGTTTTGTTTTAGAGTGCATCACTGGATTCTTTGAAATGTTTATTGCACTAGTGTTATCACAGTATATAATCACCGACTCAGTGATTATCTCATTCATACCTTCCAGAACTTTCTTAATATATGCAATGTTTGAACAGTTTATAGCAGCAGCAACATACTATTCTTCGGCTGTAGACTAAGAAATGCAAGCTTGCTTCTTACTTGTCCATGTAACAAGTCTTTCACCAAAGAAAAATGCTCCTCCGATGGTACTTTTTATGTCATCCACATTTCTAGCCCAATCAACGTCAGTATAGACTCTGAGTTCAAACTTGCCTTCCTTAGGATACCATAATCCTTAATCCTCTATTTTCTTTAGGTATCTTAAGATTCTTTTAGTAGCAATAATGTGTAATTCTTTAGGGTTAGCAAAAAATCTAGCAACTATTCCCACAACATGTGCTATGTCTAGTCTACTATATACTACATACATTAACTTACCAATCATTGATCGGTACAGTGTCTGGTTCACTTCTGTAGTTACATCTTCCTTAGTCTGTTTACATCCAGTAGCCATTAGTGTTCCCACAGGTTTAGCATCTTCCATGCCAAACGTCTTCAATACTTCCTTGATATATTTAGATTGTGTGATGAATATGCCATCACTTTGCTGAATCACTTGTAGTCCTAAAAAGAACTTGATCTCTCCAAACATAGACATCTCAAATTCACTTCTCATTTCATCAACAAAGGCTTTATATATTTGATCTTGACCTCCAAAAATAATATCATCCACAAATATCTCAACAATAAGAATTGTATCATCAGTATCTCCTTTCATATACAGATTGTTATTCTCACTTGTTCTTACAAATCCTATACTTAACAGATAAGTATGCAGCCTCTCATACCAGGCTCTCGGTGCTTACTTCAAACCATATAAAGCTTTATGTAATCTACATACCATATCTTTCTTTTCTGGATCAACGAACCCTTTAGGTTGTTCTATGTAGACTTCTTCAAGTATTCCATTCAGAAACACTGACTTGACATCCATTTGATAAAATTTGAATTTCTTGTGTGCATCATATGCAAGTAGCATTCTAACTCCTTCCAATCTAGCAATAGGTTCAAATGTTTCACCATAATCTATTCCTTCCTCCTATGCATATCCTTTGCATACCAATCTAGCTTTATTTCTTGTTACTTCTCCATTCTCATTCTGCTTGTTCTTGAATATCCACTTAGTACCGATAATATTCTTATCTTTAGGTTAGGGTACTAAGGTCCAAGTTTTTTTCTTCTCTATCTGCTCTATTTCTTCTTTCATTGCAATAACCCATTCATCATTTTCTAATGCAACTTTTACATTTTTCAGTTCATAATCACAAACTAGACATGTACCTTGTCTTGCTTTACTCCTTGTTTGCATGCTAGCTTGTTTGTCTCCAATGATTTGTGTTTTAGGATGATGTCTTCTAAAAAAACTTGCCAGTATCCTATTTCTTCTTTCTTGTTCATCTTGTGTAGGTTCATTTGCTTGCTCAGTAGGGCCATCCTGCTCGTTAGTTTTTCTTTCCCGTTGTTCGGTATTATTTTCCTATTGACTGGTTATCATAGGCCGTGACTTCGATAGATACTCTGGTTGTTCAATGTAAGTGAATCTATTGTAGTCTTCCAGTTCCTTTGTACTTTCCTCTGTATTTTTTTCATCAAACTCATCAACTCGGACATTAGTGCTTTCAATCATTTTATTAGTAGTTTTATTCAAACACTTATATGATTTTCTTTTATTGGAATATCATAGAAAAATCCCTTCATCACCTTTTGAGTCAAATTTACCATTTCTCTCATCTTTTAGAATAAAACATTTGCTTCCAAAAATCTTAAAATAACTTACAGTAGGTTTGTGTCCAAACCACAACTCATAGGGTGTCTTGTTGGTGTCCTTCTTCAGTTGCACTTGGTTCAAAACATAAATAGCTGTACTAACAGCTTCCCTCCAATATGTCTGAGAAACATTCTTTTGTAGCATCAGTGTTCTTGCATAGTCAACTATTGACCTATTCCTTCTTTCAGCAATCCCATTCTGCTGAGGTGTTCTCGGTGCAGAGACCTATCTTTTAATACCATGCTCATTATAGAAATTAGTAAATTCATCATAGATAAATTCACCTCCTCTATCAGATCTTAGGCATTTCAATTATTTACCAGTCTCTTTTTCTACCTTAGCTTTATACCACATGAATATATTAAATGCTTTAGATTTTTCTTTTAAGAACATAACAGTCATCAATCTAGTATAGTCATCAACAAAAAGAATAAAGTATCTATCACCATAATAACTCTGAGTTCTCATAGGACCACATAGGTCAGTATGAACCAACTCAAGTATCTTCTTTGTTGAATAATCCTTACTTTTGAAACTAGATTTAGTCATTTTCCCTTTCTGACATTCATGACACATAACATGATAAGGTTTTGACAAGTTAGGCAGACCTCAAACTCTTTTCCTTTTACTGATCTTAATCATGTTATCAAAGTTCACATGGCATAACCTTTTATGCCACAACCAAGCATCTTCATTTTTCATCATCAAGCAAGAAGACTCATCAGTATCAAGATAAAACAAATTACCTCTTGATTGTGCACCAGTTCCAACTAATCTTCCTCCATCATCAAAGATTTTTACTTTATTGCTCTCAAAAGCAACTCGATGACCTGAATTGTTCAGCTGTGCCACGCTTAACAAGTTATAGTTCAGTCCATCTACCCAATAAGCATTATCACATTTTATCATATCATTTATCATCAAGGATCCTTTACCTCGTACCATACAGGGTGTGTCATTACCCATCTTAACTGATCCTCCATTGTATTCTTCAAGTTGATCAAATTTCTCTTCATCACCAGTCATGTGATGTGTACAACCACTATCTATGATCCATGTATTATTTTTGTTAACTTTAGAGATCAGTGCTATTTCTCCTTGTTTCTCTTCTTCCTCTAAGTCATCTTTCATAGCAACAAATATAACTTCTACATCATCATTAGAATCAGATTCAGATTCATTATCTTTGGCTATGTAACATACCTTTTTTCCTTTGTCATTACTATCTCGATTGTCTTTGTTGTGTCGGTAGCCTCTATTAAATCTTCTCCCATAGCTTTCTTCAGATCAGTCTTTGGTTCTTTCATCATCTTTCTTATGTGGACATCTAGCAGTGATGTGGCCGACCTCTTTATAGTTAAAGCATGCCAAAGATAGCTTACCTTTGTACCTTCCTTTACCTTTGGATAATCTTCTGGCCATAAGAGCTTTAAGTTCATCAAGCTCATCATTGGTGTTACTATCACTATCATCATTCTTATTATTCCTGCTAGACTTACCGATCTTTAGAGAAGACATGAAAGTGGATTCCATAGACAGAACAACACTATTGTCAAAGTTATTCAATTCAAAGGTTGTAAGTTTACCAATCAGATTGTCAAGTGTAAGTACATTACTAGATGCAAACCTTGTTTCATGAATAGTAGATATTCTGATTGCGTAAACTGGCAATAAGGTTCTGAGTACTTTGCTTACAACTGTTTCTTCACTAATAACTCCATCAGATGCTCTAATAGCATGTACTACCTCTTTTAGTCTATTTGTGTATTGCACAATAGTCTCACCTTCCTTCATCTTCATATCATCGAATCTACCTCTTAAGCTTTCTGCTCTAGCTCTTTTAACATTCACATCTCCACTGTAAACTTGAGAAAGTTTATCCCACATGGCTTTTGCAGTAGTGCAGCTTTTAATATCTTCAAATTCGGCATCGGTACAGGCATCAACAATTTTCATCATAGTAACATTGTGTTCATGCCTATCTTTTAGTTGATCAAGTGTCAGGGGACCTGGGGTCGATTCTATATAGCCATTCTCCATCAATTCTAGTGTAGCATTCCCAATTCCAGATATGTGCAACTTCATCCGGCTTTGCCATATTGTGAAGTTCTCTTTGTTTAGCCTTGGCACTTCCCTCTTATACATTTTGAGATCTTTGTACTGAAGTCCTTAAAACTCTATTCTAAGCAACCAACGATCTGATACCAATTGTTAGAATAACTGAGAGGGGGGTGAATTAGTTATCCAGTGTCCCAATACAAAATGCATAATCCAAAAACAAATACTTAAAACTTCTGCTGCTCAGAAACTTAAAATAATTTTACTATTTGTGTATTTACCGATTACGAGTCTATAACATATAGTAGTTACCGATCAAATCAAATATGCAACATGCAAATATGACATCAAAAAAACATCACAATCAACACATAACACAAGAGATTTAATGTGGAAACCCTATGAAGAGAAAAACCACCTGAGATCGGCAACCCAAAAATATTCACTCTTCTAAAGTGAGGTCGGTGAAGACCCAACCCTGTTAAAGGTTTCAAACACACTATTAGGTGTGACCTTGTTAGAGGATTTTAGACCAACCGTTATCGTCCAACCAATAGTCACTCTGGGGTTGACATGATAACAATGTTCATTCTATGAATGATACATAAAAGACTTTCTTAGTCCACTCGGTTAAGAGATTTGACTATGTACAATGGTTAAATATGTAACAGTAGGTGATCTGATCTATTACAACTTCAATTATAGATATACAGATCAATATTCATCTCATTCAATCCTCTGATCATTAAATCAATTCTGTTCCATTCAATGTTTAGTAAGTTACTGTCTCTTGGTAATAGCTTCTTGTCGCTTGGTAAAAACTCTACATTTCGATTCTCACTAACTAGTATGATTAGGTATGCATGAAAACTTGTTCACACAATAATTTTGTAGTTTCCTTTTCTTTCGGCATCACCTTCACTTATGAAATCTCTAGTCTCTTATATAGATAAGTAAACCATTTTCTTTTGCTCCATTAGATTTTTTCGCTTAATCATCTTTGTTGATTTTGCCTCTTAAACATACCTCGACACTTGTGTCAATAACACATTTGATTCTCATCCTTTAGATCTTTCCTAAATTTTGTTAGCTGTTAATCTGTGTAACAACCTTTATCTGTTACCTCGAAATCATACACTTTCCAGCTCATCAATTCTTATCGGCTAAACTAATCATTTAGTTCATTCTATTCTTCTTGGTTAACAAAGAAATGCGTCAGTGAACACAAGCTCAGTTTACATTGTGCTCGATATACACTACACTCCGTCGGTGTATACTGAAATGCTTCATTAACTGACAACACTGCTTTGTGTCTTTCAGCTCTTTTCCTCATCATAGATGAATGAAACATAATCAAGTCAATAATATAAAGTCATAGACTCATCAACAAGCTACTCAATGTATTCCTTATCCTCATCTGTCATATCCATCTTCCTCATGTAGATATTTATGTTCTTCATCTCTTTCACTCCTTTTCTACAAATGTTTTGGTATAGTAATTTACAAGATAAGCGTTGTCAAACTAGTTGACATCAATGACAACATAATATTGATTTAATCATATTACATATCTAATCAATCAGCTCGGTGATCTTGAATCACAAATTCTTCAATTAGGTTCTAAATCAGTTGTAGTTCATCATTATTTTCCTTAATCAATTTGTTTCAAATTTGGTAAATAAGGTTTAGATTTCAATTTTTTCTTATTTTCTTCATTTTTCTTGTTTGTGTTGACTAACTTGTTTGAGAGGAGGCAAAGAAAAGGGAATGATCATCACTAGGTGAGTCAAAACATGACAAAATCCTTAAAAAATGCCCCTAGCCTTTGCTAGCTACAAATCAAGGCAAGCCTTAAACTTGGTGAATTTTTGTTTAAATTGTGGGCTTGTAATTTTTTCTAAAATATAGTAATTAAACTAGCTTAAAGGATAAAATCAAACATTTAATCAAACAACCCCTTGTTTGTGGAAAAGAGTAGAAATACTCAATTCCCATTAGTTAGTGGGTTTTGGATAAATTGAACATTGTTAATCATGCTTGAGAGGAAAGAATATATAGGGATATGCTCTTCACCTTTTGATGAATCAAATTTCCAAAACCTATCTCTTAAATCCATGTTATTGCTTTACATATGAACATGCTAGATATTTAGTGGGCTCGCCTCCTGGGATTTACCTTAACGACCAGGTGAGAGGGACAACCCAAAGTGGGATACATTTACCTTTTCCACAAAAATCCAACCCACTATAAAATGAAATGCATGCATCCTTAATGGGGTGTGTGACAAAAGGATATTAAGCTTTCAAACTTCCTCGAGTAGTCCTTCGGGATTGCGTAAAACTCTGATATACCGGTGGTGAGAAGCCTCCTATTTTTGGGGGATGAAACTTAATGTCCATTTTGAACAGAATCTTTATTAAATACCTTGTTAAATTAGCAAAGCTTACCTTGTAAAGCCATGCATAAGAACCAATTTGACAACTAGGTAGATTGCTTGGAGTTACTTTTTGTGCAAAAACCCATGATAACGTCCTTACATATTCAAACACTTTTTGTGTAGAGGGTTTAAAAAGAAAAATTGTATCTGTGATTGCTTTGTTTGAAGAATACATATAACAAGTAAGAGATATCCATTTTGAAAAATCATCATATACTTTTAATGTCTTCATAAAAAGAACAATCACCTAGTTTGGGGGATTACAATTTTAAATCAAACCTTTTTTAATGCTGGTTTCTTCATGATCCCATAAACTTAAACTATCTTTACAAGAAGATGAAACTTGCATTGCAAAAGAGGCCCCCAAATTTGAATCTAAAAACTCTTTCATAAATCACGACCAAGGGGATAGTCTCCCAAACCTTTTTGAAAAGAGAATTGATCCAATGGATAGAAACTCCACATTTCATGATTACATTCATGGGGGAACACTAAAAATCAAGGAAACATTAACCATGCCAATAAAGAGCCTAAAGAAACACTTGAAGACAAAGCCAATAGGGAGGCTCAAGACAACAAATTTCTTGAAGTTTTGGACAAACTTATAGAGAGAGATAGGGAAAGATATTTCCTTAATTTAGCCCAAGCAGGGGTGAAACTTCCTCATGACTATGATGTTGAAAACCTTAAGAAAGATAAGGAAGATGATAATCCAATAGGTGCGATGAATAAAAAATTAAAAATGTTCCAAGCACAAATTGACCTAATGAAGAAAGCAGTCGAACCTAAGCCATTTTCCATCGAGGCCTTGTGCCCATTTCCCTTTGATAAGAGCTTAGTTATGGCACCTTTCCCAATTAATGTGGTCTTCCCCAAATACGACAAATATATGGGTAAATCAGATCCACAAGACCACCTTAGAGAGTTTTGTGCTCTAAGTATTGAATTCATGCACGCCATAAACTGTTTAATGAGACTTTTTTCGAGAAGTTTAGGAGGCCAAGCCATGGAATGGTTCTCAAAACTTCCACAAGGGATACAAACATTTGAGGAATTAGCCTCCAAATTTGTGACTCACTATTCCTACAACATTGAGCATGAAATCACCATGTTTAATCTATGTGACACTAAACAAAGAGATGGTGAATCTTTTCTAGGGTTTCTCCAAAGGTGGAGAACAGTCTTTGCACGGTATCCACGAAGCTTACCTGAAAAATAAAAGATGGAAATATTTATGAATAACTTAAATATGGAGATGAATTATAGGCTCCAACTTCAATGTCCCCCTACTTTTGAAAAGATCATAAAAAATGGGATAAAAATTGAAGAAGTGTTGGTTAAAAGAGGGGAAATCAAGTTATTCAAAGATAATAAACTCTATACCAACACCCATAACAATCATAACTTATCTAATTTTAATAATAATAAAGGATCCAACAATAAAAATGATAAACCAAGACTATGGTTTAAAAACAACAATAAAAATCTTGTGAATGATGGAGTTGTGGAAGCCCACAACTTAAAGGCTGCTCCCTTCAACTTATCGAGTGGTTTAAATCCAACGTATAATGTCAACCAAATGACCAAAGCTCCTTATAACAAGAACACCAACAACAATGCTAACAACAACAACAAAAATCCCTTCAATAATTCCAATGTCAATAAACCTAAACCATTCTTTTCCACATATCAGAAAAGAAAATTCACCTTTTTAGGTGAACCTTTGGAAAATGCATTAAGGACTTTGGTGGCCAATAAAATCATTACCCTACCCAAATCAAGGCCATATGAACCACAAGTCAAGCCCAATTGGTGGAATGATTCTCATCATTGTGAATACCATCGCAACAAAGGACATAAAATGAATGAATGGATGAAGTTAAAACACCTTGTCCAAGATCTAATCGATGAGGTAACCATAAAGGTGGAAGGGCCTCAAAATAATGAGGATCATACGGCTTTCAAAAACCCTTTCCTAAACCATGAAAAGGGGGAATCATCAAACACCAATCATAGCAACAAAAGAAGTAATGTGAAGATTAATTTCATCCATACTTATGATAACACCATCAATACTTTAAGTGGTGATGAAAACACCATAAATGTGATTGTGGTAAAAGAAAAACCAAGGGAAGCAACATCTAATGTTTTAACAAGGGGGCAAGCATCAAAGATCACTTTATCAGGAGGTTCCCCATGAATTGTCATACCTAATCGAACATCATCTTCATCTTTGAAGAAATATAATTTGGTAGACCAATTTCAAAGAACCTCTACTCAAATCTCTATCCTAGAATTACTCAAGCTTTCACCAACTCATAAGGATATTCTAGAAAAATCCCTAGTTGAAACTAATGTGCCTTTGAATTTAGATGCGGATAAATTCCAAAACATGGTAGGACATCTTGTTGCACCCCATTGTCTATACTTTTTAGAATAAGATGACATGTCTTTAAACCACCTGCAAAATCTACCATTACATATAGAGGTCTTGATCCAAAAGTATATAGTGAAAAGAGTCCTCATTGATGGGGGAGCCAGCCTAAATATTTGTACCTTAAACTTGGTTAAAGCCTTAGGATTTTTTGAGGAAGTGATTGATCCAAAGAAAAAGATAACCATAAACTCTTATGATGATGAAGAAAGAGCTTCCGAAGGTTTCATAATACTTCCCATATGAGTTTGTTCAATGCAAAAAGAGACCATTTTCCAAGTCCTTGACCTAAAATGGACTTCCAATATCCTATTAGGAAGGCCATGGATCCATGAAATGCAGGTCATGTCTTCGACCTATCATCAATGCCTCAAATTTCCCTACATGGGACAAGAAGTCATGGTAAGTGGGGATTTGAACCCCTTCCAATATTGTAATAACATGAAGCCTATAAATGATTCCTTAGTCCCACATAATGCAGAAGGGTCTATTTCCCAAAGAATAGAATAAGGGAAAAGTTCAAAGGATCTTCCATCTTTGCAAGGGAAAGAAAATGATGAAAAATAAAGTATTGTTGTTGAAAATCACCAAATTCCCACTAACTTAACTACATCGACTAAAGGAAAGGAGAAAGTTAGTGAGGAAAGTGCTCATGAGGAAAAAAAAAGAAGACTAAGCAAGATCTATCCAAATTTACACCAAGGATACCCATTATCAAAAGATGGATCACATAATGAAGAATTTAGAAAAGTAATGCCAAATCAAACAGAAAGGTGTAGGTGAATACTCATTATCTATGATGGATCTACCCTTATCTCCCAAATACCATGGAAGACCATCCAATCTACCTCATAAATATAATGACCACTTTGTGAGGGAAAGAAATGTTGGCAATTTGACTATACTAGTGTATATGACTAAGTTTAGTGTTGTCATTATGGCAACAGAGTCATATGGAGTTTTGAGGTCAACACAATAACTTAGAAGATCAGAATTTGGCTATGGAAGACATAATAGTCAGTGAAGCATTTGATGAACATAGCATCAACACATGTGAGTATGACCAAGTTTTGGTATGTGCCCTTGAAGATAAGATTTTGAGTATGTTAGTAAGCTATGTCTAAGAAGGCATGGTCAGATGTGATAGCATGAAGAAGTTACATCGAGTTGAAGTGACACAGATAGTGAGCTCTGGTAGTGAGCCTTCCACCCCTAATAGGGTTTGTTACTTCAAGACTCCTAACAGGGTTTGACCTTTGACCAGGTCATTGTACTAAAGCATTGTAATGACTACTCTTAACAGGGAAAAGGAATATTAACAGGTTCATAATACAAAGTAAAATTATTAGTGGGTATTAATTCCCATTGGGGTTTTTCTTTTGGCCAAGGTTTCCCCGTAATCATATATGGTGTTATGTGTTATGGTTGTTTACTTTAATTGCTTTAATATTTAGTTTAGTAATTGATTAATTGGGCTAAGTTTCAAGAAGCAAAAAAATAATAATAATATAGAACACTGATTCACCCCCCTCGCAGTGCTCCCATTCCTAACAATTGGTATCAAAGCTTTGGTCCTCTAAAGATAAGTTTAACGACTTGAGGAGATCATGGATACAGGAGAAGTAAAACATTTGAAGAAGAATCTTGAAGCAGCTCTTGAAGATCTTGACAGATCTGAAAAAGAAATTGGAGAATTGAAATTGAAGATCAGTGGGGCACAAGTATTCATCAAGAAACTTAGAAAAGATTTGAAAGATTGTTCAAACAATGATTTGGGAAAAATGGTCAAAAAGATAAATGAATAAAATACATCTCTGAAAGATCAGATTGAAGAGTTAGATGAATAGCTAACTAACAATTAGGAAGCTTATGAAGAGCAAATCAAAGAAAACAAACAGTTGGCTAAAGAACTGAGGCAAGCAAACATGAAAATCTTCGAGTTAGAAAATATCAAAAAAAGGTGGAATCTGAATTGACTGAAGCAAAGAATCATATTGACAAATTGCACACAAGTAAGGATCTAATAGAGTCATAGTTGTATGCACAAAAGATTAAAGGAGATACTACTGGTATTGGATTCAATGAAGCACAAAATCAAATCAATGATATGCAAGAAAGAATGAAAGCACCAGAAGAATCTATAGAAACTAAGAAGACTAAAAATCATACTGAAACTAAACTAGAACCATCTAAAGATGAATGCAAGCTAGCAAACCAAACTTGTTATGCCTGTAACAAGCATGGACATATAGCAAGAGACTGTAAAGAGGTAAGACCTTTCAATTTTTATTGTTATTCATGCAATAAATTTAGTCATAGAGCTATGAATTGTAGATCAAATCAAAGAAATCAGACTTAGCAAAATCAGAGAAATCTTCCACATCAAAATGTTAGAAGTCCTCATAACATTACATGTCAGATATGAAATTACAATGGTCACACAGTTAGACAATGTAGTATGGTAACTCACATCAATGCACTGAGGAATATAAGGCCTCCAGTCTTTTGTCACTCTTGTAACAAAGTTGGACACATCTCAAAGTTTTGCAGATCACAAGCGCAAGGACAAGAAAGACCTAATAAGTCTCAATGATCAATTTGGGATGAATCTGGAGAAGTCAAGTTTGTGAAAGCTACAAAAGATGTGAGAAATATTTGGATGGAAGTAAAGAAAGATAATGTTGATGACTATGTAGTGGATGCATCCGTAATGGACACACCTTCTACTTATGGATAAATGACCCTCATGGTCATAGGGGGAGCTAGATTAGCTCTAGACCTCTGTGTGGCTGGTATACTCACCGTCAGAGTATGCGCCTTTGGTTATAGTTGTTTGGATACTAGTTGAAGCAATATGACAGATCACACAACCTGATCATCAGCAAGAACCAAGATTGGAATTCATTGTTGCAATTCGTGTTTACATGGTAAGCATTAATTGCAAAAAGTTGATTTATTAATCACCAAAGATCCATTATCCTTAGTTTTGCATTCGAGTTCAAGCCTTTGGAGAGCACAGGAGATCATAGCAATGATTGTTGAAAGATTGAAGTTGGTTTATCAATGAAGAAGTATGAAAATTGTTGTGGAACCCTAGTTCGGTCGTGACAATTAAGAAACCCTTGGAACCCTTCTTAAGCACAAAAACAAGTAAGTAATTGCCACTCCAATTGTATTTGATATTACAGAAAGGAAGAGATACATTTTCAAGAATCATCCTTTTAAGTTAGTCCTAGATAATTTGGAAGGGGCATTCTCTAGAACTCTGATGGGAGTTATGCACGTAGAAGATATACGCGCATACATATACTGTAAGAAGGAACTTGTAGGATTGGATAGAATAAGGTTGCTCATTGAAACAATGGTAAATCCTGACATGACATTCAAGAATGAGTTCATGAACTTAGAAAATAACCCTATCATAGAGTATGTGATTGCATATGAGTTCTATGAATCTGAATGGATTAAGATATTTCTTAGTAGAATACATGATGACTTGTTTTGGACTAGAGAAGTCCCTGTTCAGATAAATACTAATCTCATTCATGAGATGACTGGATTTCCTAAGACTGACACCATTCTTCCTATTGGTAAATATGCCAGAAAACAAGTTGAGAAGGCTTGCAAATCCATGAGTGATAAGCGCGGGATGAAAATTCAGCCCATTGAGGAGAAGGACATAAAATTCATGGCGATGATACTTGGATACAAGTTTCAGCATGCTAATAGAGTAAATAGTATGTCAGCAACAACTATTCTGGCAACCATAAGAATAGTGAAGGAAAATAGAGAGTTCAACCTCTATGAAATCTTACACACACATTTGTTGGATAATATAAGGGCTATCAAGCATGATAAGAGCAAGATATTTAGGTCTGGGTCATTAATCATCTATATGTACTTTCATATAGTCGGTAAAGTCTCTGATCCATACCTTGATAAGAGTTTACCTACATTGCTACAAATTTCATTTAAGGCCACATCTGAGAGCATCCTAAAATATTTCATGGACTTAGAAATAAAAACATTCAAAATTATGATGCAGAGAAGGTATAGGATACCTGAGAGTATAGTGGAGAAGTACAAAGATACTATATGCTTCATGGTGGAAACTGATATCACATGCATGGAAGTAGTGGAGCCTAGGACTAACTGGATTCATCCACTTGGTTATGAAGTGGAGGAACACATTTTGGAAGCCTGTGCACAAGTCCTCCTATCAGCACCTAAGGATCCCAATGAACTAAGATGGGGTACTTATGAAGAGAAGACAAGACAAGTTGAATCTATCTTATACTGTGTAGCGGCAAAGAGAAAAGCATCCAAGATAACTTCAAACATACTGAAAATTCATGGTGTTACACAAGAAGACTTGGATAAAGCTAGGGAAGCCAAGATTGCAATGTGACTTGAGATCGCACCCTCTTCTAAAGTGAAAATAGAGAAATTTGATGATCCTAGGGAAAAGAAGAAAAAGATAGAAGAAAACATTTCTGTGCCCACACCTACTATTGATCTGGAATCCACTCCACCTCCTGAGCCTAGTTAGATGCCTAAAAGGAAAAACAAAACTGGTGCAAGTCACCCATCATCAAGAACAACAAGAAGCAAAGGAAAAGACACTCAAGCACCTCTTGAGGTAGGATTCAGATCGAATCTTGAAGTGTTGAAAACTAGAGTCATTAATGAAGGGAGAGTAGATCAAATATCAAAGTTCTATGATAAGTATCATGAGATTGATAAATTAGAAACCCATAGTATGATTATCAAGCACATGATTAAGTTCAAGAAGATAGTTTCGGAACCCAAGACACTCATTTTGAATAATGTATGGAACATTCTAGATTCTTTGAAGAGACAAGATATAGAAGAAGATTTCAGGATAAGGGAAAAGACACTGGATGACAACCTTCTTGTCTGTTCAGTGGAAGAGAAAACTTTATTGCTGGATTTGGTGAAGCCTCACCTAAGAACTAAACTCAGAACTCTACAAATAATGAACAAGGACTATGAGTTGATTGCAAAGGAAATAGAGAAGGCATTTGAGAAGGTATTTTTAGAAAGACACATGTATCCTCCTGCTGTGCCTGCAACCCAAGTTCCCTCTGAGAAAGAAAAATAAAATAAGATCCCTAATGCACAGATGATAGGTCCACAAGATTCTACTCCCATAGTGAAAAAACCTACTAAAGCAATGGAGTCTGCGCCCATGACTAAAGCTAAGGATGACACTATCATGATTGATAATGTTTAAATATCAATGGCGGCAATAGACAATGAACTAGACAAGTTTGAAGAAGCCTTTGTCAGTACTGAAGAGGCTAAGATCTTATGTGGAGAAGAGTCACCTAAGCAGCAAGAAGGATTCCAAGTTGAAGACTTGATTGGACAAGAAAGTGAGAAGGAAGATGAACGTGTAAATGAGAAAGAAGATGAACATAAAGAAGAACCTTTTGTGGAGATCCTAGTGAAGGTAAAGACTGACATTATGGAAGTAAGTCAAAGCTCACTCCTTACCCCTAAGTCATCAGTCTCATTGTTGTCAAGTTTGATCCCTGATACAACCAGTTTAGACTCATGGGGAGAAGAAGAATTAATAAAGATAAGTGTATTAGCCATGGACAAAAGCAAAAGAGAAACAAGTTATGAGAAATCCCCTATTTGTTGAATCAGTCAACATACTGAACATTCTACTTCCAAAGGATAAGAAAATAATAAGTATGCATTCAGTTGATGATGTCAGCACTATTTTGACAAGCTTCAAAGAAAATTTCTTAAGTCTTGAGGAATCAACATCTACAATTGCAGAAGAGAAATATCTCAAGAAAAGGCTAAGTGAATTGATAGGTAACTTCTCACTTGACCTTAATTCTCTTAAGTTTGGTCAAGCTATGCTGAAAGACTTAGCATCAAAAAGAAGAAAAGTAATTGATGACTGCATGATTAAAGACAAACTAACTTCAGATCATCTTAAGAAGATTCAGGAAGCAGAATCTATGATGGTAGCTATGAGTAAATTAGTAGAAGATCCCACTCAAGATATAAACAAGTGCAATAATGTCTATCAAGGACATTTGGACAAAATTGAGAAGGTAGAGAAAGAGATTGCGCAGATAAGGGCTAGACAAGCACAGTTGAGACATGCACTTGCGCCCTCTCTAGATGTGTTGAATCAAAACATCAAGGAGATAGATGCCACTATTGTGAAATATTATCAAGGTTCATGTATAGATTTGGAAAATATGGAGAAGCTAATCTATGTATTATGTGCCCATCTACAGACTGTAGATGCTCTCAAGGTATTTTGGCAACAAGAGATCCAAAACCTTAAGATTGCATACCCGGATGTACTATCTATGTAAGTACTTAAAGATTCATTTTTGTGTACCTTTTTCATTAATGTCAAAGGGGGAGTAGAGTAATATAGAGTATTATAGATATAAGGGAGATATAAGATAGATGGTATATGATGTACAGTATACAGGAAAAGATAAGAGTATAAGATAGAAAGTTTTTGTGTAAAGATATAGTTTAGTAACTTCCCCATATTCCTTTGCTGCCATTAATGAAAAAGGGGGAGATTGTTGGAAAGTTGACTATACTAGTGTATATGAGTAAGTTTAGTGTTGTCATTATGGAAACAAAGTCATGAATTTTTGAGGTCAGCGCAATAACTTAGAAGATCAGAATTTGGCTAAGTATGGAAGACATAATAGTCAGTGAAGCATTTGATGAATAGAGCATCAACGCACGTGCATATGACCAAGTTTTGGTATGCACCCTTGAAGATAAGCTTTTGAGTATGTTAGTAAGCTATGTCTAAGAATGCATGGTCAGATGTGATAGCATGAAGAAGTTACATAGAGTTGAAGTGACACAGACAATGAACAGCAAAACAGAACAGAGCATGCGGCCAACATGAAAGATTTTGATTAGCGAGTATTATTTTGTTTTGTAAAGGCTATGTGCCTATTGTAGATTGTTGTAAACATGTTAATATCAATGTATGTAAACACGCTTGAGCCAATTCACTTGGAAGCGTTGGATGTAATAGGTTATAGGCCGACTTAGTAAATAGTTTTGATTGCGCCTATATATAAGACATGCACTTTTGTATTAGAGGATGAAATGGATATAGAAGATGTAATGGAATTGTAGAAGTATGCGAAGTATGTGTTAAGAGTAGTAAGATTTTTATAGAGCTTTAAAAGAGGTTAAAGCATCAGCACACAAAAGGAACAGATCAAACAAGCAGTGTCATAGCAACAGTTCACCCTTGTAGATATAGTGTGTATCTGATATCCAAGAGGTTGTAGCCTTCCTTATTGAGTAGTGAGCTCTGGTAGTGAGCCTTCCACCCCTAACAGGGTTTGTGTAAGAACCCTTCATAGGCTCTAATTGCTAAAGCTATTTTGTCTCAATATTTGTTTTGAAAGTTTATAATTTTTTTGTGGTTTTCACAAGTTTTAGAGCAAAAAGAAAATATACCGTAATCTGAAATTCTGAAACAATTTGAAATATTACTGCAACTTCTATTTATTTTCTAATGAAATACAAGTAAAATCCAAACAATCTTTTATTGCAAAAATATCACCAAAGGCAACTATGAACTACATAAAAAACCTAGAATAAGACTGTCATGTGCTGCTGTAATTATTTATTTGCTAAAGTAGTAAATGCTGAAGATGTCATTCTATCTCCATGTTTCAACCTCTATATGATATAATCTATCTTCATTAATCCCCAACTGCTAGCTGGTATTATCTTTCCACAACTATGAGTAAAACCCTCTGCTGAAGCACAATAAGAACCTTTGGACGAGACCCTCTCCACAATACCAGATTCACAAGGTATTTCACTGGCTCAAATGGTGAACATAGAAGAAAAATATGTTTCTCCAATGGTGAAATGCTGAAAACCCTTGTCTAGAGCTCAGAGCAAGAAGCAATAATCAATAACAATAACAATGGATGGCTCTCCTACTAAAAAACTAGAGGATGTGGAAGATAATCCAGATGACGAGGGCCCTGGCAAATGCACCAGATCGGCGAGGAAGAAGAAGATACACAACAGAATCCAGGAACTTTCAGAGTTTAATGCTGCCATCAAAAAGATCTCTACTGCTAAATAGGATGCTGATGAGGCTTGTAAGGCACTCAATGTGGCTTCTGGTTCCTAAAGTTGGTAGGATCTGGGTTGCTGGTTTTTTGTTTTTGTAGATATCATTTGGGTTTTTTTGTTGGTTATTTAGCTATGCACAGGGGTTTCAGACTTTGGTCCTGTTTTATTTTGGATGATCTTAATTATTAATCTTTATGGCTTGTAAGGGGTTTCGGGTCCCCATTTAAAAACCTATTTTTTCTTGCAATCAAAAATAATGGATGCCTTTCTTCTTTCCCCAACAAGCATAAATAGGCTTTCCAACCCTAATTCATAATTCCTTAAAAAGCTGCGATTACTTTCTTCAAGGCATTAAAAATATAATCATTAAATAAATTTAATGATTTAGACTTAGGAAAACATGCCAATAAATTAATACATTAATTTGGCCCCCTTTATGATATTAAGACCCATCACTTAAGTGATTTCATATAAAGTCAATTTACAACTTAATATTAAATCCTTTGCCATTTAATTAATATATAATCACCGAAAATTGAATAACTCCCTCAAAAATGTGAATCTGGCTTAACCGTCTAGAATTGGAGTTGGCATAATAATTTCCCATGTGATCAAATGATATTTCTAAAAATAGCAGGGGTCCATCTCTATGACTCTAAAAGTTGCTAAAGATAGCAAAACTCAAACAAACAGAGTCTGAAACCTCTGCATACCAAATCAAGGGTGCTGAGCTCTGCAAAAGTCAAACCATCAGATAAGCATATCTCCTCTATGCACAAATTGACCCTCTATCTATCTCTACTATCCTACGAGGGTCCAATGATAGGCTAATCAATAGCTAGAATGATGTCTCTAGCTAGAAGGGGACATCACAGTTCGCCCTTCCTAAAATTGCTTGTCCTCAAGCAATCTCAATTTTGGATGCTGTAAAATCTCCTCGCTCTCCCAAGAGGCATCCTCAATTGGCATGTCCTTCCATTTCACTAAGTACTCCCTAATAGTGCACCTCCTCAAGTTTCTCTTCCTAAACTCCAAAATAGCCTTGGGCACTAAAACCAACTTCCCTTCATCATCCAAGGGTGGAAGCACTGTAGAAGGAACAATTTGGTGTCCTAACACCTTTTTGAGATGTGACACATGAAAAACATTATGGACTTTACTCTCTGCCAGTAAATCCAATTCATACGCCACTTCTTCAACTCTCATGATCACCCTAAAAGGTCCATAGTATCTTGGCTTCAGTTTCTCGGCACCATTCCTTTTAAGAGTGGACTAGTGATAAGGCTGTAACATCAAGTACACCATATCCCCTACCTCAAAAATTAGCTCAGTCCTCTTCTGATCCGCATACTACTTCTATTGATTTTGTGCCTTAGCAATATTCTCCTTAAGAGAAATTACAATATCTTGGCTCTCCTGTAAAAAGTCTCCAGCACTAGGCACTCTACTGTTGCTTAGCAAAAGATCCATGAAATTGGGTGCCTCATACCCATACAATGCCATGAAAGGTGACATCTGGATAGACATGTGATAAGTGGAATTGTATCAATACTCACATAGGTAAATCCACTTAACCCAAGCCTTCTGCTTCCCTGCTATGTAGTTCCTAAGGTATCTCTCCACCCATTTATTGACTATCTTAGTCTGTCCATCCATCTGGGGGTGGTACCTAGTACTCGGAGTGAGCTCTATCCTGCACAATCTGAATAACTCTTGCCAAAAGTGACTCATAAATCTGTTGTCCCTATCATTGACAATGCTCTGAGATAAGCCATGTAACCTAAATACCTCTCTGAAGAATAAATCTGCCATCTGGGTAGTAGTGTATGTAGCAGTGATTGAGAAGAAGTGGGCAAACTGCGTAAGCTGATCAACAACAACATATATACAATCTCTGCCCTAGGCTCTTGGTAGTCCTGTGATGAAGTCCATGGACAAACACTCCCACTTTCTATCAAAAATTGGAAGTGGCTGAAGTAAACCAGCTAGATAAGAGTGCTCCTATTTATTCTATTGGCAAGTAGGACACTCTCTAACATACTGTAACACCTCAGCCTTGAGCCCTTTCCAAGAAAAATGCTCATGAATCTACCGGTAGGTTTTATAAAAACCTAGATGTCCTACCATAGGTGAGTCATGATATACTCTCAACACCATCCTCCTCACCTCTGACCCCAGCACCAAATAAATGCACCCTTTGTAAATGATGAGCTCATTCACAAGGGTGAAATCACTATCCTGAACCGATCCGTCTATGAATCTTGATGCCCATGTATCCTTTGCATACTCTACAAGGATCAAATGTCTCTAGTCCTCTGATATATCTGTCATCAAGCTCAAGTGGGGTCTTCATGACAAGGCATTTGCTACTACATTTTGTGTCCCCTTGAAATAGGTAATATCAAAGTCATATGCCTATAATTTACTTACCCATTTTTGTTGCCTGTCATTAAGATCTCGCTGCCCCAAGAAATGTTTCAAACTATTGTGGTATATTTTTATGCTGAATTATTTGCCCACTAAATACTATCTAAATTTGGCCAAAGCATGCGTTATGGCCAACATTTCCTTATCATAAATGTTGAAGCTCCTCTCAGGTCCCCTGAGCTTCCTACTCTCATACACAATCAGGTGCTTGTCGTGCATAAGCACCACTCCAACGTCCTCACCAGATGCATCACAATGGAGCTCAAATGGCTTACTAAAATCTAGTAATGCTAGCACTGGACAAGAAGTTATCAACTCTTTGAATTTATCAAAACACTCTTGTGTCTCAGGAGTCCACAAGAAAGCCCCCTTCCTCATCAAATTCATCAAGGGTGTTGCATGCCTAGAATATCCACTAACAAACCTCCTGTAGAACCCACACAACCCTAAAAATGCTCTCAATTATGTCAGGTTTACTGGAGTAGGCCACTCAACAATAGCACGAATCTTTTCAGGATCCATGCATACTCCTTGTGCACTGATAATGTGATCTAGATATAATAACTCTGATAATCCCAAATCACATTTAGACTCCTTTTGCATATAACAATTCCTTGCTCAAAATACTCAACACAGTGTCTAAGTGCCACACATGCTCATCCCATGTCCTACTATACACTAAGATGTCATCAAATAAGACTAACACAAATTTCCTCAACTGAGGCTGAAAGACCCTATTCATCGTGGACTGAAAAGTGGCTGGAGCATTAGTTAGCCCAAATGGCATAACTACAAACTCAAAATGGCCACAATGACACTGAAATGTCATCTTCTCTATATCCTGCTCTCTGACTCGGATTTGATGATACCCTGATCTCAAATCAATTTTGGATAAGAAGCGTGCTCCATGTAACTCATCTAATAACTCATCAATCCGTGGTATGGGGTACCTATTTTTGATAGTCTTCTTGTTCAAGACCCTATAATCTATGCACATCCTAAGAGTACTATCCTTCTTCTTCATCAAAACCATAGAAGAAGCAAAAGGAGACTTACTTGGTCTAATGTGCCCCATAGCAAGTAGTTCCTTGATGTTTTTCTCAATCTCATCCTTCAATCTCTTTGGATGTCTGTAGGGTGTAATCATAATGGATTTGGCACCCTCCTCCAACTCAATGATGTGCTTAATACCTCTATCAGGAGGACTACTTGGTGGAATGTCACTAAAAACCTTACTATGCTTGATTCTCAACACCTGTATGTCTAGATGATACTCAAAATGTTGCTGCCCTTGTGATGGCATCAAAGTGCAATGGGCTTCCCACTCAACCCGGTCATGTCTCAGCAAGCTCCCCACACGTCTGCAGGACATCATCCTAAAATCACTGTCACGGATGGCCTTAAGTATATATGTCTTTCCATCTGATTGGAACTTCATCTCCATGTCTCTTAAATCGAGAGTGAACACTCCAATGTCATACAACCAAGTCATACCAAGTACTAGATCTATGTCACCCATGTTTACAACATAAAAATCAGATTTGAAGTCAAAGTTATTAATCCTCAAGGGTAGACCTATAATCTTCCTATCAAATTTGAGGATGTAGCCATCATCTACCCTCACTCTCAGACCCTCAAACTACTCTTTCTGAATCCCACGTCTCTCAACCAGCCTGGAATCAATAAAATTATGAGTGGTACCCATATCGAGCAAGGTGATAACTCACTGCCCTGCCAATACTCCCCTCATCCTGAATGATCCCTCCTACTGCACACTGGTGAGTTGGGCCTCCTTAATTCTACCCTCAATCTTTTCATCACCTGTAGCTATTTGTTTCAACTTTTCATCACCCGTACTTTCCTTTTCTTCAGCTGATTCCTCATTTTCAGATTGCTGGTTTGAATTTTCAAAATCAGAATCCTCATAATAAGCCCACATAACCCTATTTGCTTTTCCCTTAGGTCTTAAAGGACAATCATGGTTCATATCATAAGTTTCTTTGCAATAGAAACACAATTTCTTCTTTCGCAAATCATTAAGTGTTTCCCTGTCAAGAGGTGCAAAAGATTTATCTCTATTTCGGGTTTAAATTCAATCTTCTTTGGTTTCTTAAATAATGGCTTATTGTTTTGGCTAGAGGAAGTTGCCTTGGGCTGAAATTTATTTACTGGGGCTGCATGCTCCATGCTCCTAGCTTTCTTCATAGCATCATTCAATGTGGAAGGATCAAAAGCCTTTACCCAACCTCTGACTGGTTCGGCTAAGCATTCAGTAAATAATACTATTAACCTCCTCTCTAATATGTCTAGCACCATAACTAAGGACCACTGAAACTCATTAATAAAATTCTCTAAGCTCCTTGTCTGTTTGAGCTGTGCTAGGTCTCTAAAGTATACCTCTGGATCTTTCCTATCAAACCTTTCAACCAATCTGTCCATGAAGTCCTGGTAAGAAGTCACCTGGTTGTGCTGAAGAGTGATTAACCCATGATACAAAAAATCATGTGCTACTCCCTCCAAATGTAAGGTGGCATATTTTATTGCCTCAATCTCTATCATAGGCCTCAATGCTAAGAAGGTATCAAGCTTGTGGATCCAAGATTGCACTGTCAATCTACCACTACCATCAAAAGTGGACAAGGAAAGCTTTCTTGTAGCATGCTTTAGTTCATTACTCTGCCCCTTGGGTCTCCTGTCCTATCTGAATACATAGTAGTGTTCTCTACTTTGGTTCACAAACCTTTCAAAGGTCATCCTTTCTTGCACATGTGGGGCCAATAGTTCCCACTCATCATTTGTAGCCATAAGGATGTTTGCAAAAATCTCATCCCCATCTTCCTCTATTGGATCCTACACTGGTTCCTCCCTAACAAAGGTAGGACATGTGGGTGTATCTGTTGTCCTAGAGTTTTTCCTTTGTGCTCGTGGAGAACCTATACCACTCCTATTATCCTCATGTTCCCTATTCTACCTGTCAGGTGGATTCATCCACTCCATCATGGTAGTTAGTGCTTGTAATGCTTGGGCCACCTATTGTTGCCCTGTTGCCATAGTTCTAAAAAACTCTCTGGTTTCTTGGTCTTCATCATTCCTGTTTACCCTGGGTGGGCTACTATCACGCCTGTCACCCATGATGACCAATTGTTCTAAAACCTATTCACCTTCAAGTAAGGCTCTCCTACATGTATAATACCCATGTGAACCAACCTTCTCTGGCTGCATGTAATAACTAAACCCTCAAGATGGCAGCATTTAGCTCTGATACCACTGTAAGAACCCTTCATAGGCTCTAATTGATGAAGCTGTTTTGTCTCAATATTTGTTTTGAAAGTTTATTATTTTTTTGTGGTTTTCACAAGTTTTAGAGAAAAAAGAAAATATACCATAGTCTAAAATTTTGAAACAATTTGAAATACTACTGCAACTTCTATTTATTTTCTAATGAAATACAAGTAAAATCCAAACAATCTTTTATTGGAAAAATATCACCAAAGGCAACTATGAACTACATAAAAAATCTGGAATAAGACTGTCATGTGCTACTGTAATTATTTATTTTCTGAAGTAGTAAATGCTGAAGATGTCGTTCTGTCCCCATGTTTCAACCTCTATATGATATAATTTATCTTCGTCAATCGCCAACTGCCAGCCGATATTATATTTCCGCAACTATGAGTAAAACCCTCTGCTGAAGCACAATAAGAATCTCTGGATGAGACCCTCTCCATAATACCAAATTCACCAGGTATTTCACTGGCTCAAATGGTGAACACAGAAGAAAACTACGTTTCTCCAATGGTGAAATGTTGAAAACCCTTGTCTAGAGCTCAGAGCAAGAAGCAATAATCAATAACAATAACAATGGATGCCTTTCTTCTTTCCCCAACAAGCATAAATAGGCTTTCCAACCCTAATTCATAATTCCTCAAAAAGTTGTGATTACTTTCTTCAAGGCATTAAAAATATAATCATTAAATAAATTTAATGATTTAGACTTAGGAAAACATGCCAATAAATTAATACATTAATTTGGCCCCCTTTATGATATTAAGACCCATCACTTAAGTGATTTAATATAAAGTCAATTTACAACTTAATATTAAATCCTTTGCCATTTAATTAATATATAATCACCGAAAACTGAATAACTCCCTCAAAAATGTGAATATGGCTTAACCGTCTGGAACTAGAGTTGGCATAATATTTTCCCATGTGATCAAATAATATTTCTAAAAATAGCAGGGGTCCATCTCTATGACTCTAAGAGTTTCTAAAAATAGCAAAACTCAAACAAACAGAGTCTGAAACCTCTCCATACCAAATCAAAGGTGTTGAGCTCTACAAAAGTCAAACCATCAGATAAGCATATCTCCTTTGTGCACAAATTGACCCTCTATCTGTCTCTACTAGCGTATGAGGGTCCAATGATAGGCTAATCAATAGCTAGAATGATGTCTCTAGCTAGAAGGGGACATCACAGTTTGTTACTTCAAGACTCCTAACAGGGTCTGACCTTTGACCAGGTCATTTTACTAAAGAATTGTAATGACTGCTCCTAACAGACAAAAGGAACATTAACAGGTTCATAATATAGAGTACACTTATTAGTGGGTATTAATTCCCACCAGGGTTTTTCTTTTGGCCAAGGTTTCCCTGTAATCATATATGACGTTATGTGTTATGGTAGTTTACTTTACTTGCTTTAATATTTAGTTCAGTAATTGATTAATTGGGCTAAGTTTCAAGAAGAAGAAAAACATTAATATTATAGAAGGTAGATTCACCCCCCCCTCTCAGTGTTCCCATTCCTAACAAGAACTTCTTCATCCATGGATGAGGAAGATAATGAAATCTTAAATTGGTTATATAAAGATGAGGAATCAAGTGCACATGAAAAGAACATTCAAAACATAAGCATTCCCACTCATCAATATGGAAAAGGATTTCAAGTAATGCAGAAAATGGGATATAAAGGACAAGGGCATTTAGGTACAAGAAACGAAGGACTAATAGAGCCTATTGAAATATCATGGAGAGATAGTAAGGAAAAGACTAGATTAGGGTACCTAGAACAAGGGTACACTCAAATGAAGTATCATAGGGTCTATGATCAAATATTGCAATTAGGTTCCCAAAGTGATGAAGACTCAAACAATTGGGAATGGGATTCATTGTCAAGTGAATCATGTCAAGATAAAGATATTGATGTCATCCATACCTATACTCCTAGCAAGGGAAAAGAACAAGCCTCAAGATCAAATCAGAATCAAGCTTCAAGCTCTAGCCAAGAGGTCTTAGATAATGTGCCAAGTTAATAAATCAAAGGAAATCAATTGGTAGGAGATCCTTATGTTCCATCATGGATACCTACTATAGAGGGATCTAACCCTAGGTTTAACCCAAGAGAATTTTACCCTTTAGAAACCCAAGAGGATTTGAGTGATGAAGATTTTGACTCTAGTTCTCTAGAGCATCTAGAAGAAGCACATGTCATAGATTTGAGTGGTACAATGTTTGAACCTTCAAATGAGGTCATGTCCTTAAACCCTATCGAACCAAACCAAAGCATTGATCCCTTAGTCCTCATGTATCCCAAACTAATTGAATGGGATTCCATTGAACCTACCCACCTCCCCACATTCTTGAATGATAACCTGGTGTCCCAATAGCTTAATGCGGTTGAACCTTCTTCTACCATGGAATATCAGGAAGAATTGACAAAGGGAAGTATCCAACCTTTCAGTTCGGAAAAATTGAAAATATATTTTTTTTTAAAATGGAAAGAATCTAATGTTGAAAACCACATTGTGGCAACATTAAATAAAAAAGAAAAAGAAATAAAGAATGTTTCTGAAGTTGAAAACCCAACAAAGGCACCTAAGGAAGAAAGGTTGGATACTTTTCTTGAGCACTATGTGGAAAGGTCACCCATCCTAATTGAACCAACAAAGAAAGTGAACATTAGGTCAGAATCAGAACCAAGAATCATACACCTAGTAGCATCCTTATCTAGTAAAGAAATAAAGTATTTCATCAAATTATTCAAAGAGAAACAAATCAATTTTGCATGGTCATACGATGATATGCTCGAACTAGATCTGAATTTAATCATGCATCATTTGAATATTAAAGGAGTGAGACTGGTGAAACAAAAACTAAGAAAGATGCACCCACACATAGCATTGCTTATGAAAGTGGAGCTAGAGAAATTGCTGAAAGTAGAGTTTATAAGAGCCATTGATTATGCCAAATGGATTTCAAATATTGTGCATGTTTCCAAAGAAGATAAATCTATTAGAATTTGCATAGACTTTAGAGATCTTAATATTGCATGCCCTAAAGATGATTTTCCTCTACCAAGCATGGATGCCATCATGGATCTAACAGAAGGACATTCCATGTTCTCACTTATGGATGGGTTTAGTGGTTATAATCAAATTAAGACAACACATGAGGATCAAGACAAAATGAAATTTACATGCACGTGTGTGGGGGACATTCTACTGGAATGTGATGCCCTTTGGTCTCAAGAATGCTGGGGCAACCTATCAAATAGACATGATGACCATATTTCATGACACGATGCACAAGTTTCTAGAAGACTATGTAGATGATATACTTGATAAATTTGACTCAAGGGAGGAAAGTCTACCCATCTTAGAAAATATATTTGTAAGATTGGAGCAATTCAATGTAAGGTTAAATCCAAAAAAATGTGCATTCAGTGTACAATTAGGAAAGCTATTAGGATACATATTTTCCACCAAAGGAATAGAGGTAGACACTGCCAAAGTAAAGGAAATCATGGAAATGGGGGCACCTCGAAACATAAGTCAAATGAGATCACTTCAAGGAAGGATTCAATCCATCAAAACGTTCATCTCCCAATTAGCAGAAAAGTTCTACAATTTTACTCAACTCCTTCACAAGGAAATAATTTTCAATCAGAATCAAAAATGTGAAGAAGCATTCACCTTATTGAAGAAGTACCTAATGAATCCTCCAACTTTGATGCCTCCAATCAGAGGCAAGCCCTTAATTTTATACATCTCAGCAATAGAACATGCATTAGGGGCACTCTTGGCTCAAGAGGACGAAGTTGGAAAGGAAAAGCCCATATACCACATAAGCAGAACATTGGTAAAGTATGAGTTGAATTACACCTTCATTGAAAGAGCATGTTTGGCCGTAGTTTTTTCTTCCCAAAAATTACACCATTATATGTTATCTCACAAAATTTGACTCATTGCAAAGATTGATCTTTTGAAATACCTTCTTAGCAAAACAACACTAAATGGAAGATTGGCCAAATGGGTCATTGTCTTAAGTGAGTTTGACATAGATTATGTGGACTGAAAATCTATCAAAGGCCAAGTAATAGCTGATCAACTAGCAGAATCACCTTTACAAGATGAACATCCAATCCAAGTAGAGTTTCCAGATTTTGAAATCATTAATGTTGAAGCAAAGACATGGAAATTGTACTTTGATGGTTCCTATATACAACATGGAATAGGAGAAAGGATTTTATTGATTACTCCTCAAGGGTCCACAATTCCAAAATCATACAAATTGCTATTCCCATACACAAATAACATAGTTGAGTATGAAGCATTGGTCATCAACATAAATCAATGATGCGTATCAAACTAAAGATGATAAGTTGATACCCTACAAGAACATGATTGAGAATCTTAAGAAATACTTCACTCTAATAAGATTTGAGAAAGTGCCAAGGGATAAGAATAAATTAGTAGATGCAATGGCTAATTTGGCATCACTTCTCCAAATACTAGATCAAAGCACCAATTATGAATTCTTGGTAGAAGAAGTTGAGCAACCCACATTTGACCCTTCCCATCCTTGCACCATTTTGTTACTAATAGGATGGGACGCACCCTAGTATGGAGCCATTTACACATATTTAAAAGACCAAATATTTACCACAGACCAAACCATAAATCAAAAGAAAATATTTATTTTCCAAGCCTCTCGCTACACCTTGGTATCTGACACGTTGTATCACAAGAGTCTAGATGGAATGCTTA
Organism: Chamaecyparis obtusa; assembly: GCA_027943335.1. Lineage (NCBI taxonomy): Eukaryota > Viridiplantae > Streptophyta > Pinopsida > Cupressales > Cupressaceae > Chamaecyparis > Chamaecyparis obtusa. The sequence continues at coordinate 257,111 of BSBK01007439.1, read as the reverse complement.
TAAGGTGCCAAGAGAAAGAGGAATCAACCATAGCATTAAAAGAAATTCATGAGGGAATTTGTGGGTCGCATTTGAATGGTTTAACACTAACTAAGAAAATTCTTAAGATAGGATATTTTTGGTCTTTTATGGAAAAGGATGATTGTCACTTTGCAAAAACCTATCATAAATGTCAGTATCATGGGAACTTAATCCATGTGCTAGCACAAGAAATTCATCCTATGACTACACCTTGGCCCTTTTATCAGTGGGGTTTGGATTTGATAGGTATGATTTATCCACCATCTTTAAATGGTCATAAATTTATCATTACTACAATGAAGTATTTTACCAAATGGGTGGTTGTACCCTTATCCACAGCCATAGGAAAGAAAATATCCTTGTTCATATTAAATCACATAATCTGTAGATATGGTGTTCCTCATGCCATCATAATGGATAATGAAAAACATTTCAAGAAAAAGGACTTGAAAGAACTATGTACAAAATTTCATATGGTACACCACTCATCCTCAATATATTACCCACAAGGTAATGGGCAAGAAGAGGCTACAAACAAGAACATCTTAAAAATATTGAATAGTACTATGGATAATTTAGGCATAGATTGGCACATTCAAATAAACCCTACTCTATGGGCTTATAGGACAAGTATCATAACACCAACAAGAGCTACATCATTCTCCCTAGTTTATCGAGCAGAAGCAGTTTTACCTTTAGAGGTAGAAAATCTATCTTTAAGAGTCTCATTGCATGGGTTACTAAGTGAAGAAGACTATAGGGTGGCTAGGTTGCATGAATTAGAGCTATTAGATGAAAGGAAACAACAATCTTTTGACCAATTAAAAGTGTATCCGAATCAAATGTCAAGGAATTATAACAAGCATATCAAACCAAGGACATTCCAAATAGGTGATCTAGTGTTGCGAGAAAACCCCAAAAATCAAGAAGAGAGAGAAAAGAAGGGAAAATGGGAAGCAAATTGGTTAGGACCTTTTGTGATCACTTCATCTTTTGGGAGAGACACCTATAAACTAGTTGATTGTGAAGGGGAAGAGTTGCAAGAGCCAATCAATAGTATACACTTGAAAAGGTTCTACACATGAAGCAAATGAAAAGGGATAAAGAAAAAGAGTATTAGAGAAATCAAATGAAAGAGAATCCTATTTATTGTACACAGTCAAAAGAGATCTTAAAAATATCAAAAACATTGAAAAACATAAAAGAGAAAACAAATCGGAAAAGCAGAAAAGATAAAAAATAGTGAAAAATTATGCCTGAAGAAAGCTAAAAACATTCATAAATGATCCTCAAAAAGATGTTGTCTTGGTGAAAACCTAGCAAATAGGTGCCTTGGTAGGAAAAAAGGGAAAAATCTTGAAAAATAGAAAGAGAGAAAATTCATTCAATCAGTGAAAACCTGGTAAATAGGTGCCATTGAAAGTCCAAGTCAGTCTCATATCTAGTGGTCATCCTTGTAAATATTGCATTCGCCAACATTTGTATATATTGCATAATAAAACCCCATAGTTGGATTTGCAAGTACCTAAAGATTTCATCACCTAATCTGCAAAATGTCCCAAGTCCAACAAACACACTTACATTAAACTAGGGGAAACTCTACTATAAAGGAGGAAGTATTCATGAAATAAAACATCAATTTGACACCAAATCATTTCATCAAAGCACAAGTGAAACATTTACCTGATTCATCTTGATCCAAACATCGTCCAACAAATGCAAAATTTTGATCCAAGATCTCGCAAAGACCTTATCTTTATTAGGATTAAAAGTATGAAATGGATAGAACTATACTTGAAATATGAATTTGAAAAATGATGCAAAATTTTTCTAAGTGTTGACTTGATTGATGAAATCATGTCTTTTTAGTGAATCAATGAAAGTTTTTAAACTAAAAAAGCTATGATGAAAGAATGATATTTTATTGGTTTTTGAATTACTATTTTAAGATCAAGGTTTTAAAGTATGTATTATTTGTCTAAGGACATGATCATCAAAGAATCATCAAGGACATGTACATATGGAAAAAATTGACATCTTTGTTTGTTTACGCAACATGATACCTTGGATATTTTGATGTTAAATATCATAATACCAAAATCCACTTGCAACATAGAATTTAACAAAATTGGTATTCATACTCTCATGATTAATTTCAATCAGTGATAGTTATACCTAGAATGGAAAGGCAACAAAAGGGAAAAGGAAAGAGGTATTCATATAATCATGGTTGAACCAATGGTGGTTGTACTAATTTCAAGGTTTCAAAACTGCTCAATGATGAATATAAGCTCCTAATTTTTGAATAGTGACAGCTACCTGCATACATCCTAGATTAAATGCATTTAAGGTATTTGCCTTTCTTATTTTGAAAATAGATTTGGAAAAGAGAAAAAGAAAAGGGGGTGGAGTCAAAGAAAAAATAAAAAATATTCAAACGTACATCGAAAACTATATGTGATAGAGTGTGTTGGAAATCAAAAATAAAAAACAAAGGTGCCTTGCATTATATCAATTGCATTTAAATAATGTCACATTTAGATTCATCTCATTCCTTGTAATCTTGCATCCATTTAGGACATTAACCCAAGTTCATTTAAATTACATTGCATTAGTTTGCATTTATTTTAGTTCGTTCTATTTAGCCACATTAACTGCATTCATTTTAAAATCAAATCTTTCATTATCATATTAGTTCACATCCATTAAATTCATTTTCAAAATTGTATTTACATTATTTTGCATACATGTAGTTTGTTCCATTCATTATCTTTCACCATACCATTTAAGTTCATTTAGATTGCATTTACATTAGTTTGCATTCATTTTAAGTTCTTATCTTTTATTTTCATTAATTACATCATTAAGAAATTGTTAATTGCATTCCATTAAGTTCATTTTAAACATTGCATGTCATTTCATTAATACATTGCATTTTCCATATAGGTGCATTTCACAAAGGTTCATTGCATTTACACATTGAATTATATTTAAAAATAAGTGTGTTAGGTCATTGCATTTACATCATCATTAACTCATATATCATTTGTATCATTACATATTCATTAATCATTAAAACATAAAAATGCATACATTTACATCTCATTTACATCCATTGCATTACATTGCATACATCCATAACGCCAAATAAATGCATCCATAAGAACCATCACATAGTATTAATCATTAAATCATTAAATACCATCATCATATATCATAAACATTAAACCACATATTATATGCATCCATGTACTCTATGTCATAAGTAAGACAATCAATTAATCATAGATAAACATGTGCATTCATATCATAAATTGCATTTGAAAAAGCATAAAACAACGCATATAGAGATAGAATCATATAGATCTGCATATCATATAAATCACCTGTAAAAACAAGTCCATCACATGATGACATCATATAAAGTAAATCTATCAATGAGTATCAAGATCCATAATATCATCAAAGTCCATCAGTATATGGGAATCAAAGTCCAACAAAGCATAAATGAGTATCAATCATAAACAACATCATCTGATAAAAGAATAATGTGAGTCCAATGTCTCGATATCAAAAATAAACATCATAAAATACATCAATGAATGGATCAATCATAAAATCTCAATTGTCAGAACCACTAATACCATCAGGACCAGGATCAATATCTGGAGATCTACTCAAGCTCATCTATAGCCCATGCTGACTCATGGCAACCATGAAGGCCTACATCATACTACCCAGCTGACTGACCTACTACCTAATCTATGATACATCAAACTATAAAACCCTAACATCGGTAGCAGACGTTGGAGCTTTTGTAGGAGGAGCCTGAGGTGGAATAGGAAAAACAACAATAACATGGATCATAGACTGACCACCTCATCTAGCCCATCACCCTCATCGACCTTGACAAGATCATCTACCACCACCATCCCCTCCATCTACACCACCATCATCAAACTGCTCCTCGATCCCTGGCACTCACTCAGCTGGATTTGTACATCTCAGGAAAGGGTTCTAAATGCACCACACTGTGTAATCAACTATATGATCTCTCATATCCCACGCAAGGTGGGGCAGCTATAAAACCTCATCATGAGTTGTACGATAATCAATTTGAGGGCCCCATAAGGACCTCTCAACTTGTACTCAAGCATATAGTGCCAATCCTTGTGGTATACCCTGTATATGACCGAACAAGTGTAGAACTCTCAAGAAGTAGAATCTCTCTATAATCAAGGGCATTCACCCTATCATCCATCGAGGAATGCACATGTATGGAAACTCCACTACATCCTCTGGCTAGGCCTCACAACAAATGTATGGTCGCAAAATGACCTGATTGATATCATCTATAATTTGGCGCCAGTAATCTAGCTTACCCAAATGGAGTTACATGACCATGCCCTCATACATCTAGGTGAATGACCAACTGCATCTCAATGTTGGATTGATATAGGATGAGTGACATGGATATGCTCCCATGTCCATAACTAGAGAAGGACCACCCCACCAGAAAGAGTGGCCTCACGTCGTTAAACCACATCATGATGCACATGGTGTAACTGGGATAAGAAACATGACCCCCAATCAAACCTATGAGGCTATGCAATTATGTCCTCAAGAATCCTACCCCAACCAAAAAAAATCCATGACCACGTTGATTAGGAACTAGGAAACCACCAACAAGTGCACCCAGAACTACAGGAAGCACAGGAAAAGATAGAAACTGAGCCCACTGAATGCTCTCATCTCCAATAGTAGGATCAACAAATAGCCATCTTCATATGGTCCCATCATATACCTAATCATAGTAAATCAGCTCCCCATGTGTCAGGATGCACAACAATTGATAGACATCCTCGAGAGTGATGGTCATCTCCCCCATCGGCAAGTGGAAGGTATTATGGTCAGAGTGCCGCCACTCTGTCATAGTTGTAAGTAGACCTTGATTCACGTGGAATCAAGGGAGAGAGAGAAGAAAAGAAAATCCACATCGGCCTATGACTCAGCGCTCAACTCCGCTCAAGTCATCAATCATCTCGAAAGGTAATGGGTATAAGCCACAGACACTGAGCTTTTTAAGCTCGACTTGCAAAAGAAAGTTTTAATACATCAAAAATCAAAATCATTACATATTGGATCATCTAAAGTCAATCAAACAATCAAACCTAATCAAACCACAATCAATTTTCCTGATTCTACTTAGAGAGGACAGAAAATTTATCATCATCCACCATCTAAATCAAGATTGACCATCAAACATTCAATATGACATGACTCGAATTGATATCATATGACTCGCTATCAACCAAACTTGATACCTAAGCCAATCGACTGATTGACGACATCAGATAGATCAGAAAATTGACTCAGAGGCTTGCAAATTTGACCAAACAGGGTACACACACTATTTTACTTCTTAAAAGTGATGCAAATCAAAAGCTTAGTTTAAAAAAGTAAACACGCAGCATAAATTATCAAACGCACTATAAAAATGTGTACACACTACAAAACTTAGTACGTGCTACATGAAACCCTTGCACACACTGCTAAAATTATAAAAAATGCAATTAAAATTGTACGCGTTGCAGGAAAGGGTGGTTGTGAAATGCACCCTAGTTCTAACATTTGTACACGCTATTGAAAGTTGCGTACACTTTGTGGAAAAATGTGGATATGCTTTAAGAAGGTTGTACGCGCTGCTAAAACTAGTGTACATGGTATTTAATTTGAAAAAGGAAAAAAATATACTTTTTCCTAAAAAAATCTAAAATTTTCCAAATTAAATGTAAAAATTTGACAAAGCAAGTTGTTGGGGTACATACCGGAGGTCCATAGCCAGGTGGACATAGATATCGATGCCCTCACTCAAACCTATGCTTGTGAATTGGGATCACCATCATTAGAAGGCTCAGAGGGGGGTTAGAGTGAAAAGTGAAAAGTGAAAAGTGAAAAGTGAAAAGGGAAGGTAAAAATGAATAGTAAAAAGCCCTTTTACCCCTATATATAGCCCAGTTTGACCTAAAAGGGGCATTTTTTACCATAAAATGACCAGGGACCCAAAATTTTCACCCATTCAGCCAAATTAGGGGCATTTGTCATCACATCATCATGTATACATTATCGAAAATGAAATCAAAATTCATTATTAATTGAACTCATTCAACGCTAACTGATAAAAAATGCAATATCTTTCACCTGGATCAAATTTCATTTCATTTCCGAGGGAGCAGACTCTTAGACAATCAAGACCGACATCATAATCTTCAAATTAGGAGTACAACATCAAATCAAAGCTTAATATTTTATCAAAAAAAATTTCTCTTATCAATCGAAAGGGGCATCAAACATCAAATCAAATCAAATTAGGCACCATATTAGACAACCTATCATCAAATCGACCATCGAGGACTTCAAATAAATTGAAATTGCATCTATCCTATCATCAAAATTTGCATCTCCTATCAAGCATCAAATCAAATATCAAATTTAACTAGGACTTTGCATAATAAACGATTAGGACATTCTTTGAACTGATATGCTTTGTGCATCGATTCAAAGAGGGGCATTCATAATCACCTCAAAATTGACAATATTAAATCATGTGAGCAACCAAGGCAAAAATCAAAGCAATAAAATCAAATCAAGCTAAAATCAAAGAAAAATTGCAATCAAGCCAATAATCAAATTTAATTGAAAATCAAAGCCATAAAATCAATTTAAATTGAATAAATCAAATGAAATCAATAAATTATGCAATTAATCTAATTAATTGCATAGTTCAATTAAATCAAATCAACCCATTCAAGGGGTACACATGGCTAAACATATTAAATAAATTCAATTATTAAATCCTAATTTTCCGTCAACCACCAAATGGGAGGAAAATGCATCAACCAATAGGATTTAAGGATCAAGCTCAAATCAAATCTCCATCACACATATGGAGAGAGCATCTTGTCCACCCATTTTGTCTCCTTTTCCCAAGCTTTGAGGACAATTTATTTAAATGCTCTCCTAAGGTGGAACCATGGACTAAACCTCAACTCAACCATGATCAACTCAACTCCACCCCCTACCCTTGCCAAAATCTATAAAAGCAAGGCTAAAATCCATCATTAATCATCCACAAATATTTGAATAGCATCAAACCTCTTGCAATTTTAAGCTAGAAAGGAAAATTTAGAGCTAATTAGGCTTATTTCATTTTGGAATTAATCTTTTAGCTTTGTTTATCATTCATTCTCATTTTAGGGCTGTCACTAATGGAATCTTGCTAAGAGCTTTGCATTAACAAACCTAAATAGAGATCCATAGAGTGCTTAATTATCAATTATTTTCTTAAATTAGATTTCTATTTGTGGTAATTTAGTTCTTATATTCATTTATTTTCAATATTAACCCTATGAAGGTGCTTCTCATAGCACACCACCAATAAGAAAGATTAGTCATCAAATGGACTTGATTCCTGGAGCTAGTTTACCAAATAAGGCAGCCCATAGAATGACTCCAACAAAGAGAGAAGAGTTGAATAGACAAGTGGAAGATTTGTAGAAGGGGTTTATTCGAGATATTTTGAGTCCATGTGCTATACCAAAAGTACTAGGACCAAATAAAAATTGATAATGGAGGATGTGTACAGATTCTTGGGCTATCAACAAGACTACTATCAAGTATAGGTTTCCCTTGTCAAGGATGGATGATATTATGGATTGCTTGAGTGGAGATGATTACTTCACAAAGATAGATATGAAGAGTGGATATCACCAAATCAAGATTAGAGAAGGAGATGAATGGAAGACAACCTTGAAGACAAAGGAGGGATGGTATGAGTAGTTAGTCATGCCTTTTGGGCTAACCAATGCAATGAGAACATTCATATGGCTCATGAATGAGGTATTGAAATAATTCATGAGTAAGCTTGATGTTGTTTACTTGGATGATATTTTAAAATTTAGTAAGACATTGGAGGAGAATTTAATGCATATTCATAGGGTCTTTGAGAATTTAAGAGAATAAAAGTTGTTGATTAACTTAAAGAAGTATAATTTTGTGAAGCAGAAGCTAGAGTACTTGGGATTTTTTGTCTCAGTATATGGTTCTAAAATTTACCAGAGAAGGTGAAGGATATCCTTGAATGGCCTACTCTAAGGAGTGCTACTGAGGTAAGATTTTTTCATGGTTTGGCTAGCTTTTACAGAAAGTTTATTAAAAATTTTAGTAGTATCTATAGACCCTTGAATGAAACTATGAGAGGGGATACAAAAGAGTTTAAGTGGACTACAGGAGCAACAAAGAGTTTTGATTTGTTAAAGAGAAACGTTATAGAGAAGCCTATTTTAGAGCTTCTAGGTTTTAATAAAGTATTTCAAGTAGTCTATGATGCTAGTGGCAATGCCATTGGAGGTGTTTTGAGTCAAGAAGGTAGACCCATTGCCTATTTTAGTGGGAAATTAAATGATGCCAAAATAAAATATTATGTTTATGATCAGGAGTTTTATGCTATAGTTCAAGAATTAATGAAGTGAAAACATTATCTTTTTCCTAAATAGTTTTTTCTTTCTACTTATCATCAATATTTATAGTATTTGAATAGCCAAGGGAAGTTGAATCAGAGGCATTTGAAAAAGGTTGAGTTTTTGTAGAGTTACACTTTTATTTTAAAGCACAGGAGTTGAAAGTCTAATAGGATTGTAGATACCCTAAGTAGGAGGAAAAGTTTGTTGATAGAGAAGAAAATTGAAGTTGTTGGGTTTAAAGAACTCAACATTTTGTATCCTAAGGATCCTGATTTTGGTGAGGCTTGGAGAGCTTGCATAGAACCTTTTATTCTAGACAGGACCAGATGGTTGGATTTTATAATCAAAGATAGAATTTTTCTGAAAGTTATCCAATTTTGCATTCCAAGAAGTTCCATGAGGGAGAACCTAATCAAAGAGAAGCATAGTAGAGGATTGGTTGGACACTTTGTTCGAGATAAAACTATTTCTCTAGTTAGTGATCACTATTATTGGCCACAATTGCAATAAGATGTTAAGAGGTTTGTGTAGAGTTGCAGAATATGTTAGGTGGAAAAAGAAACCAGGAAGAATATAGGGTTATATAAGTCATTACCTGTACCAAAGAGGCCATGAGAGGATATTTTAATGGACTTTGTTCTTGGTTTACCAAGGAGTCAAAGAGGGCATGATTCCATTTTTGTGGTTGTAGACAAGTTCTTGAAGATGGCACATTCCATTCCTTGCAGAAAGACTAATGATGTTATTCATGTGGCAAAATTATTTTTCAAAGAAGTGGTGAGACTACATGCTCTACCAAAGAGCATAGTTTCAGATCAAGACAATAATTTAGTGGGGTATTTTTGGAGAACATTGTGGAAAAATTTAAAGAAATATTTAAATTTTATCTCAAAATATCATCCATAGACTAATGGACAAACAAAAGTGGTGAATAGGATTATGGGAAACTTGTTGAGATGCTTACTTGGAGATAAACTGAAGGGGTGGGATTTTATTTTACCATAGGTAGAATTTTCATACAATAATTCTATCAATAGGAGAAAAAGTAAATCACCATTCCAAATTGTATATGGAAGTATTCCTAAAAATGCTTTAGAATTAAGGAAGTTGAACAATGGAGAAAAGAGTAGTGTCGAAGTTGAAGACTTTGTAGAACACTTCAAGAATTTACATGAATAGATGAAGAAGCATATTAATAAAATGAATAGTTAGTATAAGGCTAAGGTAGATCGGAAAATGAGACATAAGGAATTTAAGATTGGAGATGAAGTTATGGTTCATTTGAGAAAGGAGAGATTTCCAGTGGGAACATACAACAAGTTGAAGATGAAGAAATTTGGACCATGTAAAATATTGAAGAAGAATGATTTAGGAAATGCTTATGAAGTAGAGTTTCCCAATGAACTCAATATTTCACTAGTGTTTTATATTTAAGATTTGATAGAGTATCATGAAGGAAGTATTGAAGATGAGATAATAGAAGCACATTAGAATATTTTAGCACCTACCTTAGCTATAGAGGAGATAGAAGACACCTTGGATAGTCATGTTCATAGAATCACACAGAATAGGAAATATGAAGAGTATCTGACCAAATCGAAGGGACAACCTATTGAAGATTCATCATGGATATCAAAGGAAGTGGTTGACCACCTTGGTTTTCTTTTGAAAACTTAAGATGTGACAAGGTCACTTCTCAATTTACCCCAGGTGTGTGATGCAGGAGCATCTAGGGTGTAAGAGCAATCTTGCATCACGCAAATTTTTTATCTAGTTTCAATAAGGACTATCTTTGGATAGGGTTACTATTTTTAGTTGGTTGTTCATTTGAGCACAAATTATTCTATTTCCTTTCTTGGAGGTTAATCTTGGATATATAAGTCTGCTAGTAAAGTTTCATGACAAGATCAAGTTTGGTTTCAAGTTATTACATTTTCTATTTTTGAGGGGTGGTAAAAAAACTTTGAACTCAGTTTTGAAGGCTTTAGAGGATCCAAAAGGGGGTCAAAATTTAATTAGATAATGTATCACCATGATGGGGTGTAGAGTGCTTTGTTCCATTTCCAAATTAGGGTTATAATAGCCAATCGACTCAATTGTTTGCAAGTTATGATTTTTAGAAGTTGTGCCTTCAAGACTCTAGTTTCAATTCAAGTAGAAAAGAGAGAAAAATCACTTAAGGCAGGAAATTAAATTGTTGGGTGCAAAAAGGGGAAAATTTCACTTTCTAGTATATTATAATGCAGTTAATTATGCTACTTATATGGGGATAAGGGGGAATTTTAGGGTCTAGTTCCAAAAGTGTAGATTGTGGCTCTATCGTGCAAATCATTGTAATAAAAATGCCCATTTGGCTATCGCATGTTGTTTTTATAAATATTGTAATGCCATTTAATTGAGGATAATAGAAAGAAAGTGTTTTTGTTGTTTCCATTAATCTATTGTTGTAATTTTTTGTTTATTTCTCTCTTGTGTTGTGTGAGTTTGGCTAAATAAGGGAGTACCCTTCATCATTATTTTTATAGATGTAATCATTTGTGGGTTCCATCCCCATAGTGGTTTTTCCCCTAGCAGGGTTTCCACATAAAAATCATGGTTTTATGATGTTGTGGATGTTGTTTCTTTTCTTATGTTGTTTACATTTCATTGCATTTATTTTATGGTTAAGAAATCAGATTGCTAAAGTTGAAAGTGTTAGAACACTAATTCACCCCCCTCTCAGCATTCCTCAATACCAAAAGAGATGTTTAAGGTCTTATGGCTTAGGATATAGTGTTTAGAGACTAGTATAGGGTTTAGGGCTTAGGGTTTTGGGTTTAGGGATTATGACCTTGAGTATAGAGAGGGATAGAATGAGAGGATGAGAGAGGGAAAGGGGTTTTAGGGTTGATAGAGATAAGGAGGGAGGGAGAGATAAAATTATAAAAAATACTTGTCTTTCAATATTTTGGCTCTCTGAAATGGTAAAAATGACAAGTGATCCCTAGAATGAGGTCCAATAAATCAGATAACTAGGTCTCAAAACACAAAAAAAAATTATAAGAAAGCACAACCTAAAAGTCAAGAGGATCAATTATTGAATCAATACCAAGCCATAATATACAACTAAGAAGTAGATAGATAGATTTTTAAGCCAACAAAATATTTTCCTTCTCTCTTTTATCGGGAGACATTCAAGCCAAAACCCCAAGATTTCCCATCTCGCTTATAGGAGTACATGCATGAGTAATTTCATGGTATGGTCCTATATCATTGAACCAATCTAATAAATTTGATAAGATGACTTCTAATTTTTATTTTTTTTTAAGTGAAGAAAATCCCAGGAACACTAATCCATATGCAAGAGGGATACCCAAGTGATCAACCTATAAATCACTCCCAGTGATCAGTCTTGGACCTCTAACATTTAGTCTAAAATCACTAAGGACCTCAAGGATACACATGACATGTCATGAATAGATTGAAATCAAGCTTTCACTTTCATCCCTTTATATATCTTGTTGGAGATAGGTGTTGTGTCCAATATTATTAACAATAAATTGTTGGACTACAACTAATTTGGAATCTGATTGAAGAATCTGTGATTACAAGATCACTTCTGAGTTGTTGATTAGATATGTAATATGATTAAATCAGTATTATGTTTTCATTAATGTCAACTCGTTTGAAAACACTTATCTTGTAAGTTACTATACCGAGACATCTGAAGAAAGGTGAAAAAGATGAAGAACAAAGAAATCTACATGAGGAGAGATGTACATGAAAGATGAGGATAAGGAACACATTGAGTAACTTGTTGATGAGTCTATGACTTGATGATATTAACTTTATTATGTTGCATTCATCTATGATGAAGTATATAGCTGAAAGACACAAAGTAGTGTTGTCGGTAAATGAAGCATTTCTAGTATACACTGACGGAGTGTAGTGTATACCAATCATAGTATTAACTGAGTAGTGTTCACCAATGCATTTCATTGTTAACCGAGTGGAACAGAATGAATTAAATGATTAGTTTAGCCAATAAGATTGATGAGTTGGCAAGAGTATAAAATCAAGGTAACAGATAATGTTTGTTACACAGATCGACGACTGATGAAATTTAGGAAAGATCTAAAGGATGAGAATCAAATGTGTTATTGACACAAGTACCAAGAAATTTTGAAGTGGAAAAATCTATGAATGTGGTTAAGCAGCAAAATCTGATGGTGGAGAAGAAAATGATTTACTCGTCTATATAAGAGAACATAATTTATTTATGAAGATGCTGGAAGAAGTAGAAGCTGCAGGAATATCACATCAAAAAGGTTTTAATGCATTCTGATCATACTGGTTAAGTAAGAACTGAGCTACAGAACAATAACCAAGCTACAGAGAGCAATTACCGACGGACAGTAAGTTGATATAGTAGTGAATCTGAAGTGAAATATTGATCAGAAGGATTTGGATAGACTGAATATTGATCTGTAATCTGCAATTGAAGTTGTGTTAATGTAGATAATTTACTGTTACATATTTAACCATTGTATATAGTCAAAATCTCTTAACCAAGTGGACTCTAAAAGTCTTATGATGTATCATTCATAGAATGAACATTGTTATCCTATCAACCCCATAGTGAATGCTGGTTGGATGATAAATTCTAGTCTAAAATCCTCTAACAAGGTCACACCTGACAGTGTGTTTATAAACCTTTAACAGGGTTGGGTCTTAACCGACCTCACTTCAGAAGAGTGAACATTTTTGGGTTGCCAGTCCTAGGTGGTTTTTCCCTTTATGGGGTTTCCACGTTAAATCTCTTGTGTTATGTGTTGATTGTGATATTTGTTTGTTATCATTCTTTACATGTTACATGTTAGATTTGATCGGTAACTATTATAGTATTAGAATGGTAATCGGTAAAAGCACAGACAGTGAAAGTTTTATTGTTTACCGATGAGTAGAAATTGAAGAAATAGTTTTGAATTATATATTTGGAATTGGGAAAATAGATAACTGATTCACCCCCCTCTCAGTTATTCTAACAATTGGTATCAGAGCACTGGTTGCTTGAACAGAGTTTTAAGGACTTAAGCATAAAGGTCTCAAGATGTATAAGAGGGAAGTACCGAAACTGAACAAAGAGAACTTTGTAGTATGGCAAAGTAGAATGAAGCTGCACATATATAGAATTGGGAACTCTGCACTAGATCTGATGGAGAATGGCTACATACAACCACCCACTAGTCCCTTAACTCTTGATCAACTGAAGGACAAGCATGAACACAATGTTACTATGATAGAACTTGCTGCTACTTGTACCGACACTAAATTTGAAGATATCAAGACATGGACGACTGCCAAAGGAATGTGGGATAAATTAACACAAATATACAGTAGAGATCTGAATGTCAAAAGAGCCCGAGCTGAAAGTCTGAGAGGCAGATTTGATGATATGAGAATGAAAGAAGGTGAGAATATTGTCCAATATTCAAATAGACTCAAAGAGGTGGTACATGCTATTAGAGCATTTGATAGAGTAATTGATGATGAAAAAGTGATAAGCAAGATTCTCAGAACTTTTCTACCAGTGTATGCAATCAAGATTTCTGCAATTCATGAAACAAGAGGTACATCCAACCCTACTCTTGACACACTGATTGGTAAACTTACAACCTTTGAATTAAACAATTTTGATAACAGTTTTGTTCCTTCTGTTCAATCTGCTTTCATGTCTTCTTTGAAGATTGGAAAGTCTAGCAGGAATAGTAAGAATTGTGATAGTGATGACAATACCGATGATGAACTTGATGAGCTTGAAGCACTTATGGCCAGAAGATTGCCCAAAGGAAAAGGAAGGTATAGAGCTAAGCTACCTTTTGGCATGCTTTAATTGTAAGGAAGTTGGTCACATCACTGCTAGATGCCCTTAGAAGAAAGATGATGATAGATCCAAAGACCGATCTGAAGGAAGCTATGGGAGAAGATTCAACAGAGGCTACCGACACAACAATAGAGACAACTGAGATGAAAAAGGCAAAAGGTATGTTACATAGCCAAAGATATTGAAACTAATTCTGATTCTGATGATGATATAGAAGTCGTATTTGTTGCTATGAAAGATGACTCAGAGGAGGAAGAGAAACATGAAGAGACAACACTGATCTCTAAAGTAAGAAGAAATGATACATGGATCATAGATAGTGGTTGTACACATCATATGACCAATGATGTAGAGAATTTTGATCACCTTGTTGAATATAATGGAGGATCTGTGAGAATGGGAAATGATGCACCTTGTATGGTAAGAGGTAAAGGCTCACTGATGATCAATGATAGATTACAATGTGAAAATGCATACTGGGTAGATGGACTAAACTATAATTTGTTAAGTGTGGCTCAGCTGAACAATTCAAGCCACCAACTAGATTTTGAGAGAAAAAAGGTGAAGATCTATGATGATGGAGGAAGACTTTTCAGAACTGGTACACAATCCAGAGGTAATCTATTCTATCTTGATATGGATCAGTCTTCTTGTTTGTTAATAAAGGATGAAGATGCATGGTTGTGGCACATAAGTTTATGCCATGTGAACTTTGACAACATGATCAAGATTAGTAGAAAGAAAAGCATTAGAGGATTGCCTAACTTGACAAAACTTGATCATGCCATGTACCATGAATGTCAGAAAGGTAAGATGACTAAGTGTAGTTTTAAAAGAAAAGACTATTCAACAAAGAAGAGACTTGAGTTGGTTCATACCGATCTATGTGGTCCCATGAGAACTCAGAGCTATTCTGGTGATAGATATTTTATTCTTTTTGTTGATGACTATACTAGACTGATGACTATTATGTTCCTGAAAGAGAAATCTAAAGCTTTCAAAATGTTTAAGTGGTATAAAGCTAAGGTAGAGAAAGAAACTGGAAAGGAAATAAAATGCTTAAGATCTGATAGAGGAGGTGAATTTATCTCTGATGAATTTACTAATTT
This sequence comes from Chamaecyparis obtusa, assembly GCA_027943335.1. NCBI lineage: Eukaryota > Viridiplantae > Streptophyta > Pinopsida > Cupressales > Cupressaceae > Chamaecyparis > Chamaecyparis obtusa. Next base: position 241,596 of record BSBK01007439.1, on the reverse strand, counting down.
TTGTAATGAGCATGGAATCAAAAGACATGTATTTGCACCGAGGAAACCTCAACAAAATGGCATTGTTGAAAGGAGGAACAGGTCTATAATTGACTGTGCTGGAACATTGATGATACAAAAGAATGTTGCTTAGAAATATTGGAGGGAAGCTGTCAGTATACCTGTGTATGTTCTTAACCAAGTACAATTGAAGAAGGACTCCAATCGAACACCTTATGAACTATGGTTTGGACACAAATGTACTGTAAGTTATTTCAAAATTTTTGGAAGTAAATGCTTTATTTTGAAAGATGAGAGAAATGGAAAATTTGATTCTAAAGGATATGAAGGGATATTTCAGGGATATTCCACTACAAGTAAAGCATATAAATGTTTGAATAAGGCTACAAATAAGATAGTTGAAAGTACTAATGTTTGTGTTGATGAGTTTGATGACAAGTACATAGAGGAAAGTACAAAGGAACTGGAAGATTATGGTAGATTCACTTACATTGAACATCCAGAGTATCTATTGACACCACAAACTATAAAAACCGGTCAACAGGGAAACAATGTAGGAAAACAAGCAACACAAACCGAGGAACAAGATGGAGCTACCGAGCAAGGAAACGACCTTGAGCAGAATGAGCAAGAAAGGAGAAATCAAGTTTTGGCTATTTTTGTCAGAAGACATCATCCTGAAACACAAAACATTGGAGACAGACATGCTGGAATGCAAACTAGAAGCAAAACAAGACAAGGTACATGTCTAATTTGTGAATTTGAACCTAAAATTGTGAAAGTTGCATTAGAGAATGAAGAATGGGTTAATGAAATGAAGGAGGAAATACAGAAAATAGAGAAGAACAAAACCTGGTCCTTAGTACCTGACCAAAAGATAAGAATGTTATCGGTACCAAGTGGATATACAGGAATAAATTGAATGAAAATGGTGAAGTCACAAGAAATAAAGCTAGATTGGTATGCAAGGGATATGCACAGGAAGAAGGCATTGACTATGGTGAAACATTTGCACCTATTGCTAGATTAGAAGGAGTTAGAATGCTACTTGCATATGCTGCACACAAGAAATTTAAAGTCTATCAAATGGATGTGAAGTTAGAATTTTTAAATGGTATACTTGAAGAAGAAGTCCACATCAAACAACCTGAAGGATTTGTTGATCTCGACAATAAAGACATGGTATGTAGATTACATAAATCTTTATAAGGATTGAAGCAAGCACTGAGAGCATGGTATGAAAGATTGCATACTTGTTAAGTATTGGATTTGTTAGAACAAGTGAAAACAACAATCTGTATGTGAAAGTTGATACTGATGATACTATTATCATTGCTGAAATATTTGTTGATGATATTATTTTTGGAGGCTCAGATCTTGTCTCCAAGGCATTTGCTGATGAAATGCAAAAGGAATTTGAAATGTCATTGTTTGGAGAGATTAAATTCTTTCTTGGACTACAAGTGATTCAACAGAGTGATGGAATATTCATCACACAATCTAAATACATAAAGGAAGTACTGAAGACATTTGGCATGGAAGATGCTAAACCTGTGGGAATACCGATGGCTACTGGATGCAAATTGACAAAGGAGGATGAAACTACAAAGGTAAACCAGACACTTTACCGATCCATGATTGGTAAATTAATGTATGTAGTTCACAATAGACTAGATATAGCACATGCTGTGGGAATTGTTGCAAGATTTTCTGCTAATCCTAGAGAATCACACATGATAGATACAAAAATGATCTTAAGATACCTAAAGAAAATAGAGAATTATGGATTATGGTATCCTAAGGATGGGAAGTTTGAACTAAAAGTTTACACCAATGCTGATTGGGCTGTAAATGTGGATGATAGAAAAAGCACCACTAGAGGAGCATTTTTCTTTGGTGAAAGACTTGTAACCCGGACAAGTAAAAAATAGGCCTGTATTTCTCAGTCTACAGCTAAAGCAGAATATGTTGTTGTTGCTACTAACTATTCAAACATTGCATATATCAAACAAGTGTTGGAAGGAATGAATGAGGTAATCACTAACCCGGTGATTATATATTGTGACAACACTAGTGCTATTAATATTTCAAAGAATCCTATGATGCACTCTAAGACAAAGCATATATCTATTAAGTATCATTACTTAAGAGAACAAGTGCAAGAGAAGCAAGTGAAGTTAGAATTTGTCACATCTAAAGAACAACTTGCAGATATTTTTATAAAACCCCTACCGAACGACACATTTGAATACTTGAGGACTAGACTTGGGGTCCATCCCCTGTCTATCAGTCACTAAGGTGATTTGGTTGTTGCATCAGCCTACTTATATCAGAAGATCATTCATTTTGATGCAGCATAGTTCACACTTTGAATCATGTTCAAGGTTGTGATTAAGTTTGAAAACTTGAACTGATTGGAATATCAGTATTCAAAGATACAGAGGAAGACATAATTGTTTGTTTATTTGTTTCTTTGGCATTGTTGTCAAAGGGAGAGATAAACAATATGAAAAGGAACAAGCTATGAAAAGGATCAAGCACCAATGAGAATTATCTAAGGGAGAGACAATCTGAATGAGATAGAGTATTCAAGATCAGTTATAGAGAACAGAAGCAGGAACATGAGAACTGAAAAGGACACAACCACAGAATGGTAAAGTTGTATTATTTAATGCTAGTTTAGTAATGTAGTGATTAAACATATTAAGTCTATTTGACTTACAACATTTTGTTCACAAAGTTGTAGAATATATGTTTGTTATGTGTATGGTACATTTCATATTACTTCAATTTCCATCAATGCCAAAGGGAGAGATTGTTGGACTACAACTAATTTGGAATCTAATTGAAGAATCTGTGATTACAAGATCACTAAGGAGTTTTTGATTAGATATGTAATATGATTAAATCAGTATTATGTTTTCATTAATGTTAACTAGTTTGACAACACTTATCTTGTAAGTTACTATACCGAGACATCTGAAGAAAGGTGAAAAAGATGAAGAATAGAGAAATCTACATGAGGAGAGATGTACATGAAAGATGAGGATAAGGAACACATTGAGTAACTTGTTGATGAGTCTATGACTTGATGATATTAACTTTATTATGTTGCATTCATCTATGATGAAGTATAGAGCTGAAAGACACAAAGCAGTGTTGTCGGTAAATGAAGCATTTCTAGTATACACCGACGGAGTGTAGTGTATACCGATCACAGTATTAACTGAGCAGTGTTCACCAACACATTTCTTTGTTAACCGAGCGGAACAAAATGAATTAAATGATTAGTTTAGCTGATAAGATTGATGAGCTGGCAAGAGTATAACATTGAGGTAATAGATAATGTTTGTTACACAGATCGACAGTTGACGAAATTTAGGAAAGATCTAAAGGATGAGAATCAAATGTGTTATTGACACAAGTACCGAGAAATTTTGAAGCGAAAAAATCTATGAATGTGGTTAAGTGGAAAAATTTGATGGTGGAGAATAAAATGATTTACTCATCTATATAAGAGAACATAATTTCTTTATGAAGATGTTGGAAGAATTAGAAGTTGCAGGAATATCACGTGAACAAGGTTTTCATGCATTCTGATCATACTGGTTAAGTAAGAACTGAGTTGCAGAACAATAACCGAGCTACAAAGAGCAAAAACTGATGGATAGTAAGTTGATACAGTATTGAATCTGAAGTGAAATATTGATCAGAAGGATTTGTATGGACTGAATATTGATCTGTAATCTGCAATTGAAGTTGTGTTAATGCAGATCATTTACTATTACATATTTAACCATTGTATATAGTCAAAATCTCTTAATCGAGTGGACTCTGAAAGTCTTATGATGTATCATTCATAGAATGAATATTGTTCTCCTGTCAACCCCATAGTGAATGTTGGTTGGATGATAAATTCTAGTCTAAAATCCTCTAACAAGGTCACACCTGACAGTGTGTTTGTAAACCTTTAACAGGGTTGGGTCTTAACCGACCTCACTTCAAAAGAGTGAACATTTTTGGGTTGCCGGTCCCAAGTGGTTTTTCTCTTTACAGGGTTTCCATGTTAAATCTCTTGTGTTATGTGTTGATTATGATATTTGTTTGTTATCATTCTTTACATGTTACATGTTAGATTTGATCGGTAACTATTATAGTATTAGACTGGTAATTGGTAAAAGCATAGATAGTGAAAGTTTTATTGTTTACCAATGAGCAGAAATTGAAGAAATAGTTTTGAATTATACATTTGGAATTGGGACACTGGATAACTGATTCACCCCTGTCTCAGTTATTCTAACATAAACCTCAATGAGACATTAATATTTTCATTATGTCAAATAAAGATAAAGAATTAGCTAAAATAATGAAATAAAGACTCATGAGAATCTCATCACTCTCTATTCCTAGGGACCTATTATATTTAGCTCTCAGCTACAAATTGAGCACATAGGTGAAAACCTTAAAAATAAACATTTATGATGATTAAATGATCTAGTGCTATGATGAATGCAAATTAAGATAAATGATCAAGAATAAAACTATGAATTAAACTAAAATAAGCATGATGAAATGTAAGTTATCCATTATGATGTTACTCAAATGATATTTCTATGCAAAAATGACTAAATGCAATTGTTATGATCATGAAAGTGAGATGTAAAACCAACATAATGTGGATGCTCGAATGAAAGTGGATGATTTGCACTAAGAATGTACCCTATTTATAGGATTTATCAAGGTCTTGAGGGTAATTTATGGTTAACCATGATCAAGATGTGGTTTGAGTTAGGAGGGATGATGTGTTCATGATGAATGGTCAAGATTTCAAATTGAGATTGAATGGTCAAGATAGAAAAGCCTATTTTTGATCCATGTGAGTTTGTTCTTCATCTCTCATTGGTTGAATGTCTTTTATCCTTTTGTGGTTGGTGAGAGATTTCAGGATATATTAATTTAAAAGAATTAATTAATTAGCCATGTGTGATGTGTTGAATGGGTTGGACTTTGTCTTTTATTTGAAATAATTAATTAATTAATAGTGAAATATATAATAAAATATTTAATTCAATTACATAGTAGATAATTTTTTTTTAATTAATCTAATTTCTTGAATTTAATTAATGTTTTCCTTTAACCATTTTCAGGTGTATACAGGTGCTTGAGGTCATCCCCTAAGAGAGAGTGCCCTTTAGGAAAGTCTCTTCAAAAAAAGGAGTAATATTATTTATTTCTCTTACACTCAAGGTTTGTGAAGGTGAGGGGAGAGGATACTTTATAACAACCTTGGGTAACACAAAGTGTGCAAGTGTACTTGTAGACACTAAAAAATATCCTCATGAAATTTTAAAAAAATCTATTAATTAAATAAATATTATTATTTATTTAATTAATTCATTAGCCTCTTCTACTATTATTTAAATAAATATTCCTATTTATGGAATAAACACCTTTTTTATTTTATAAATTCCTAAATCCTTCTCTTTATATTTCAATAAATCACATGCAATCACATGGATCAACTCCTAAATTTTGATCTTGTGACACTTGTCACATGTATATTCATTTGAATTTTATTCCTAAAGTCAATAATCCTAACTACCACTCCTATCACCACTTATTCTCAACCACTCATTCCTATTTCCTCTTAATCTCCTTAATCCTCCATATCTTCTCACCTACTCTTTAATCATATTCACTCTCCTAGTCCCTCTTAATCATATCCCTTATTTTCATGGCAATTCAATAAAAGATCATTCTCTTCCCAGATTTGGGGCCCCATGCATTTGATTATCTTGAAACCCTATTAATCATTTGCATACTTGAGCTTTTGGAAAACTTGTTCCCTTACATACTAGTGATCTTTAAGAGCCCATAGGTACCATATCATTATCATATTGTCATATCCTTATCATTCACATTTATCATACCTTTGATAAATAAACCATGTACATTCTCTCATAGCCTCTTATACTTTGTGCTACAAAATTGAAAGCACCCACATTCCATCCACACAAGATCTCAAAGATAGGAGGATAGTGGAATCAAGTGTTTCATGAGAAAATTTATTATGTTTAAGGATTATTTACTTTGTTTTATGGTTTTGTGAAGTAGTGTTACATTGATATGATAATTGAATGCTTCATGAATTCCTTTCTTATGGTTGAGCTAGATTAGGTTTCACATATTTAGTTGTTCATTTCAATCATCACAAGTACCAAACACGCAAGATACTTGTTTATTAACCTTATGAAATCAAAGTGTGATCTAATCTAGAAACCAAAAGACTCAAAAATTTGCACCCACAAACTATTAGTATCCTCAATTTCCATCCTTGGATGTATAAAACAAGTTGCACTACTTTTTCCTCAAAAGGTTATCTCAAAATGAGAATATATGGAAAATAACTCTCTATATCAAAAACATATAAACAAAAAAAATTTGTTGGTATACTTGTCAAATGTATAGCACTAGTGAAGAAGAAGTGCACCATTTGGGAAGTACATGTGCATGTATACAAGTCAAATGTGAAACAAAAAAAACCTAACAAGAAAAATATAAAAATAACAATTTGACAAAAAATAGAAACACATTCTTATGAAGCAAATGTGCATAAACTCAAACAATCCTAAAAATATAGAAAATCTTTAAAATAAACCCTAATGTAGAAAGCCAAATGCACCTAACTAGGTAACAAATGCAAAAAATTGGTAATTATTCACAAATCCAACCTATAAGCTACTAAAACACTAAAAGTCCAAGAAAATGATTAGATGAAAGGGACAAAAGTCTCACTAGACAAGCCAAAATGTGTATACTAAATTTTGAAACCTATTAGTAAACCCTAACAAACCCAATCACTATTCCAGAAATAAAGCTCTTCTCCATGAATGCAAAACACAAAACAAACCAAGCTATACATCACATTCACAAAACACTTGACTCCATCATTCTCATATCCTTCAAGATCTTGAAAATATGGTGTTTTCTCTCAAATATTTAGCACATGCACAAGATGATAATAAAGGAATAGAGTGTGGTTGATTGATATTGATATGAAGATATTATGCAATATGATAATGATATGATAGCAAGTAAGCAAGAAAGTGTACTCCAAAATCACAAGTATTTGCATTAGGTTCAAATGAGAGGAGAAAAAGTTTTTTTTATAGAAGCCCTCAAGAGAATCAAGGTGGAGATTGAGAGGTTAAAAGATGAATGAATGAGATTAAGTGATATGTGATTCATTGACTTATGTAACACATCTTTGAATTCGATGAGCCTAGACATTTTGGGAGATTAGAAAGAAAAAGGTGAATGAAGAGACAAATGACAATTATCACATGTCTATGAATTTAGATTGTGATCTATGTGAATTAAATGAAGGGCTAACATTAGAAAGATAAGGATCATGAATTAATTAAATAGATAAAAGTTATTTATTTAATTGATAGAGGAAAAATGAGTGTGTTGGTTTGTGATGACTGATCAGACAAGTATTGTACACTTTTTTTGGGTTAACTTGTCAAGCATTTTTTAGTTGACTTGTCAAGCTTTTCCCTAGGTTGACTTGTCAAGTATTTTTTAGGGTTAACTTGTTAATCGACATAAGTCTTGTTATAATGGCTTAGGGTTAGGGTTTCCTCTATAAGATATAGTTTCATAGCTTCTTGCAATGGTATTGAGTTGCAAGGGATTGCATATTGTAACATGCAAAAATTACTGGATAATAAGATTGGACTCTTTGTTTGGTGGACATAGCCCAAGATTGAGTGAACCACGTTAAATCTGTGTCTTCTTGTTCTACTTATGTGTGATTTATTCCTTTGCATTATTGATTATAGATGTATGTAACTATTAAATTTTTTTCTACTAATCCTAACAAGTGGTATCAGAGTGGGTTGTTTTTTCGTTATCCTCTATAGGAAGGTCTCACAATTGAGTGGGAGTATAGAAGTAGACGGTAAGTTGAAGGTTGAGAAGTTTAATGGGAAGAAATTTTAGTTATAGAAAATGCAAATGAAGGACTATCTCTATCAGAAGGATTTATGGTGGCCATTGGTATGAAAATCTAAGAAAATGAAAATAATGTCTATTGAGCATTAGGATATTTTAGATAGGAAGACACTTGGTAGTATTCGTTTATGCCTAGAATAATTGATGGAATTCAATATGACACAAGGAAAGACAATTGAAGAGTTGATAGAAACCCTAGGGAAGTTATATGAAAAGCCTTTCACTTCAAATAAGGTATTTCTTATGAAGCGTTTATTTAATATGAAAATGGTAGAAGTTGGGTCAGTTGTTGATCATTTAATGAGTTTAATATAGTTACCAATCAATTATATTTTGTTAATGCAAATTTTGATGAATAAATTAGGGCTCTTTTGATTCTATGCTCTTTTCCTAAAAGCAGGAATGGCTTGGTAATGGCTGTTACTAACTTTGTTTTTGGTTTAAATACTTTTAAGTGAGGAAATTAGTAGGAAAATCTCAGGTGCATCCACATCAGGTTGTGTTTTGAATGCAAAAATCAAAGGTAGATCAAAGGACAGAGTAAATAATTTTGGAAGTAATGGGAAATCATGAGGAAAATCAAAGGGAAAGAGGTCTCAATCTAGAGGTGACACAAGAGGGGGACAGGAGGGGCCAGGAATGGCATAGCCTAACCTGATCCACCTTGCTCTACAACACGTGGAAGCAACAAACACAATAGTGGGAGAGAGAATGTAGAAAATTTCATATATTATCTTCAAATTGATTCATACATGTCGGGTTGTAAGGCCGTCCTAGTTTTGGCCAAATACTACAATCAAGTACAAAAGTCCTCAAACATGTGAGGATCTACCAATCTCTAAACTTCTATCTTCTATCTTCTATCAAAACCAACTCCCAAAACTCTAACCAAACAACTACATTTATACAAGAGGCTACCAAACCAAGTTGGCCTTTAGATCCACAATCAATGGAAGGAACAACCAGATCTAGGTCCACACACTTCCCAATGATGGATACCAACATTAAATCCATGACCCAAATTAAATGCACAAGTCAGCCTCAAAAGAAATCCAAAACCAAAAACTCAGTAAGCAAGGAAACCAAGTGCTAGACAAGCATCACCGAGCACCAAGGAAATTCACCGAGTCCCAGAGAGATAACGAACCAACACTAGTGAACAAAGGAAACCGAGCAACACTGAACCAACTCAGTTAAAGCAGGAACTGAGCAACACAAACAAACTCAAATATGTTTTTGGTGACACATGATTTCTAAGGACCTGAGATGCTCCTACATCAGACACCTGGGGTTATTTTAAATGATTCTCTGAATCATGAAACAGGTATGATCTGAGCTGCATCCAACTTAGACTATAAAATCCATGAACTGTCTTCAATCGGTCTATTCTTCCACTTTACCAGATATTCCATATACTATTTTCCTCTTGTAATTCTACCAATTCTTTGCTCCAAAATATGCTCAACCTCTTCTTTCTGCTTCTTAGGATAATTCTTCGGTACTGCCATGTCTTCTACAGGTTCATGAAACTCATACAAATCAGCAATGTTGAATATAGGTGATATATCCATGTCCTCAGGTAACTCAACTTTATATGCATTTCCACTATCAATTTTTCTCAAAATCTTACAAGGTCTAAACTTCTTCATCTTTAGCTTCCCATATGTTCCAACAAAAAATCTGCCTCTCCTCAAATGAACCATCACTTCATCACCAACATCAAAAGTCTTATGCATTCTTGATCTATCAACTCTATCTTTGTATTTATGATTACTATTTTCTAGTTTAAGCTTGACATCTTCATGCAATGTCTTCATGTACTCAGAAAATTTTACTCCTTCGATCAACACTTCTTTTTCTTTCATCAACAATATCTCTCAAATTTGATATACCTCTCAGTTGTATGCCATTGACAATCTCAAAAGGTGTTTTTCTAGTACTCCTATTCACTGAATTATTATATGCAAACTTTTCTTGTGCCAACACAGAATCCCAATTACTCGGTCTGTCTCCAACTAAATATCTCAAAATATTACCCAAACTTCTATTCACAACTTTTGTTTGTCCATCAGTTTGTGGGTGAAATGTAGAACTATATTTCAACTTAGTATCCAACTTTCTCCAAAGTATCCAACACATTTACTGTCTCGTTCAGAGATAATACTCCTCGGTAATCCATGAAATTTGACAATTTCCTTAAAGAAAATATTTGGTACATGTACTGCATCTGATGTCTTTCTACAAGGTATAAAATGTGCCATTTTAGAAAATCTATCCACAACCACAAATATAGAATCATTACCTCTTAGTATCTTTAGTAAGCCAAGAACAAAATCCATACTGATGTCAATCCAAGGTTTCTCAGGTACAATAATCGGTATATACAATCCAATATTCTGACTAACTCCTTTTGCAACTTGATAAACTCCACAACTTTTCACAAATTTTCCAACATCTTTATACAACTATGGCCAAAATTATTTCTCCTGAAGAAAATTCAATGTCTTATCAATACCAAAATGTGCAGCCAAACCACTACTATGTTTCTCTTTTATCAAATTAGTTCTCATTGCTCCTCTTGGTATACATAATTGAATACCTTTAAGAAACATACCTCCTTGCATAAAATATTCATCCCATTTAGTACTTTCTTGATCTTGAATAGGTGTTGTGCAGTTTCTCCATGGCTCAAAAAAATTAGGATCAAATTCATAAGAATCTCTCATGTCATCAAAGCCTAGAATTCCAATTTTCATCTCGGTCATCAAAGATCTTCTTCTACTCAATGCATCAACAACTCAGTTAGTGACTCCACTCTTATGCTTTATCACAAATGTATAACTCTATAAATAGTCAACCCATTTCACATATCTCTGATTCAACTTATTCTGACTACCTGAATATTGTAAAGCTTTATGATCGGTATACAACACAAATTCACTAGGTATCAAATAATGTCTCCAATTCTTCAGTGCTTGAACAATAGCATACAATTCTTTATCATACATAGAATATTTCATTTTTGCATCATTCAACTTTTCACTAAAGAAAGCAACAGGTTTACCTTCTTGACTCAACACAGCTCCAATTGCATTTCCACTTGCATCAGATTCCACTTGAAATACCTTATTGAAATAAGGTAATGCCAAAATAGGAAATTCAACAACCTTCTGCTTCAGAGTCTCAAAACTTTTATCAGCTCCATGTATCCACTTGAATTCTCTTTTGTCTCCTCTCATAGTCTCGGTCATAACATTACATATTGAAATGAAATTCCTAATGAACTTTCGGTAAAAACTTGCCAAACCATGAAATGATCTTACCTCACTAGCATTCACAAGTGTAGGCCAATTCAAAATAGCTTCAACCTTTTCAGGATCCATTTTCAAACCATCAGCTGAAATCACAAATCCCAAATACACAATCTCCTCTTTCATGAATGAATACTTTTTCAGATTTATCAACAACTTTTCTTCTTTCAATCTCTGCAAAACTTGTCTAACATGCAACAAATTTTCTTCTTTGGTCTTACTGAATATATGAATATCATCAAGATATACAATCACAAACTTACCCAAGAATTTCTTCAAAACTTCATTCAGCAACCTCATAAAAGTACTCGGTGCATTAGTTAAACCAAAAGGCACAACCAACCTAATGCAGGAGCATCCTGGGTGTAAGAGCAATCTTGCATCACCCAAAAATATTTCTATTTTTATTTTCAATAAGGGCTATTTTGTGCAGAGCTGCTATTTATGGAAAGTTACAACTATTTTTGGTAATTTTCATATGTGCTCAGAATGATCTGATTTCTTTCTTGGAGGTTCATTTTGGTCATATAAGTCTGCCAGTAAAGTTTCATTGCCAGATCAAGTGTATATTGGAAGATATTGAAGATTTTTGGTATTGGCAGCAGGGTACAGAAACTTTGAACTCAGTTTTGAAGGCTTTAGAGGCCCCGGATGAGGTCAAAAATTTGGGTGACAGGCGCTTACACTAGTCAAGCCTGTAGAGCGCTTCGTGGCATTTCTGAAATGGGGTTATAATAGCCGATCGGGTCAACTGGTGATGACTTATGGTCTTCGGAAGTTGGGCCACCTGAAATGGCAAAAAATAATTTTCTTCAAAATTTCTGTTCGGGTTTCAAAGGTTATCTTGAGCTGACTATGATGTAATAAAATGTAAAATAAAATAATGCTAAGTTTGGTGGGCCTTATTGGCTAAAATTCTGGAACCTTCCTAGGCGGTGGAAAATTGCCTATATAAGGAAGGCTGTATTATTGTCTTAGGCAGTTCAGAATAGTTCTGGGGTAGTAGATCTGGGTAATAGTTCGAGGCTTTTTCCTACAGAATATTGTAAGGGAATGCCCATGTGGCTTTGCATATTGTAATTCTGAAAGTTTGTAATTCCACATTTATGGAGATAATAAGAAGCCAATTTTCTATTCTTGCATATTGTTGTTGTTTCTCTATTTCTATTATGTGTTTGTGGTATTAAGGGGAGCACCCTTCATCAAGTGGTATCAGAGCAGGGGTTCTTGAGTGTGTAAACAGATCACCGATTGTGAGGCAGTTTGCACCAGGACTGCGGTTAGAGTTTCAGCGCGCATCGCGAAAATGCCTCCACGAAGAGAATGTGGCGGAAGACCTGGTGTTGTGACACCTGAGGTTAGAGAGTTGCAGAGACAAGTACGAGCATTGCAAGAAGAGATTCGTAGAGGAATGAATCTTAATGTCAGAAACGAAAGTGAGGATGAAGCCGAAGAAGAATATCAAGAAGGAGAAGTTGAAATTGTGAACCAAGAGGAAGAAAGACTTTTTCGGGCGATTTCCAAGATTGTGAAAAGACCTAAGATTGAGGTTCCTACATTTTCTGGAAATCTTAACACAGAGGAATTGATCGACTGGATCAATGAATGTGAGGAATATTTTGAGTATGAAGATGTTGAAGATCCTGATAGGGTCAAATTTGCGAAGGCCAGATTGAAAGGTCATGCGAAGATCTGGTGGCAAGAAATTCAATTGGAGTGAAATAGAAGAGGGAAAGATAAAATCACAAGATGGGATCGGATGGTGGATAAATTGAAGCGACAATTCATTCCTGTTGATTATGAGCTTGACCTACTAAAGAAAATGCAAAGTTTGAAGCAAGCAGGAAGATCTGTTCAGGAGTATACAGAGGAGTTCTATCGACTTCTCATCAGAACAGGCCATGCAGAAGCTGATAAGGAGAAAGTTGCCCGATACCTTAATGGGTTAAGGCCAAGCATGCAGGAGGAGCTGAATCTGGTTCGAATGAACAGTATTGAAGAGGCATACCAGTTTGCCCTAAAAGTAGAGGAAAAGCTGAACAAGAAGTTTGAGAGCAGACAAAACGGAAGAGGTCACGGTGGACGATCTAGTGGACGATCATATGGTGGCCGAAATGAAGATCCGAAAAAGAAGGATGAGGCCAGTAGCAGTCAGAATCAGCGAGGAAATAATTCCAATCGCTTCCAGGATCAGAATAATAGAGATCAGAGAGGAAGAGGAAGAGGACAAGGATCTGGAAGAGGTGGCTTCCGTGGAACATGTTTTCACTGTGGAGAAGAAGGTCACAGGGCATTTGAATGTCTTCAGCGCCAAGGCAGAACAGACAGAAGAAATGAAGGCCAGGCCAGAGTTGCACATGTAGATGAAGATGCCAGATCATCAAATTCTAAAGATGCTGAAAGAGGAGAAACGTTGATTAATAGAAGAGTCCTGTTGAGTGGTGAGAATGAACCTGAGCAAAGGAGGAGCCTGTTTTGCACCAGGTGCAAGTGTGAAGGTAAATGTTGTGATGTGATTATTGATAGTGGAAGCACTGACAATTTAGTGTTAGAAGAGATGGTGACAAAGTTGAAGCTCAAGAGACAGAAACACCCACATCCATATCGGATTGCCTGGGTACAGGATGACCACAGAGTCATGGTCAATGAATAATGCCTGGTGAAGTTCAAGATTGGCGGATACCAAGATGAGGTATTGTGTAATATCATATCTATGGATGCATGTCATATGTTGTTGGGTAGACCATGGCAGTTTGATAGATGTGCTGTACATGATGGCCGTGCGAATACCTATTCCCTGACAAAGGATGGAGTGCGGCATAAGCTAAAGCCATTGAAGGAGACCGAAGAAAAGGTATGTAGTAATGCAAGGATAACTTTTGTTGATGGAAGAAATTTCCTAGATGATATGAGGCATGAGCGTGTATGTTTTTCTTTAATTCCAAAAGCTGGTAAAGAGGAAGTAGAAGATGTTCCTGTAGAGGTTGCAGATTTGTTGAATGAGTTTCAGGATATTGTATCCGATAACGTGCCTGATGGATTACCACCAGTTAGGAAGATCAGTTATCAGATGGACTTGATCCCAGGAGCGAGTTTTCCGAATAAGGTAGCACACAGAATGACACTTGCAGAAAGTGAGGAGTTGAACAGACAAGTACATGAACTGTTACAAAAGGGGTTGATTCGAGAGAGTCTGAGTCCCTGTGCTGTACCAGCGATATTAGCACCAAAGAAAAATGGAGAGTGGAGGATGTGTACAGATTCTAGGGCAATAAACAAGATCACAATCAAGTACAGGTTTCCATTGCCACGAATGGATGATATTATGGACTGTTTGAGTGGAGCTGTGTATTTTTCAAAGATAGATCTGAAAAGTGGATATCATCAGATTCGGATTAGAGAAGGAGATGAATGGAAGACTCCCTTCAAGACAAAGGAAGGACTGTATGAGTGGTTAGTCATGCCTTTTGGGCTAACCAATGCACCGAGCACTTTCATGCGGCTCATGAACGAGGTTCTGAAAGAATTTTTGGGTAAGTTTGTCATTATTTACCTAGATGATATTTTGATCTTTAGTAAGACATTGGAGGAGCATATGATGCATATTCGTATGGTATTTGAGAAGCTGAGAGAAGAGAAATTGTTGATTAATTTGAAGAAGTGCAGTTTTGTGAAGAAAGAGTTAGTGTATTTGGGATTTGTAGTTTCAGCAGAAGGTCTAAAAATGGACCCAGAGAAGGTACAGGCTATCCTTGAATGGTCTACTCCAAGGAGTGCTACTGAGGTAAGATCTTTTCATGGTTTGGCTAGCTTTTACAGAAAGTTTATCAAAAATTTTAGCAGTATTTGTGGTCCCTTGACTGAAACAATGAGAGGGGATAGAAAAGAGTTTAAGTGGACTAATGGGGCAGAAAAGAGTTTTCAATTGTTGAAACAAAAAGTTACAGAACAACCCATTTTAGCACTTCCAGATTTTAATAAGGTGTTTCAAGTAGATTGTGATGCTAGTGGTACTGCAATAGGAGCTGTTATGAGCCAAGAAGGTAAACCTGTTGCTTATTTCAGTGAGAAGTTAAATGATGCCAAGAGGAAATATTCTATTTATGATCAGGAATTTTATGCTATAGTTCAGGCATTAAAGAAGTGGAGACATTATCTGCTTCCTAAGGAGTTTGTTTTGTATACTAATCATCAAGCTTTGCAATATTTGAATAGTCAAAGAAAATTGAATCAAAGGCATTTGAAATGGGTTGAGTTTTTGCAAAGTTATACATTTGTTTTGAAACACAGGAGTGGAAAGTCTAATAGGGTTGCAGATGCTCTTAGCAGAAGGCAACTATTGCTGACAGAAATGCAGATTGAAGTGGTTGGGTTCAAGGAACTCAAGAATTTGTATCCAGAGGATCCTGATTTTGGTGAAGCTTGGAAAGCTTGTACAGAACCTGTTACTCTAGACAGGATGAAATGGTTGGATTTCATCATCCAGGATGATATGCTATTCAGAGGGAGTCAATTGTGCATTCCACGAAGTTCTATGAGGGAGAATCTCATCAAGGAGAAGCATGGCGGAGGATTGGCTGGACATTTTGGTCATGACAAAACCCTTTCTTTGGTTAGTGAGAATTACTATTGGCCACAGTTGCAGCAAGATGTGAAGAAGTTTGTACAAAGTTGCAGAGTATGTCAGATGGCGAAATGAGTGAAGCAGAATACAGGATTGTATTAGCCATTACCCGTACCAGAGAAGCCTTGGGAGGATATCAGTATGGACTTTGTTCTGGGTTTACCGAGGACTCAGCGGGGACATGATTCAATTTTTGTGGTGGTTGACAGATTTTCAAAGATGGCACATTTCATTCCCTGCAAGAAGACTAATGATGCTATTCATGTAGCTGAATTGTTTTTCAAAGAAGTAGTGAGACTTCATGGTTTGCCAAAGACCATAGTTTCAGATCGGGACACTAAGTTTATTGGATATTTCTGGCGTACATTGTGGAAGAAGTTGAAGACAGATTTGAAGTTCAGTTCATCACATCATCCACAGACTGATGGACAGACAGAGGTGGTGAATAGGAGTTTGGGAAATTTGCTGAGATGTTTGGTTGGAGATAAGCCAACAGGATGGGATTTGATTTTACCACAGGCAGAATTTGCATATAATAATTCTATCAATAGGAGCACTGGTAAATCACCATTCCAAATTGTATATGGAAGTAGTCCAAGAAATGCATCTGAATTGAGAAAGATAGATAAAGGAGAAATAAGTAGTGCTGAAGCTGAAGATTTTGCAGAACACTTGAAGAACATCCATGAGGAGGTGAGGAAACATATTAACAAGATGAATGTGCAGTATAAGGCTAAGGAAGATGAGAAAAGGAGGCATAAGGAATTTCAGGTTGGTGATGAAGTCATGGTTCATTTGTGGAAGGAGCGGTTTCCAGTTGGTACATATAACAAGCTGAAAATGAAGAAGTTTGGACCATGCAGGATATTGAAGAAACATGATTCAGGAAACGCATATGAGGTAGAATTTCCTACTGAGCTAAATATTTCACCAGTGTTTAACATTTCAGATCTGACAGAGTATCATGAGGGAGGTTTTGAAGATGAGATCATAGCAGCACAGTGGAGTATTCCAGCAACTAGTTCAGACACTAAGGAGATTGAAGATATATTGGATAGTCGTGTTGGCAGAAGCACAAGGAACAGGACATATGAAGAATATCTGGTCAAGTGGAAAGGATGACCTGTTGAAGATTCATCATGGCTAACAAAGGAGGAGGTTAACCGTCTTGGTTTTCCTCTGCACACCTAAGTCGTGACAGGGTCACTTCTCAAATTACCCTAGGTGTCTGATGCAGGAGCATCCTGGGTGTAAGAGCAATCTTGCATCACCCAAAAATATTTTTATTTTTATTTTCAATAAGGGCTATTTTGTGCAGAGCTGCTATTTATGGAAAGTTACTACTATTTTTGGTAATTTTCGTATGTGCTCAGAATGATCTGATTTCTTTCTTGGAGGTTCATTTTGGTCATATAAGTCTACCAGTAAAGTTTCATTGCCAGATCAAGTGTATATTGGAAGATATTGAAGATTTTCGGTATTGGCAGCAGGGTACAGAAATTTTGAACTCAGTTTTGAAGGCTTTAGAGGCCCCGGATGAGGTCAAAAATTTGGGTGACAGGCGCTTCCGTTGGCCAAGCCTGTAGAGCGCTTCGTGGCATTTCCGAAATGGGGTTATAATAGCCGATCGGGTCAACTGGTGATGACTTATGGTCTTCGGAAGTTGGGCCACCTGAAATGGCAAAAAATAATTTTCTTCAAAATTTCTGTTCGGGTTTCAAAAGTTATCTTGAGCCGACTATGATGTAATAAAATGTAAAATAAAATAATGCTAAGTTTGGTCGGCCTTATTGGCTAAAATTCTGGAACCTTCCCAGGCGGTGGAAAATTGCCTATATAAAGAAGGCTGTATTATTGTCTTAGGCAGTTCAGAATAGTTCTGGGGTAGTAGATCTGGGTAATAGTTCGAGGCTTTGTCCTATAGAATATTGTAAGGGAATGCCCATGTGGCTTTGCATATTTTAATTCTGAAAGTTTGTAATTCCACATTTGTGGAGATAATAAGAAGCCAATTTTTTGTTCTTGCATATTGTTGTTGTTTCTCTATTTCTGTTATGTGTTTGTGGTATTAAGGGGAGCACCCTTCATCACAACCACTCATACAAACCTTCTTTTGTCTTGAAAGTGGTCTTCCATTCACCACCTTCTCTGATTCTGATATGATGATGCCCACTTTTCAAATCAATCTTGGTAAAATACTTTGATCTAGTCAAACTATCCATTATATCATCCATTCTTGGTATAGGAAACCTATACTTCACTGTTATCTTGTTGATTTCTCTAGAATTAGTACACATTCACTATTCTCCATTCTTCTTAGGTGCCAATACCATAGGTACTACACAAGGACTCAAAATTTCTCTAATCAAACCTTTCTGCAACAATTCTGGAATTTTGTCAATTCAATTCCTGATTCTCGGTAGGTGTCAACTGATGAGGTGCCTTATTTTGTAAACTAGCTCCAGGGATGAGATCCATGCAATGATCAATGCTTCTCTTCGGTGGAAAACCATCAGGTACATTATTTGAAATAATTTCACTATACTCGATGAGTAACTTATCAATCTCCTCAGGGGCATTATCCTCTATTTTATTACTTGATTTGTTAGGAATCATATCAAAACATACATAATTTCTCTTTAAATCCTTAACAAACTTTCCTCCTTCCATCAAGCAAACTTTCATAGATGTGAAAACATTACTAACAGGTTCTTCCATCAAAGGTAACAAGATTTTTCTTTTTCCATTAGCCCAAATAGTATACTTATGCAATCTCCCATCATATATAGCATGTCTATCATATTGCCAAGGTCTACCCAACAAAATATGACAATAATCCATAGGCATGATATCACATAACACCTTATCATAGTACTTTCCAATTTTCAAATTCACATAACATTGTTCACTTACCAAGAGTGTATGCTCATCTTTGATCCATGAAATTTGATAGGGCTTCAAATGTTCCCACCTTTTCAATTGCAACCTTGTGACCATCTCTTCAGATGCCAAATTCTCTGAGCTACCACTGTCAATGATTACCTTCCAAACTTTGTCAAAACCTCTACATCTGGTCTTGAACAAACTTTTCCTTACCGGATCATCCTTTTTACCTTCATTCCAAAGTGCTCTCCTTACCATCAAATTATTTTCCTTCTCAAGTTCATTCAGTGACACTTCTTGCACCAAAGCATTCTGACTGTCACTGACCTTCTTACTTGCATGTGTACACTCAAATGATCTATTTCCTTCTTCTCCACAATTGTAACAAGTTCCTCAAAAACCACCTCTATTATAACCACCTCGATAGTTACTACCTCTACCTCTAGATGAAATTTCACCTTTCCACTCGGTCTTGCCTTTATCCAGAGTTGTTTTTTCTAGTTTAGATCTACTATTTTCACCATGGGATCTACCTCTTCCTCTAGGGAATCTGCCACCTCTACCTCTTTGTCTTTGCGCATGTCTCTTATTCAATTTCTCCTCATCTTTCAAAGCAAATTGATAAGCCTCTTCGATGTTCTTCAACTTGACAAAAATGATTTCTTCTTGGATGGAAACTCTCAAACCATTCAGGTATCTAGCAATTCTTTCCACATCATCTTCATCATGTCTAGATCTGATATCTAATCTATATAATTCCTCAGTATATTCTTTTACCGAGCTATCTTTATGCCTTAAACTTTGCATTCACCTAACTAGGTTAATTTGATAATCACAAGGTAAGAACTTTCCTTTCAATTTATTCACCATTTTACTCCATACTTGATTTTGTCTTTGCCTTTCCTCTTTCTGTCCAGTTGCAGATGTTCCCACCATAACGATGCATGACTTTTCAACTTTGTGCTTGCAATTTTCACCTTCTTTTCCTCAGGTATGTTCTCATATTCAAAATACTTTTCCATCTTGGTGATCTAGTCCACCAATTCATCAGAATCCAACTTTCCACCATACTCAAGAGGATTAAAGTGTGGAGAAGACTTCAGACTTGTTAAAGCCTTCAAGAATCTTTCCTCTCCCTGATCCATCACAGGTGCAGGTTATACATCACCTTGTTCTACCTCAATTTCATCATCACTAACATCTTCAAGATGTCTTCCTCTTCTTTAGGCTGTTTCAACAACTTCTAATCTAGCAGCAAGTTGTCTCAACATGTCTACCAATCTTGGATCCGCATCTCACCTCCCATGAACCATCTTGAAAACCCTTTGCAATTACAAGTCAAATCATAATCTGATACCCCACAACAATTCAACTAGGGCTTCATAAGAAGGAACCTTCAAATTTAGATTTGCAAACCTAGATCCAGATCTAACCTAGCTCTGATACCACCTGACACAAGAAGGGGATAGGAGGGGCTAGGAATGGCACACCCTAACCTGATCCACCTTGCTCAACAACATGCAGAAGAAACAAACACAAAATTGAGAGAGAGAATGCAGAAACTATCATATACTAACTTCAAACTGATTCATACATGTCAGGTTGTAAGGCCTTCCCAGTTTTGGCCAATATTACAATCAAGTACAAAAGTCCTCAAACATATGAGGATTTTCCAATCTCTAAACTTCTATCTTCTATCTTCTATCAAAACTGACTCCCAAAACTCTAACCAAATAACTACATTTATAAAAGAGGGTACCGAACCAAGTCGGCCTTCAGATCCACAATCAATAGAAGGAACGACCATATCTAGGTCCACATGATTCCCAATGATGGATACCAACATTAAATCCATGACCCAAATTAAATGCACAAGTTGGCCTCAAAAGAAATCCAAAACCAACAACTCATTAAGTAAGGAAAATGAGCACCAGACAAGCATCATTGAGTGCCAAGGAAATTCACTGAGTGCCAGAGAGATAACCGACCAACACTGACGAACAAAGGAAACCAAGCAACACCGAACCAACTCGGTCAAAGTAGGAACCGAGCAACACAAACAAACTCAAATATTATTTTAGTGACACAGGATTGCCGAGGACCCGAGATGCTCCTGCATCAAGAGGACCAAATGATTACTAGTATTGTGTAAAAATAGGTCATAAGAAGAAATATTGTTGGTCGTAGAAGAATAAAGGAGACAAACAAGAAGGTAATAAGGAGGAAAATGTGGTAAGTAACAAATCTGAAGAGGTTGTTTTTCTTCTTTCCCTTGAAAATGCTAATGATTCATGAGTTCTAGATTTAGGGGCATCATTTCATGCTACACCCCATAGAATTTATTTTCATGATTATGTCCAAGGGAATTTTGGACTAGTTTATTTGGGAGATAATGAACCTTGTCAGATTATTAGAAAGGGAATAATTAATATTGAGTTACAGAATGGGAATCATTGGCTAATACAAGAGGTAAGGCATGTTTCAAGGCTGAGTAGGAGTTTAATTTTAGTAGGGAAACTAGGTGATGAAGATTGCACAATTACTTTTAATGAACAAAATTGGAAGGTGTCAAAAGGTTCCTTAGTAGTTGAAAAAGGAGTGAAATTAGGAACCTTATATCTTTGTATAGGTCATATCATTCATTCTACTTTAATTGTTACTGAGAAAAGTCAATGTTCAAGAATAATTGTTCTAGTTGAGCAGATAGAGTTTGAAATAGTCATTATGGATTCATAAATAACACTATGGCACAATAGACTTGGGAAAATGAGTGAAAAAGGTATGAAATTACTTCTGTTAAATTAAGAGAGATTGTTAAATACAACTGATGGTGATGATGATAAAGATTGATTGAGATTAGAGGTATACAAAATTGTAGAAGAATTAGACCAGTTATTATTTTGTCATTGATGTCAAGCAATTGATTTTTGGATTATATTGAGTTGCCATATCATTTGTAGTATGATATAAGTTGAGTGAGTTAAGGAATAAGAAGAAGTGAAAAGTTGTGAAGTTGAAAGAACTTAAATGGGAAGCTAATACAGATCGGACAATGAAAAGGTTATATTGATTTAGTTGTTTTTTACTTTACATTTTATTATATTCGACAAAAGAGATTGGACAAGTGAGAAAGGAGTAAAGTTGACAAGGAAAATAAATAGTTTAGTTATCGAGAAAGAAAATCATTCGGTAAAAGGAAAGTAAGTTTCAGTAAAGAGGAAGAAAGTCAAGACACCAAGTAAATGGAGTTAGTTATTGAGTGGAGAAAACAAAATTTTGGATGAAGCAAAATTAGTTAGCCACCAAGAAAGGAAAAAAAATTAAATATAAGGATTAGAAAAATATTTAATGATAATCCACAGTGATCTGGAAGATTCCAAGGATTAGGAAGAGTTAGTTGAAGATATCGACAATCAAGAAAATTCAAGGTGATGATATATGGTAAAGATATAAGTGGAAAAAAGTGAAGGTACAAGTTCCAAGAAGAGTTCAAGTTCCAAGGTGATGATATAAAATGTTTTACCGAGTTCCAAATTCATTGAATTGGTTCAAGAGGATGATCCGATGGTTGAGAATTTTTGGAATGGAGAGATAAGGTACTAAGAGGGGATGGGTGAATCAGTGCCCTCTAAAACTTTTAACTTCAAACTTAATCAGAAAATAGTAGTAAACTAGTCTATCCAACTGAATCTATTGTATGCATCATTCATTCAATTAACTTGTAAATGTAAATTGCATGAAAACAAACAAAAATTCAATCACATAACACAAGTATTTTGGTTACGCAAAAACCCTTGTGAGAAGGTAAAAAATGTGGTGGGGATGACACCCACAAATTATTCACTACTGCAGATAATAAAGTATGCTGGTTAAAGCTACAAGTTATGATCACTTCTGATGATCTTACCTTGTTAGGAGTAACAATAAGATCGACTAGATCTATCTGGTTAAAGGATTTCAACAATACTACTTGAGTGTGTACTTGGTAAAGAGATTTACAATAAGACTGTTAGGTCTACGCTATTAAGAGATTTTTTCAACTCTATTATAATGATTAGAAAATAACATAAAGTATCTGTAATTGAAAACTTATACTTGTTTGAAATAGATCTATGAAATATCAATATATATCACCTTAATGTGTAGATATTGTTCCTCTGTACTTCTCAGTAGCCTTGACTGAATATCTCTGAATACTGCTCAACCTTGTCAAAAAATTGATGTCTTGAAGGCAACTGCTTGCTTCAAGATCTCCTTCTTGTCCTCGGTATTCATGTCAAAACTTATCAAGACACTATGCCAAAATGTCATGAAATACAAATATATAGCATACTACTATGATTTCCATCACTGCTTAACCTTCATGACCTAATTAGGTTTACATCAGCTTAGGAAAATGACCTAAGATCTATGGTATACAAAAATAACCTAGATATAACAATTACATAGAGATCATCATGACATTTAATGATTACATCTATAATAAATGATCCTCAATCTTGGTAAAACATTGTGATTCTATTGTAACCATTTGCATAGATAAATGTGCCAAAAATGATTAATATGCCATTTCTTGGATTACTCAGTAAACACTATCAATAATGTTCGATAAATACACTAGTGCTCGGTGTCCAGTCTACTCAGTGTTTACTGATGCTCGGTATCGGTATACATTGATGCTCGATAAAACTGCTCTGGTGCTTGGTTAAAACTATTTCCTTTTAGTTCTTGGTACTGCCTTGCGACTACTCAGTATGAAGGCTTATATAGTTAACCGACTAGCATATGTAGCTTGTAGTTCTTCCTTTTACCGATTGAATAGCATGGGTAACCGATTGGTCTTCTTTGATACTAATTGCAATACTTAATGCTCAAATAGAGATAACAATCTCCCTCTTTGGCATTAGTATCAAAATCTATAATGTATATAGACCTGATATCTCAAAAATGTTTTTAACTTCTCCATATATACATAGATAACTTTTCTATCAAAAAAAATTTCTCCCCCTCGGTGTATGCTCCCGGTATATGTAGTACACTTATCATATAATTATGCAATTTTTCATATACATTATGTTTTCCCCCATTTTGATAATAATGCTAAACTCAAAAATTGTGTACTTATAATTTATCAAATATGTGATGGTGGGTTTTCTTCAAATAATCTAAGAAGTTCACCCATTCCTCTTTCAAGTTGGTTAGAGCAATGTGCTCAAGACCGACTTTTGAATGCATGTCAAAAATAGTTTCCAACACATAAATTTCTGGTGTTGCAACTAAAGCTTGTGCTTTGACTATATTCTTCTGAAAAATTTTAAGGTGGGGAAGCAACACTATTTTTAGCTTAGTGACTTGGTCACTTATCCTTTTCTCCTGCTTCCTCAAATCATCTCTTAACCACCTAAGTTCTTGAACTTTGAGTATGTGCTTATAAAAAGCATTTGGCTCGGTTAAGGCTGCTTGTGCACTAGCTTGAATTTCAGTATCCAGGTGTTTTATCTTCTCACTAATCTCAGCAGTGAAGTTCTCCATAGTGAAAAGTTTAACAAACATTTGAATAATCATCTGAGTAATAGAATGAATGTCGATTATTACCTCAAATAACATTACCTTATTTATTGCCACTTCCTGGTTGATTTTCTCTGCTAATTTGTCTTGTATTTTTTATTCTGCCTGCTCTTCAATTCTCTTTTCTACTTCAATGTCTGGGGCATCGATTTCTTGTGCAAGTGTATCAAGTTGGTCCATAATTGGTGTGTCTTCACTGATTTTTACCTCAGGTACAACCTGTTGTAAGATGTCTCTTACATTTTCTAAAATTTCCTTTCTCTTGCATTCTTTTCTCAGCTTTTCCTAAGCTACTTTCCTTGTACAAATCTCCCCATATTTTCTTATTTCTTTGGGGTCTAGGGTCTTCAGGTCACATTCTCGTATAACAATGACTTCTTCAAGTGTGACCGACCCTTTTCCATGTTTCTTCTTCTTCTTCTTCTTCTTCTTCTGCACTTGAGGCGAGCTCTTAACAAATGGAATAATTGCTTTATCCTCAACATTCTATGTTTCATGCCTAGTTGACACATTGTCCTCCTTTTTTTGCTCCTTGGTAACCTATGTGTCGGTTGAATGAGATGGAGCCTTTGATGTAGTGTCAGGTGGGGTTTCCTCAGTTGCCTTTGGGTCATCTTGGCCCTATGTTTTTGCCTCTTTTGCCTTAGGCTCATTTGTCTCTGCAGGTGTGTTAGTTACTTGATCCCCTGATGTATCCATATATTGCTCGGGGATTGAGCCTTTGGGTTTCTCCTTAGAGAATATTTCAACCACTTCTATCAGAATAGGGAGTTCACCTAGTAAAGATGTTATTGATGGCTCGATAAGTGCACCTTCATCTTGTGTTTGTGCTCCAACAATAGTCACATCTTCATCATCATCTTTGTCATTAGGATCACCATTTGTGATGTCCTCAATGAGTACATCAAGTGCGGTGTTGTCTATGATTTGGATCTCAGCTAGATCTGATGCATCCTGTGTGAAGTTAAATTCCTCAGTGGCATCTGTAGTATCAGGTACCTCGGTATTTGATATATCTATCTTATCTTGTTTCAGTGCCAGATCTGCATCATCAATATGAAGTCCTTTACCTTTTGTTTTCAGTTTCTTCTGAGAAATTTTGCCTAATGCAATATTTTCAGCTTTCTCTCGGGCTACAACTATTGAAGTCTAGATGAGTTGATTATTCTCATCTATGTCTACCAGATTTTCATCAAGTATTTGCAATGCCCGGTTCTTTACTCTAAATCTTTTTGCATATTTTCTCATGTATTCTTCAATTTTAGGGACTGTCAATTGAGGTATTGCCAAAGCTAGGGATTGTTCTCTCATTCTCTTCTTGGTTTCTACAGCATAGGACCATTTTTGTGAAATTATTTCCTCTAGTTCCTTAGGTAGACATTTGGAAAATTCAATAGGAACTCTTTTGAATCAAATCATCATCTAGATGATTTCCTCCTCAAGTTTATTTTGATCCTCAATTGACAGAAGTTCAAACCAACTAATTTTAGGATGACTAAGTTCACCATTCTTAATTATATCTTCTACTACTTCATCAATTGATCTAATCTTATTACTAACAACTTTAAATTGATCATTGTTATCTTCTTCATCATCTAAATCATACTTACCCCTAATCATTCTTCTTTTCCTTGGGGCTTCAGTAGTAGTTTTATTTCCTCTTTTTTTGTATGTCTTTGTCGGTGTTGCTTCTTCTTCGGAGTTGGTGAAGGGGAAATCAGTGTAGAGTCTACATTTTTATCTAGCTCAGTTTATTCACTGTCATGTGGCTTGTCAGTTAGCATCAATTGACCTTTGGTTGCTACTTCAATCGGTGTACTATCAGATAATCTAGAATCATCTCCAAATTTCTCTACAATAGTCTTCATCATTTTTCTTGACTTCTTACCGATAACCAGGCCTATTTTTATTCTTATTTTGGCCTCTTCATATGTTCCAAACCTTTTTTCTTTTACATTCTTGGGAGTAGCCAATGAAGCCTGGATTGATTTAGAAGCAAAATCAATATGTATCTTGTATCCCATAGGAGCTAACCATTTAGTCCTAGGCTCCACAACCTTTATCAATGTGTGGTCGGTGTCCACAAGAAAACATCTCCTGCTCATAGTCTTCTACTAGTTGATTGGGAATTCTGCTTCGAGAATTCATTTTACTCTTGAATTGTTCAAAGTAATTATCTAAGACATTATTAAGATTGTTTCCCAATCCCTTAATCAAATCTGAAATATGTGATATCACTGGCTTATCAGTTGACCACTCTATATTACTAATAGAAGGAAAAAATCATTGCACATAAAAGAATATGCAAACTAGTAGGGATCCAAACTTACATGTGTTGGACTTCACCAACCAAATTGTCTTCATGTTCTCTTCAACTTGCCTCAACAGAAGCTCAACTAGGTCTAACTAATAACCTTTCTTAACCATTCGATATGCAATATCAATAGCTCCATAAGTCACACAATTTTGTCTACTCGACTAAAATATTTTATAACCGATGATATGTGCTGCATATTTTACCACTGGGTCTTTTATTGAGTGAATCTTTAGTGCTCGGTCATCCCATTCAGCTCTAGTGTTCTTCTCGATATCTGCTCTTGGTGCACTGCAAATTGCCTTCACTTTATCTATGGTAGGAAATCTGGTGACCACATTAATCATCTTATTGGTAATTTCTACCAATTCATCCAACCAAAACTTTCCATCATTAAACCAACTAAGAACAACCCTAATCCATTTTCTCTTAAAATCCTTCAAAAAATTTAGGGTATTCATTAAACCTAGTACTTTTAGTAGTTTGTGTTCAAGTTTCAATTTACCATTCTCTCTGCAAAGCTTCTGATAAGCTACATACATATCAAAGTCTCCTATTTCACCAATCTTGTAGTGAATGTATGATCTTACGTCTTTGAATAATAGAACCCTAGGGGGTATGCATGAAAAATATCCCGCTAAATCAATTGTAGATGCAACTTTAAGGTGAAGTTTGTATCGGGGTTCGTTGTAGCTTGTAGACACTATAAAATTTACTTCCTCCTCATCTGCCAACTTAGATTTGTTTACATTTGAAGAAGACTTCATTTCTCCTTAATCTAGGGTTTCGGTAAGTAGTATGAATCATCTCGGTAGTAACTGTACTTACTCAAAAACAATGATGAACTCCCTCAGAAGATTGAAACTCCCCTTGAATGTTCCTAAAAATCTTTAGCTCTTAAATCACTCTCTGAAAGTCCTTTGCTCTTCGAAATCACTTGGTGAAGAAATAAGCTAAGTTCTCTGTCTATTTATAAATTTTTCCAATTCCCGCTCAAGGTACTTATAATAAATGCTTGACCTACTTACAGCTCGGTGAAAATTGTCAACTTGATGATAATAACAAAATATCAATAGCTCAGTTAACAAATAACTTTCCACTTGGTTATTACTAATATTTGGTTAACCTTGCATAATAGTCACTGGTGGGTAACCCTTTACTCGGTCTAACATATACTGACTATATAACTTTGAAAGCTCAAAATTTATAAACCATAATCCATCTTAATTCATGCAAATTTGGTATGTGCACAACTAACATAAGGAACTGTATGTAAAATAATCAATTTGAGTTATCAGTTCCAAACATACCTTTTTTAGCTTAGGTGGAGGTGCTGATGTCACCCAATCCAATGGACGAGATTTCACTGACTGCATTGCTCAGCTCAACATTCTCATTTGATGCCTTTCTCCACATAGTGTTTCTTATCCTCATGATATCTGCAATTGTATTTCCATTCTCAAATGTTTGTTCTCCTGGTGCTCAGTCTCTACAATCTTTACTTAGGTGACTGGCTTTGTGATAGTGCAAACATGCCATACCAATTCTTGTCCAGTTTCAAGATTTTCCAGCCCATCTCTTCCTCATGCAATTAGCTATAATATGTCCATACCTTCCACATACTATGCAGTTAACCCATGTGTTATAATCCCAAGTGTAAGCATTGTTTTGTCTTCTCAGTTGATAAGGTTTGTTCTATCCTTTCGGTGTCCAAACTTTCTTCATCTTTGTTCTACATTCTTGTGAGGTGTGTCCATGCTTGTTGCAAGTATAACAAAGTTTCTCCATGTGAGGTTTTTTTGGAGTCCTATTCAGCTTAGATCTATATTCATATGCGCTATGTCCAAAAATTTTATAGGTATAACAATGACCATTAAACTTAGGAGTGGTTTTCAGTTTACCTTTTGCTTTACTCCTGCAAACATTTGAAGTGTGTCCCAGTTTTCCACAGTGATAGCATGTCAGTGTCTTAGGTCTTTGATTTTGATTGTTATTCACTTGTTCATATTTCTTGGATGATTCTCCTTTCTCAGTGTAGCCTAATCCAGTAGTGCTTCCAAGTCCTCTTTGACTAATTAGAAAATCATCAATTTTCTTAGAAATTTCTTCAACCTTTTTCAACATTTCATTGTGTTGTAGCTTCATTTTCACTTCATTTCTCAATTTTTTATTTTCTTCCCCGAGTACTCCAATATCTTCAAGTTTTCTTGAAAACTCTCTGTTTACTCGATTTATCTCCTAGTTTAAAATAATCATCTGATTGGATATTTCGAAGTGATGCTCAGTAAGTCTCAGTATCTCAGTTTCTTTTACTTACAGTTGTTCAGTCATCTGTCTTTTCTCTTCAAAAACCAATTTTCTCTCTTGTTCTTCTTGTCTAGCATTATTTATCACATTAATCATTCTCACCATTTGTGTCTCCTAACCAATCTGCAGGGCTTTCACTTGTTTAGTAAAATGAATATTTTTCTCAGACAAATCAGAAATTGCACTTTTAGAACCATCAGAAATACTGCCTGAACTAGATCTAATATTATCAAATAAGTCATCAATCTCTTCTTCATGGTAGTTAGTCTCATTTTCTAAAATAGCCAAGTTCTTTCTCTGAACTAGTAACTTCTTCAATGTATCCTTAAATCTTGTTTGTTTTGCTCAATAAACATCTGCATCTGAATCTTTTGATTTTCTATAGTTTTGTCCAACTTGTATCTCTCCATGATTAGATCTTTACTCTTCAGTGGTTAAAGCATCCAATAAGAGATCTATGCTCTAATACCAATTGTTGGAATGGAGAGATAAGGTACTAAGAGGGGAGGGGTGAATCAATGCCCTCTAAAACTTTTAACTTCAAACTTAATCAACAAATAGTAGTAATCTAGTCTATCCAACTGAATCCATTGTATGCATCATTCATTCAATTAACTTGTCAATGTAAATTGCATGAAAACAAAAAACAATTCAATCACATAACAGAAGTACTTTGGTTACGCAAAAATCCTTGTGAGAAGGTAAAAACTACAGCAGGAATGACACCCAAAAATTCTTCACTACTATAGATAATATAGTATGTCGATTAAGGCTACAAGTTGTGATCACTTTAGATGATCTTACCCTATTAGGAGTAACAATAAGAACAACTAGATCTACCTGGTTAAAGGATTTCAACAACACTACTTGAGTGTGTACTCGATAAAGAGATTTACAATAAGACTATTAGGTCTACTATGTTAAGAGATTTTTCCAACTCTATTACAATGATTAGAAAATAATAGAAGTATTTGTAATTGACAACTTATACTTTTCTTAAATAGATCTATGAAATATCAATATATATCACCTTAATGTGTAGATATTGTTCCTCTATACTGCTCGGTAGCCTTGAATGAATATCTCTGAATAATTCTCAACCTTGTCTAAAAACTATTAGAATAACTGAGAGGGGGGTGAATCAGTTATCCACAATCCCAAATACAAAATGTATATCCAAAAACAATTTAAACAAATTTCTCTAGCTCGGTAACATATAATAGTAAACTATCTGTGCTTTTACCAATTACCAATTAATACATTATAGTAACTACCGATCAAATCAAATATGCAACATGTAAAGTATGATATCCAACAATCATCACAATCAACACATAACACAAGAGATTTAACGTGGAAACCCTATAAAGGGAAAAACCACCTGGGACCGGCAAACCAAAAAATTGTTCACTCTTCTGAAGTGAGGTCAGTGAAGACCCAACCCTGTTAAAGGTTACAAAACACACTGTAAGGTGTGACCTTGTTAGAGGATTTAACACTAACCATTATCATTTAACCAGCATTCACTATGGGGTTGCCAGGATAAAAAATGTGCATTCTATGAATGACATTACAAGACTTTCAAGTCTACTTGGTTAAAAGATTTATCTGATTACAATGGTTAAACTGTAACAATAGGTGATCTGATTACAATACAACTTGATTTGCAGATGTACAGATCTATATTATGTTCAATCAAATCTCTGATCAATATATCAATTCTATTTTAACAATATTTAGTAACTTACTGTCTCTTGATTATAGCTTTATGACACTTGGTAATCTGTGCAGTTCGGTTCTCCTTAACTAGTTTGATCATCCATGCACAAAGCTTGTTCACATGATATCTCTGTAGTATTCTTTCCTTCGGCATGAGTTTCATAATGAAACCCTAGTCTCTTAAATAGACAAGTAAACCATTTTCTTTTCATCCATCAAATTTTTTCGCTTAATCTCCATCACTGATTTTGCTGCTTAAACCTTCCTCAGTTGATGTGTCAGTAACACATTCAATTCTATCCTTTAGATCTTCCTTGAATTTTGGTAGCCGTTGATCTCGTTGCAAACTTTATCTTTCCACTCCGTGATCATACACTTTACAGCTCATCAACTTCTATCAGCTAAACTAATCATTTAGTTCTTTTGTCTATACTTAGTCAACAAAGAAATGTGTCGGTGAACACAAGCTCAGTTTATATTGTGCTTGGTATACACTACACTTCTCGGTGTATACTAGAATGCTTCATTAACTGACAACACTACTTTGTAACATTTTTCTCCCAACTCCATAACAGATTAATGCAACATAATCAAGTCAACAATATGTAGTCATAGACTCATCAATAAGTTACCAAAGGTGTTCCTTATCCTCATCTGTCATATCCATCTTTCTCCATGTAGATATCTCGGTTCTTCATCTTTCTCTTCTCTTCTATAGATGTATTAGATGTTTGAAACTCCATGATAAGTACTGTCAAAACTAGTTGACATCAATGACAACATAAAATTGATTCAATTGTCTTACATAACAGTTCAATGCTTAGTGATCTCTAATCACTTGAAGTTCTTCAATCAGTTGTAGTTCATTAATCTCTCCCTTTGGCATTGATGGAAACTCAATAAATATGAAGTATACCATACACACACCAAACATGTATTCTACAACTCTGTACACAAATGTTGTAGCTCGGTAAGCTCTACCTACCTTAATATGTTTAATCACTATGTTACATAACATCATTGAAACTGAATACTATCTTCTACAGATATGATCCTTAGCAGCTCTCAGGTTCCTTCTGTTTATCACCCTTTATCTTCTTAGATTGTCTCTCCCTAAGATAGATGTTCCAGTATTCTCCTCGGTTATCAGATTTCTATCTCTCCCTTTGACAACAATGCTGAAGAAACAAATAAACATACAGCTTTGTAGTAGCCATTTAACTCTCTGTTATTCAATGCATTTACTATATCTCTGTATACTAATTATGCCACTGGTTTCTCAAATCTTTCACAACCTTAGATAGAAAGCCAAAGTGTGAACTATGCTGCATCAACATGAATGATCTTCTAATAAGATTAGGCTGATGCAACCTCTAGATCACATTAGTGACCGGTAGACAGGGGACAGACCCCAAGTCTAGTCCTCAAGTATTCAAATGTATCTTTCAGTAGAGGCTTTGTAAATATGTCTGCAAGTTGCTCTTTAGATGTAACAAATTCAAGCTTCACTTGCTTCTCCTATACTTTTTCTCTTAAGTAGTGATACTTGATAGATATGTGCTTTATTTTAGAGTGCATCACTAGATTCTTTGAAATGTTTATAGCACTAGTGTTATCACAGTATATAATCATCAGCTCAGTGATTATCTCATTCATTCCTTCTAACACTTGCTTAATATAAGCAATATTTGAACAATTTGTAGTAGCAACAACATACTCTTCTTCGGCTATAGATTGGGAAATACAAGATTGCTTCTTACTTGTCTAGGTAACAAGTCTTTCAATGAAGAAAAATGCTCCTCCGGTTGTGCTTTTTCTTTCATCCACATTTCTAGCCCAATTAACGTCAGTGTATACTTTAAGTTCAAAATTTCCTTCCTTAGGATACCATAACCCATAATCCTCTATTTTCTTCAGGTATCTTATGATTCTCTTTGTAGTAATCATGTGTGACTCCCTAGGATTTGTAGAAAATATTGTAACAATCCCCATGGCATGTGCTATATTTGGTCTACTATGTACTACATACATTAATTTACCAATCATAGATCAGTACATTGTCTGGTTCACCTTTGTAGTTTTATCCTCTTTAGTCAATTTTTAGCCTATGACCATTGGTGTTCCAAATGGATTAACATCTTCCATGCCAAATGTTTTCATTACTTCCTTTATGTACTTGGATTGTGTGATGAATATCCCATCACTCTGCTGAATAACCTGCAGTCCTAGAAAGAACTTAATCCCTCAAAACATAGACATTTCAAAATCTTTTCTCATCTCATCAACAAAGGATTTACATATGTGATCTTTTCCTCCAAAGATAATATCATCCACAAATATTTCAACAATTAGAATAGTATCATCAGTATCTCCTTTCATATACAATTTATTGTTCTCACTAGTTCTAAAAAATCCAATACTTAACAAATAAGTATGCAGCCTTTTATATCAGGCTCTTGGTGCTTTCTTCAAACCATACAAAGCTTTATGTAATCTACATACCATGTCTTTCTTTTCTAGATCAACGAACCCTTATGGTTTTTCTATGTAGACTTCTTCTTCAAGTATCCCATTCAGAAATGCAAACTTAACATCCATTTGATAAAATTTAAATTTATTATGTTTTGCATAGGCCAGTAACATTCAAACTCCTTCTATTCTAGCAATAGGTGCAAAGGTCTCACCATAGTCAATTCCTTCCTCCTGTGCATTGCAAACTAGTCTGGCTTTATTCCTTGTAACCTCTCCATTAAAATTCAGCTTGTTTATGAAGATCCACTTAGTACCAATAACATTCTTATCCTTAGGTCTAGGTACTAAGGTCCATGTCTTGTTTTTCTCTATCTATTCAATCTCTTCATTCATTGCATTTATCCACTCATCATTCTCCAATGCAACTTTAACATTTTTGGTTCATATTCAAAAACTAAGCATGTACCTTGTCTTGACTTACTTCTCATTTGTATGTCAGCTTGCTTGTCGCTAATGATTTGGTTCTCAGGATGATGTCTTATGACAAATTTTGCCAATATCTGATCTCTTCTTTCTTGTTCATCCTGTTCAGGTTCATTTGCTTGCTCGGTAGGTCCTTCATGCTTGTCGTTTTGTCTTTCCTATTCCTCGGTGTTATTTTCTTGTTGACCGGTTGTCCTTGCCTGCGGCTTCGATAGATACTCTAGATGTTCAATGTATGTGAATCTACCATAGTCTTCTAGTTCCTTTGTGCTTTCTTTTGCATTCTTGTCATCAAACTGATCAACCCTGACATTAGCAATTTCTATCATTTTATTTGTAACTTTATTTAGACTCGCATATGCTTTACTTTTAGTGGAATATCCAAGAAATATCCCTTCATCACCTTTTGAGTCAAACTTTCCATTTCTTTCATCTTTCAGAATAAAGCATTTACTTCCAAACATTCTGAAATAACTTATAGTGGGTTTGTGTCCAAACCATAACTCATAGGGTGTTTTGTTAGTGTCCTTCAACTATACTCGGTTCAAAACATAAATAGCTGTGCTAACTACCCCTCTCCAGTATGTCTAAGCAACATTTTTCTCTATCATTAGTGTTCTTGCATAGTCAACTATTAACCTATTCCTCCTTTCAGCAATTCCATTCTACTGAGGTGTTCTCAGTGCAAAGACCTATCTTTTTATACCATGCTCATTACAAAAGTTAGTAAATTCATCAAAAATAAATTCACCTCCTCTGTCAGATCTTAAGCATTTCAATTATTTACCAGTCTCTTTCTCTACTTTTTCTTTATACCACTTGAACATCTTAAATGCCTCTAATTTTTCTTTCAAGAACATGACAGCCATCAATCTAGTATATTTATCAACAAAAAGAATGAAATATCTATCACCATAATAACTCTGAGTTCTCATGGGACCACACAAGTCGGTGTGAACTAACTCAAGTATTTTCTTTGTTGAATAATCTTTTCTTTTGAAACTATATTTTGTCATTTTACCTTTCTGACACTCATGACACATAACATGATTAGGCTTAGATAAATTAGGTAGACCTCTAACCTTTTTCTTTTTATTGATATTAATCATGTTATTAAAGTTCACATGACATAACCTTTTATGCCATAACCAAGCATCTTCATTTTTCATCATTAAACAAGAAGACTCTGCATTATCATGATAAAACAAGTTACCTTTCGATTGTGCTCCTGTTCCAACAAGTCTTCCTCCATCATCAAATATTTTTACTTTCTTTCTCTCAAAAGCTACTCGGTGACCTGAATTGTTTAGTTGTACCACACTTAGCAAATTATAGTTTAGTCCTTCTACCCAATAAGCATTATCACATTGGATTCTATCATTTATCAACAAGGATCCCTTTCCTCTAACCATGCAAGGTGTATCATTACCCATTTTTACAGATCCTCCATTTTATTGCTCAAGATGATTAATTTTTTCTTCATCACCAGTCATGTGATGTGTACAGCCACTATCTATAATCTATGTATCATTTTTATTAACCTTAGAAATCGGTGTTGTTTCTACATACATTTATTATTCCTCAGAATCATCCTTCATAGCAACAAATACTACCTCTACATCATCATCTGAATCAAAATCAGATTCATTTTCTTCTACAATGTAACATACCTTTTTGCCTTTATCACTATTATCTCAGTTGTCTTAATTGTCTCTGTTGTAGTGTCGGTAACTTTTGTTGCCTCTTCTCCCATAGCTTCCTTCACCAGATAGGTCCTTGTTTCTATCATCTTCCTTCTTGTTTGGACATCTAGCAAAAATATGACCAACCTCTTTGCAGTTAAAACATGCTAAAGGTAATTTTCCTCTATATCTACCTTTTCCTTTAGGTAATCTCCTGGCCATAAGAGCTTCAAGCTCATCAAGTTCATCATCAGTATTTCTATCACTATCATCCTTATTATTTCTACTACTAGACTTACCAATCTTCAGAGAAGTCATAAAAGAAAATTCAATAGTCGGTACAACACTATTATCATAGTTGTTTAGTTCAAAAGTCGTTAGCTTTCCAATCAGATTATCAAGAGTGAGAGTGTTGTTAGGTGCTGAACTATTTTCAAGAATTGCAGATTTTCAAGTGTCTTCATCAATAACACCATCAGATGCTCTGATAGCGTTAACTACATCCTTTATTCTATTTGTGTACTCCACAATGTTTTCTCCTTCTTTCATCTTCATATCATCGAATCTTCCTCTTAAACTTTCAGCTCTGGCTCTCTTGACATTTGTATCACCACTATAAACTTGAGCAAGTTTATCCCACATATCCTTAGCAGTAGTGTAATCTTTAATGTCTTCAAACTCAACATCTGTCAGAGCAGCAACAATCTCCATCATAGTAATTTTGGGTCAAAGGTCGAGTGAGTGGTGCAATGTAGACATTCTCTAATAGTGTGAGGGAATAATTCCCAATTCCAGATATATGTAGTTTCATTCAGCTTTGCCATATTGTAAAGTTGTCCTTGTTCAGCTTTGGCACATCCCTCTCATACATTTTGTGATATTTATACTGCAGTCCTTAAAACTCTATTCCAAGCAACCAATACACCCTGATACCAATTGTTAGAATAACTGAGAGGGGGGCGAATCAGTTATCCATAGTCCCAAATACAAAATGTATATCCAAAAACAATTTAAACAAATTTTTGCAACTTGGTAACATATAATAGTAAACTATATGTGCTTTTACCGATTACCAGTTAATAACTTATAGTTACTACCAATCAAATCAAATATGCAATATGTAAAGTATGATATCCAACAATCATCAGAGTCAACACATAACATAAGAGATTTAACGTGGAAACCCTGTAAAGGGAAAAACCACCTGGGACCGGCGACCCAAAAAATTGTTCACTCTTCTAAAGTGAGGTCAGTGAAGACCCAACCCTGTTAAAGGTTACAAAACACACTATAAGGTGTGACCTTGTTAGAGGATTTAACACTAACCGTTATTGTCCAACCAGCATTCACTATGGGGTTGACAAGATAACAAATGTGCATTCTATGAATGACATTACAAGACTTTCAAGTCTAGTCGGTTAAGAGATTTATCTAATTACAATGGTTAAACTATAATAATAGGTGATCTAATTACAATACAAGTTGATTTTCAGATGTACAAATCTATATTATGCTCAATCAAATCTCTGATCAATATATCAATTCTATTTCAACAATATTCATTAACTTACTATCTCTCGATTATAGCTTTCTGACGCTCGGTAATCTCTGCAGTTCGGTTCTCCTTAACCAGTTTGATCAAGCATGCATGAAGCTTGTTCACGTGATATCTCTATAGTATTCTTTCCTCCGACATGAGTTTCATAATGAAACCCTAGTCTCTTAAATAGACAAGTAAATTGTTTTCTTTTCATCCATCAGATTTTGCCGCTTAATATCCATCGCTGATTTTACTACTTAAACCTTCCTCGACTGATGTGTTAGTAACACGTTTCAATTTTTTCCTTTAGATATTTCTTGAATT
Source organism: Chamaecyparis obtusa (assembly GCA_027943335.1). Lineage (NCBI taxonomy): Eukaryota > Viridiplantae > Streptophyta > Pinopsida > Cupressales > Cupressaceae > Chamaecyparis > Chamaecyparis obtusa. Next base: position 204,353 of record BSBK01007439.1, on the reverse strand, counting down.
TTGGTATCTGTTGATCTCGTAACAAACCTTATCTTTCCACTCTGTGATCATACACTCTACAGCTCATCAACTTATGTTGGCTAAACTAATCATTTAGTTCTTTTGTCTATACTTGGTCAACAAAGAAATGCATTCGTGAACACAAGCTCGGTTTATATTGTGCTCCATATACACTTCACTTCTCGGTGTATACTAGAATGCTTCATTAATGGAAAACACTACTTTGTAACATTTTGCTCCCAACTCCATAACAAATTAATGCAACATAATCAAGTCAACAATATGAAGTCATAGACTCATCAATAAGTTACCAAAGGTACTCCTTATTCTCATCTATCATATCCATCTTTCTCCATGTAGTTATCTTTGTTCTTCATCTTTCTCTTCTCTTCTACAGATGTGTTAGATGTTTTCAACTCCATGATAAGTGTTGTCAAAAATAGTTGACATCAATGACAACATAAAACTGATTCAATTATCTGAAATAATAGTTCAGTGCTCTGTGATCTCTAATCACTTGAAGTTCTTCAATCAGGTTCTTAATCAGTTGTAGTTCATCAAAAAATGATGTCTTGAAGGTGACTGCTTGCTTCAAGATCTCCTTCTTGTTCTTCATATTTATATGTCAAAACTTATCAAGACTCTAGGAGAGATGCAGGTAAGGTTAATTGTGGAATCATTATTTTAGAATTAAGGAGACACAAATTTTGGGTAATTTTAAGAGCTCCAAATAGCAAGAGTAACCAGAGCAATGAGTCTTGAAAAATTGGTAAAATTAGCCAGAAGAGAAACAACATTCAGAAAATGGGAGGTGGTCTAAGAAGGGAGGAGTCTTTTGACTGTGAGAAATAGAGACAAGAGAAGAAGGTTTGGAAGAAGTTGAAGAAAGGAGGGGTCACACCCTACATTGAAAAGCTTCATGGCTATGATAAAAAGGTAACTACTAAGTTTTCTAATGGCTGGGTAAATGGAAAAGTTAATTTATGGGGCAAATCTTTCCCCCTTACTCTTACCCTTATTTCTGAAATTACTAGTTTATCCATGGATGTAATGCACTTTTATAGGGATAATAAGTGTTTAGGTTCTGAAGCTTTTAAGATTTTTCCTAAATCTGTGGATGAAGAAGCTCTGATGACTAAAAGAAAAGGGGATTTTTTAGATATTATAAATATTAAGGAGTTTTGGGCTAAACTACTGAAGGTGTTGATTGAGTATTTCACGTTGGATGGGCCTTACTCTAAAATCTATAATCTGCACTTTGTTATGGCTAACCACTTTAGGCATGGCAAGAAGCTCTCTTTCCTATACTTTCTATTGAGTTCTTTTAATAACAGTATTATGGAACACAGGAAAAAAATGAGTAACCCGGTGCTGCATCAAGCATTAATTCTCCTCATTGCAGATTATGCTAGGGACATTATCCCAGAGCCTATTCCTAAAAGGGTCACTAGAAAAAGAAAGGAGAATAGAGAGGTTGAGAGAAAGGATGAAACTCACAAGAAGGGAAGGAAAAACAAGAAAAAGGCTAGTGATAGTGGTGATGATGCTAGAAATAAAAGTGATAAGGAAAAAATCAAGGACAGTGGTGACGAGGCCGGTGACAAAAGCCCTTTGTCTTAGGGAAAGGATAGCATCCAAGAGGATAATGCCGATGAGGACTCTGGTAAAGAGGAGGAGGCTTAGGAAAAAGAGGGCTTGAATCCTGAAGAAAATGAGCAAGAGGAGGCCTAAAAGGAAAAAGAAAACATGGACAAAGTGGAGGAGGAAGAAGAAGGGGGTGAAGAAGAAGAAATTGAAGAGGAAGAAAATGAAGAAGAAGAACTTGAAGAAAAGGAGGAAGACGGTCTGGAAAACCCTAGACTACAAGAGAAAGAAAAAGAACAAACTAAAACAGAGGATGGGAAAGGCCAGTCAAGCTATGAGGAAGGTTAGAGCCATACGGAGGTGTCTTTACGCTTCATGATGGATGCTATAATTCTAGAGAAGGTTAACAAGACTAAAGGTCATGGTGTTCACCTGGATAAGTGGATAACTCAGGAGATGCAAGAAATGAAACACCACCTTCAAGCCATGAAGGACACTATGAATACCCTCACTACAAAGCTAGAAAATCTGGAAAAGAAGTTTTTGGATAAGGTAAATAACAATAACCCAAATGAGGATATTACTGATGATATCAAAATGATGGTTGACAAAAAAGCTTAAAGAATTAACGAAAAAAATTAGTTACAATGGGTACATTATAAATGAGATCCTGAAGCACAACAATGAGGGCCTTAATGCCTCGATTATAAACCTAAAAATTTTGTACAACTACTTGGAAAAAAGTCTATTGTAAAAAAATACCATAACAATTGATGATGAGGCTAGGAATGCTAGACTGGGAACAAGAACTAGGGGTTGCATCTAGAGGAAGGTCCCTGAAATTTCTAAGGAGCTGAAAGACTTAAAAGAAGCCATTCAGAAGATGGAGGACCTACAGAAGAAGGTGGAGAAAACTATTAATATCAAGTAGTCTATTCTGGGTGGTTGCTAGTAGCTTGCTGATAGTTGTGCTAGTAACTATTTCTTTTTATTTTTTGGTATTCTCTCAGGTTGTTTCGGGTCCTACTTTTGTCTTCATTACAAGTGTCTTTTTTTGTAAAAGCTGAAATGTTTTATCTTACTGCTATATTGTAAATGGTTTTGGGTTCCATTCAAAACCTATTTTTACCTTATTCAAAAACTTATCAAGACTCTATACCAAAATTTCATGAAATAAAAATATATAGCATATTGCTATAATTTCCATCACCGCTTAACCTTCATGACCTAATTAGGTTTAGATCATCTTAGGAAAATGACCTAAGATCTACGGTATACAAAAATAACCTAGATCTAATAATTACGTAGAGATCATCATCACATTTAATGATTACATCTACAATAAATAATCCATGATCTTGGTAAAACATTTTTTGATTTTTTTGTAACCATTTGCATTGATAAATGTGCCAAAACTGATTACTATGTCATTTCCTAGATTGCTTGGTAAGCACTATCAATATTGTTCAGTAAATACACTGGTGCTCGGTGTCCATTCTGCTTGGTGATTACTGACGCTTGGTATCGATAGACAGTGATGCTCAGTAAAACTACTTTGGTGCTCGGTTAAAACTTTTTCCTTTTACTTCTCGGTACTTCCTTGTGACTACTCGGTATGAAGGCTTATATGATGAACTACAACTGATTTAGAACCTAATTGAAGATATATGATTAGAGATCACCGAGATGTTGATTAGAAATGTAATATGATTAAATCAGTAATATGTTGTCATTGATGTCAACTAGTTTGACAACTGTTCCTGTGCATTTCTAGTTTTGATTGTGTCAGTTTTTTAAGCATCAACATTTCGGATCACACTCTGTGATCCATCATCAGGAAGAGAAAGTGCAAGAATGTAAAAATGAGTAAGAGAGCTAAAGAACAAAAATATCTACATGAGAAAGATATATATAATAGATGAGGATAAGGAATACATTGGGTAACTTGTTGATGAGTCTATGACCTTATGTTATTGACTTGATTATGTTTCATTCATCTATGATGAGGAAAAGAGCTGAAAGACACAAAGCAGTGTGGTTGGTTGATGAAGCATCCCAGTATACACCGAGCAGTGTAGTGTATACCAAGCACAGTATAAACCAAGCTTGTGTTCACTAACACATTTCTTTGTTAACCGAGTAGGAGAAAAGGAACTAAATGATTAGTTTAGCCGTTAAGGATTGATGAGCTGTAAAGTACACCAAAATCAGAGATGGAGATAATGTTTGATATGAAGATCAACGGCTAACAAAATTCAAGGAATATCTAAAGGATGGAATCAAAATGTGTTACAAGCACATCTACTGTGGAAGGTTTAAGTGACAAAATGGACGAAGGAGAATAAGCGGCATAATCTAATGGAGGAGAAGAAAATGGTTTACTTGTCTATATAAGAGACTAGGGTTTCATTATGAAACTCATGCTAGAAGAAGGAGATTGCAAAATTATCACATGAACAAGCTTCATGTATGCCTGATCAAACTGGTTAAGGAGAACCGAACTGCAGAGTTTACCGAGCATCAGAAAGCTATTACTGAGTGATAGTAAGTTATTGATTATTGTTGATAAAGAATTGTTATATTGATTAGAGGATTTGAATGAGCATAATATAGATCTGAACATTTTCAATTGAAGTTGTATTGTAATCAGATCATCTGTTGTTACATTTTAACCATTGTAAATAGAGAAATATCTTAACAGAGTGGACTTGAAAGTCTTATATGTGTCATTCATAGAATGAACATTGTTATCATGTCAACCCCATAGTGAATGATGGTTGGATGATAACGGTTGGTCTAAAATCCTCTAACAAGGACACACCTCACAGTGTGTTTGTAACCTTTAACAAGGTTGGGTCTTCACTGACCATACTTCAGAATAGTGAACATTTTTGGGTTACCGGTCCTAGGTGGTTTTTCCCTTCACAGGGTTTCCATGTAAAATCTTTTGTGTTATGTGTTCATTGTGGTGATTATTTGTTATCATACTTTACATATTGCATGTTGGATTTGATAGGTAATCATTATATGTTATTGACTTATACATTGTTAAGTAAATTTTTTTGGATTATACATTTTTATTTGGGACTGTGGATAACTAATTCACCCCCCTCTTAGTTATTCTAACAATTGGTATCAGAGCATTGGTTGCTTGGATAACTTCACAATATGGCAAAGTTGAATGAAGCTACATATATCTGGGATTGGGAATTCTGCCCTAGATCTGATGGTGAATGGATACCTTGCACCACCCATTGGTCCCTTGACCCATGATCAACTAAGGGACAGGTATGAACATAATTTTACTATGATAGAGATTGTTGCTGCCTGTTCAGATGCCAAATTTGAAGACATCAAGGACTGTACTACTGCTAAGTAGATGTGGGATAAACTAGCTCAAATTTATAGTGGTGATGCATATGTCAAGAGATAAAGAGAAGAAATATTAAGAGGAAGATTCGATGACATGAAGATGAAAGAAGGTGAAAACATTGTGCAGTACAAAAATAGAATAAAGGAGGCAGTTCACGCTTTTAGAGCATCAGATGGAGTTATTGATGAATACACTATGGTAAGCAAAATTCTAAGGACCCTATTACCTATCTATGCCATCAGAATATCTGCAATTCATGAAAATAGGTCAGCACCTAACAACACACTCACTCTTAATAATTTGATTGGAAAAATTACAACATTTGAATTGAATAATTATGATAATAGTGTTGTACCATCTGTTGAATCCTCTTTCATGACTTCTCTAAAGATTGGTAAGTCTAGTCGTAGAAATAAGAATGATGATAGTGATAGAAATATTGATGATGAGCTTGATGAACTTGAAGCTCTTATGGCCAAAAGGTTACCTAAAGGTAAAGGAAGGTATAGAGGAAAATTACCTTTAGCATGATTTAACTATAAAGAAGTTGGTCACATTGCTGCTAGATGTCCACACAAGAAAGATGATGATAGAAGCAATGACTGATCTGAAGGAAGCTATGGGAGAAGATACAATGAAGGCTACCAACACTACAACTGAGACAACTGAGACAATAATGACAAAGGCAAAAAGGTTTGCTACATTGCTGAGGAAGAAGATATCACCAATACTGACACTGATGATGATGTGGAGGTACTATTTGTGGAAATGAAGGATGATTCCAAAGAAGATGAAAGGTATGTAGAGATAGCACTTATCTCTAAGGTTAATAAGAATGATACATGGATTATAGATAGTGGTTGTACACATCACATGACTGGTGATGAAGAAAATTTTGATTATCTTGAAGAATACAATGGAGGATCTGTAAGAATGGGTAATGATGCACCTTGTATGGTAAGAGGTAAAGGATCCCTGATGATAAATGATAGATTAAAATGTGAAAATGCTTATTGGGTAAGAAGATTAAACTATAACTTGTTAAGTGTGGCACAACTGAACAATTAAGGCCACTGAGTTGCTTTCGAGAGAAAAAAGGTGAAAATATTTGATGATGGAGGAAGACTTGTTGGAACTCGTACAAAATCTAGAGGTAATCTATTTTATCTTGATAATGATCAGTCTTCTTGTTTATTGATGAAGGATGAAGATGCATGGTTGTGGCATAAAAGGTTATGTCATGTGAATTTTGATAACATGATTAAGATTGGTAAAAAAAAAAGAGTTAGAGGTCTACCTAACTTGTCAAAGCTTGATCATGTTATGTGTCATGAATGTCAGAAAGGTAAAATGACTAAATCTAGTTTCAAAATAAAATATTATTCAACAAAGAAGATACTTGAGTTGGTTCATACCGACCTATGTGGTCCTATGAGAACTCAAAGTTATTATGGAGACAAATATTTTTTTCTTTTTGTTGATGATTATACTAGGTTGATGACTGTAATGTTCTTAAAAGAAAAATCTGAGGCATTCAAGATGTTCAAGTGGTATAAAACAAAATTAGAAAAAGAGACTGGTAAAGAATTGAAATGCTTAAGATCTGATAGAGGAGGTGAATTTATCTTTGATGAATTTACTAATTTTTGTAATGAGCATGGTATTAAAAGATAGGTCTCTCCATCGAGGACACATGAGCAGAATGGCATTGCTGAAAGGAGGAATAGGTCAATTGTTGACTGTGTAAGGACATTAATGATAGAAAATAATGTTGCTCAGACATACTAGAGAGAAGTCGTTAGCACTGCTGTTTATGTGCTAAACCGAGTAAAATTGAAGAAGGACACTAATAAGGCACCCTATGAGTTATGGTTTGGACACAAACCCACTATAAGTTATTTCAGGATTTTTGGAAGCAAATGTTTTATTCTGAAAGATGAAAGAAATGGAAAGTTTGACTCAAAAGATGAAGAAGGGATATTTCTAGGATATTCCAGTAAAAGTAAAGCATACAAGTGTCTGAACAGAGTTACTAATAAAATGATTGAAAGTACTAAAGTTTGAGTTGATGATTTTTTTGATAAGAATGTAGAGGAAAGTAGAAAGGAACTAGAAGACTATAGTAGATTCACTTAAATTGAACAACCTAAGTACCTACCGACTCAGCAAACAATGACAACCGGTCAGCAGGAAAACAATATTGAGGAACATGAAAAAGAAACTGAAAAGCAGGAAGCACCCACCAAGCAAGCAAATGAACCTGTATAGGATGAACAAGAAAGAAGAAATCAGATACTAGCAAGTTTTGTTAGAAGACATCATCCTAAGACACAAATCATTGGAGACAGACAAGCTGGCATGCAAACAAGGAGTAAAACAAGACAAGGTACATGTCTAGTTTCTGAATATGAACCGAAGAATGTAAAAGTTGCATTAGAAAATGATGAATGGGTTAATGCAATGAAAGAGGAAATAGAACAGATAAAGAAGAAAAAAACCTAGACCTTAGTACCCAGACCTAAAGATAAGAATGTTATCGATACTAAGTGAATATTTAGAAACAAGCAGAATGAAAATAGAGAGGTAACAAAAAATAAAGCTAAATTTGTATGCAAAGGATATGCATAGGAGGAAGGAATTGGTTATGGTGAAACATTTGCACCTGTTGCTAGATTAGAAGGAGTCATAATGTTACTTGCATATGCTGCACACAAAAAGTTCAAAGTTTACCAAATGGATGTCAAGTTAGCATTTTTGAATGGAATACTTGAAGAAGAAGTCTACATAGAACAACCTGAAGGGTTCGTGGATCCAGAAAAGAAAGATATGGTATGTAGATTACATAAAGCTTTATATGGTTTGAAACAACCACCGAGAGCCTGGTATGAGAGGTTGCATACTTATTTGTTAAGTATTGGATTTGTTAGAATAAGTGAGAACAACAATTTGTATATGAAAGGAGATAATGATGATACTATTCTTATTGCTGAAATATTTGTGGATGACATTATTTTTGGAGGACAAGATCAAATATGTAAGTTATTTGCTGATGAAATGAGAAGTGAATTTGAAATGTCTATGTTTGGAGAGATTAAGTTCTTTCTAGGACTACAAGTGATTCAACATAATGATGGTATATTCATCACACAATCCAAATATATCAAGGAAGTATTGGAGACATTTGGCATGGAAGATGCTAAACCTATGGGAACACCAATGGCTACTGGATGTAAACTAAGGAAGATGAAACTACAGAGGTGAACCAAATACTATACCGATCTATGATTGGTAAGTTAATGTATGTAGTGCATAGTAGACCAGACATAGCACATGTTGTGGGAATTGTTGCAAGATTTTCTACAAACCCTAGAGAGTCACACATGGTTGCTACAAAGAGAATCTTAAGATACCTGAAGAAAATAGAAGCTTATGGACTATGGTATCCTAAGGAAGGAAAATTTAAACTCAAAGTCTATACCGACGCTGATTGGGCTAGAAATGTGGATGACATAAAAAGTACCACCAGAGGAGCATTTTTCTTTGGTGAAAGACTTGTACATGGACAAGTAAGAAACAGGCTTGCATTTCTCAGTCTACAGCCAAAGCAAAGTATGTTGCTGCTGCTACAAACTATTCAAATATTGCATATATTAAACAAGTTCTAGAAGGTATGAATGAGGTAATCACTGAGCTAGTGATTATATTTTGTGATAACACAAGTGCAATAAACATTTCAAAGAATCCAATGATGCACTCTAAAACAAAGCATATATCTATTAAGTATCACTACTTGAGAGAACAAGTACAAGAGAAGCAAGTTAAGCTAGAATTTGTTACATCTAAAGAACAACTTGTAGACATAGTTACAAAGCCTCTACTAAAGGATACATTTGAATACTTGAGGACTAGACTTGGGGTCTGTCCCCTATCTACCGATCACCAATGTGATATGGATGTTGCAGTAACCTAATCTTATCAGAAGATCATTCATGTTGATGCAGCATAGTTGACACTTTGGATCATTTCTAAGGTTGTGAAAAGTTTGGAGAACTGGAACAAATTGGCATATCAATATACAGAGATACAGAGTATGCATTGGACAATAGAGAGTTACATGGCTACTACAGAGATGTATCTTTATTTGTTTCTTTGGCATTGTTGTCAAAGGGAGAGATAAACAATATGAAACAATATGCACTAATGAAAACACTGAAACATCTATCTAAGGGAGAGACAAACTGAAAGAAAGGGAGAGCACTGAAGATCAGTTACTAAGAATAGAAGAAGGAATTTGAGAACTAAATAGATCATATCTATAGAATGTCAAAGCTGCATTGGTAATGTTGTTGAGTAACGTAGTGATTAAAAATATTAAGCTAGGGAGAGCTTGTACAACATTTGTTCATAGAGTTGTACAATACATGTTTGGTATGTGTATGGTATATTTCATATTACTTGAGTTGCCATCAATGCCAAAGGGAGAGATTGATCAACTACAACTGATTTAGAACCTAATTGAAGTTCTATGATTAGAGATCACTGAGTTATTGATTAGATATGTAATATGATTAAATCAGTATTATGTTGTCATTGATGTCAACTAGTTTGACAACACTTATCTTGTAAGTTACTATACCTAAACATCTATAGAAATGGAGTAAGAGAGATGAAGAACATAAATATCTACATGAGAAAGATATATATATAATAGATGAGGATAAGGAATACATTGGGTAACTTGTTGATGAGTCTACGACCTTATGTTATTGACTTGATTATGTTTCATTCATCTATGATGAGCAAAAGAGCTGAAAGACACAAGGTAGTGTGGTCAGTTGATGAAGCATCATAATATACCAAACACAGTATAAAGTGAGCTTGTGTTCAGCAACACATTTCTTTGTTAACCGAGCAGGAGAAAAGGAACTAAATGATTAGTTTAGCCATTAAGGATTGATGAGCTGTAAAGTACATCAAAATGAGAGATGGAGATAATGTTTGTTACGAAGATCAACGGCTAGCAAAATTTAAGGAAGATCTAAAGGATGGAATCAAAATGTGTTAATGGCACATCAACCAAGGAAGGTTTAAGTGACAAAATGGATGAAGGTGAATAAGCGGTATAATCTAATTGAGGAGAATAAAATGGTTTACTTGTCTATTTAAGAGACTAGGGTTTCGTTATGAAACTCATGTTGAAAGAAGGAGACTGCAGAATTATGGCATGAACTAGCTTCATGTATGCCTGATCAAATTGGTTAAGGAGAACCGAACTAAAGAGTTTACCAAGCGTCAGAAAGCTATTACCGAGCGATGACAAGTCATTGATTATTGTTGATATAGAATTGTTATATTGATCAAAAGATTTGAATGAGCATAATATAGATCTAAACATCTGCAATTGAAGTTGTATTGTAATCAGATCACCTATTGTTACATTTTAACCATTGTAAATAGAGAAATCTCTTAATAGAGTGGACTTGAAAGTCTTATATGTGTCATTCATAGAATGAACATTGTTATCTTGTCAACCCCATAGTGAATGCTGGTTGGATGATAATGGTTGGTCTAAAATCCTCTAACAAGGACACACCTCATAGTGTGTCTGTCACCTTTAATAGGGTTGGGTCTTCACCGACCTCACTTTAGAAGAGTGAACATTTTTGGGTTGCTGGTCCCAGGTGGTTTTTTCCTTCATAGGGTTTCTATGTTGAATATTTTGTGTTATGTGTTCATTGTGGTGATTGTTTGTTATCATACTTTACATATTGCATGTTGGATTTGATCGGTAATCATTATATGTTATTGACTGGTAATTGGTAAAAGAACATACAGTATAGTATTTTATGTTATTGAGCTATAGAAGTTTAAGTAAATTGTTTTGGATTATACATTTTGATTTGGGACTGTGGATAACTGATGCTCGATAAAACTACTCTGGTGCTCGGTTAAAATTTTTTCCTTTTAGTTCTTGGTACCTCCTTATGACTACTTGGTATGAAGGCTTATATAGTTAACCAACTAGCATATGTAGCTTGTAGTTCTTCCTTTTACCGATTGAATATCATAGGTAACTGACTGATCTTCTTTGATACTAATGATAATACTTAATGCTCAAATAGAGATAACAAGAATAAATAGAAGAAAAATTAATAAAGGAGATGAAGAGGTAAAATTGAGTCTATACAAAGGATGAAATTGAATGGAAAACTAGCTGGCAAGTTGAAGCATTGATGTGTAACCGAGTGATGCAGTGAAGAAGAAAAAGGTTGAAATATGAGTTTGCAAGAAGAGATTGATGAAGTGTTGAGGCCAGTGAGGAATGAAATAATGAAGTGAAGAAAAAGAGTGCATAAGGGATCCGACTAAGCAAGAGGTAGTTGATCAATTTTTATACTATTGCTTATTAACATTTATAGTAGAAAAATCTCCTAACTGAGTAGACTTAATAGTCTTATTGTAAAACCTTAAGAGAGGTGACATTCTAAAAGATTGTTTAAAGACCTTTAACTAGGCCAATCCTATGATGGTGAAGATCCTAATAGATCTGAGGCAAATCTCCTAATAGGGTCACATTTAACAATGTACATTGTAATCTTTAACAAGATTGACTTTTAACCGAGCATACATTAGAAGAGTATTTCTTTGGTGGATGACAATTCCCACAGTGGTTTTTCTCAAATTGGGTTTCCACATTAAACATTGGTATTATATGTGTTGAATTTTTATTGTGCATGTTATTGTTGATTGATTAGTTAATTTATTGTTGTCAGTTAATATTAAAATTTGTCTTACTGAGTTATTACCGAGTTGAATCAGAGTTAAAGTTTTTAAGGTTTAAAGAATCACTTATTACTGATTCACCCCCCTCTCAGTAATCCAACAATTGGTATCACATTTGAGTACTCTAAATGCATAAGTTTGAAAGATTTGAGTAAAAAATTTGAAGATGTATAAGAAGGAGGCACCTAAGTTGAATAGCGATAACTTCTCTAATGGAAAAGTAGGATGAGGCTGCACATATCTAGAATTGGAGAGTATGCAATATACTATCTTGACAATAAGTATTCACCACAACCATTTGGGTCTATGATAGTTGAACAACTAAGAGAAAGGAAAGATCACATACAAGTTATGATTGAAATATCTTCTTCTCTCATCGACCTAGAATTCAATGATCTTAAAAGATGTGATACAACGAAACAAATGTGGGACAAGCTTGCATTAGTATATGGTAGAGATAGGCATGATCATAAGGCAAAAGATGAAAGCCTAAAAGGAAAATTTGATTTTATGAGAATGAAAGAAGGTGAAGATGTCACACAGTACAATACAAGATTGAAGGAAGTTGTGAGTGCTATCTGAGGCGCTGGAGAAAATATTGAAGAATAAGATGTAACAAGTAAACTCCCGAGGACATTGTTGCCTACTTATTCCATCCGAGTGTCTGTAATACAAGAACTAAGATCCATTCCTCAGATGCATGTTTTACTGGATGCTACAATTAGTAAGTTGATTTATTTTGAGCTAAATGATTTTGACAATAGTCTACTTGCCACTTCTAAGATTGAGTCTACATTCAAGTCATCTTTGAACATTGGAATTCTAGAGTGTCTAGATCTAGTGATGGTTATGTAAGAAGTGCAAGTGAAAGATTTCAAGGTTGTAGGAGTGATCTTGAAAGTCTATTTGAAGAGGAAAGACAAAAAGAAGAGTTTGGAGCTTTACTATCCATGAGACTACTAAGAAGAAAAGACAAATATCAAGGTAAATTACCTTTGAAATGTTTCAATTGCAATAAGATTGGTCATATTGCATCTAGATGTCCTAAAAACAATAGTGATGAGAAGAAAGACAACCGAGATAACAAAAAAAGAGAAAATAGATTCAGGAGATACCGAGATTTTAAGAACAAAGGTAAGAAGAAATGCTACATTGTTGAAGAAGGAATAGCCAATGATGATTATGATAATGATGAAGGTGAAGAGGTTGTGTATGTTTCTATCAAGGATGATTATGATGAAGAAAGGTATGAAGAACAAAAATCTCTAATTTCTCATGTTAGTAAGAATGATACATGGATAATTGATAGTGGATGTTCACATTATATGACTGGTGACACACATAAGTTAATTACTATGGAAGATCATGATCAAGGTTAGATTAGATTTGATAAAGATGCTCCATATTCTATGAGAGGTAAAGGCTCTATAATTTTGTTGGATAATAAAAAAATGCGATGATGTCTATTGGGTTGAAGGACCAAATTATAATCTATTCAGTGTGGCACAAATGAATAACACAGGTCACCGACTAGAATTTCAGAATGGAAAGGTAAACATATTTGATCAAAATGGAGGTCTGATTTCCACTGGTGAATAGTCAAAAGGTAACTTATTATACCTTGATACTACTACAAAAAGTTTCTTATTTGCTAAAGTTGAGGTTGTATGGTTATGGCACAAGAGATTTTGTCATGTGAATTTTGAAAACTTAACTAAGGTGAGAAAAAAGAATAGAGTAAGAGGTCTACCAAGACTGGATAAACCTGGAAATACCATGTGCAAAGGATGTCAAGTTGGTAATATGACAAAGTCAAGTTTTACAAGAAAATATTACACTACACAAGGAATTTTGGAGTTAGTGCAAACTGACCTATCTGGACTTATGAGAACAAAAAGTTATTGTGGTCATAGATATTTCATTTGATTTGTTGATGATTATTCAAGAATGACGTCTGTTATGTTTTTGGAGGATAAATTTGATTCTTTTCTAATGTTCAAGTGGTACAAGACAAGAGTTGAAAAGGAGACTGGAAGATAATTGAAGTTTCTAAGATCTGATAAAGGAGATGAGTTTACATCTGATGAGTTTACACTTTTTTGTAATGAACATGGAATAAAGAGACAAATGTTTGTACTCAGGACACCACGACAAAATGGTATAGAAGAGAGAAGAAACAGATCCATTATTGGTTGTGTAAGGACAATTATGATTGAGAAGGGAGTGTCTTAATTTTTTTGGAGAGAAGCAGTCAGTACTGCAACTTATACACTAAACTGAGTACAACTGAAGAAAGGTACAAACAAGACTCCATATGAAATATGGTATGGTCATAAACTAAATGTAAGTTATTTCAAAGTTTTTGGAAGTAGATGTTACATTCTCAAGGATTATAGAAATAAAAATTTTGATCATAAAGGTGATGAAGGAATATTCTTAGGATATTCTACAAAGAGCAAGGCTTACAAGTTCTTAAACAAGTCTAATAACAAAATTGTAGAAAGTGCAAGTGTAAGGATTGATGAATTTGTAGAGAAAAATGATGAAGACAAGAAAAAGAAACCCTAGGACTATCAAAGATTTGTGTATGTTCAAATTGATGTTCATGATACCATGCTAATAGTACAAACTAAGGAGGAAGTTGAACAAAGAGAGCCACCACTGAATGCTAAAAATGAAGACCTTCCACTACCTATCGAGCCTATTCTAGCAAAGTATGTGAGAAGACACCATTCACTGAGAAAAATTATTGGAGACAAGAATGTTGGAGTTATGAAAATAAGTATGTTGAGAGATAACACATGTTTGATTTTTGAATTTGAGCTAATAAAATTAAATGATGCATTGGATAATGAAGATTGGGTTAAAGCTATGCAAGAAGAGATAAACCAAATTGAAAAGAATAATACATGGACTTTGCTACCAAGACCTAAAGATGAGAATGTTATTGGTACTAAGTTGATTTTTAGAAACAAAATGAATGAACATGGAGATGTAATCAGAAACAAAGCTAGATTGGTTTACAAAAGGTATGCACGAGAAGAAGGTATTGTTTATGGTGAGCCTTTTGCACGTGTTTCTAGATTAGGAGTTAGAATTCTACTAGCATATGAAACTTATAAAGGATTTAAAGTTTATGAAATGGATGTTAAGTCTTCATTTCTTAATGGTGTTCTTGAAGAAGAAGTTTATGTTGAACAACTTGAATGATTTGTTGAGAATACTAACAAGGACATGGTATGTAAACTTCACAAGGTACTATATGGTTTGAAACAAGCACCTTGAGAATGGTATGAAAGGTTACATTCATATTTAATCAAGATTGGATTTTAAAGAAATGACAACAACAATTTGTATTTGAAATGTGACAGTAATGATAAGATTTTGATTGCTGAAATATTTGTTGATGACATTATTTTTGGAGGAAATAACACATTGTGAAAATCTTTTGTTGAGGAGATGAGAAATGAATTTGAGATGTCCATTATAGGATACATAAAATTCTTTATTGGAATATAGATTCAACATGTCAAATATGGGATCTACATCACTCATTCAAAGTACATCAAAGAGATCCTAAAGACATTTGGTTTGGAAGAATCAAAACCAATTGGAACACCGATGGCTATAGGTTGTAAATTGTCAAAAGAAGATGAGTCAAAGGAAGTAAATGAAACACTCTACCAATAAATGATTGGTAAGATACAATATGTTGTACATAGTAGACCTAATATTGCTCATGTAGTAGGTATTTTTTCAAGGTTTTCTGCCAATCCAAAGGAATCACACATGTTTGGAGTCAAAAGAATATTTAGATATCTAAAAGATACTAAAGACTTTGGTTTACTATACAAGAACAAGGAGAGTTTTTTCTAAAGGTTTACATTGATGTTGATTGGGCTGGAAACATTGATGATAGGAAAAGTGAAGGTGGAGGAGATTTATTTTTGGGAGAAAGATTAGTGACATGGTTGAGTAAGAAATAAAGATGCATTTCACAATCCACTATCAAGGCAGAGTATGTAGTAACAACTATGAATTGTGCAAGCATTGTATGGATCCAACAACTATTTGAATGTACGAAAGAGGAGATTACCAATCTAGTTACTATTTATTATGACAATACAAGTGCTATCAACATATCAAAGAATTTGATGATGCATTCCAAGATGAAGCACATTTATATCAAGTATCATTACTTGAGAGAACAACTTCAAGACAAGCATGTGATATTGGAGTATGTAAATTCAAAGGAGCAGATAGTAGATATATTCACCAAGCCACTACCAAAGGATACTTTTGAGTATCTCAGAAGTAAATCAGGGGTTCTTCCCCTATCCAATATTCACTAAAGAAAGATGCATGTTGCATCAATTCAAGGATTCATTAGAATATCTATTTTGTGAGTTGATGCTATTGTTCACTCTTTAGGTGATGCCTGAAGTTGTGAAAAATGCTTATGTATGCAATGAGATATCAATACATGATAGGTATGCTCCACTACCTAAACCAAAATTTTAGGAGCATGTATCTTTAACATTATTTTCAAAGAGGGAGAATATGCTATTGATTATTACAAAGGAAGAGAGAGAATAATGGAAGAAGGAGAAGGTAGAGAATTGAATCAGAATCAAAAAAAGAATATAAAGTTTAGAGGGAGAAAAGGAAAAAACATAGTAACCAAGAGGACTGAAAATAGAGAGCTCCAATTGACAATGGTGTCATCATCAATTGACAGTATTGTCATCAATGCCAAAGAGGGATATTTTTAACTTAAGAGAGATTGTTAACTACAACTGATGGCGATGATGATGAAGACTGACTGAGATCAAAGGTATACAAGATTGTAGAAGGATTGGATTAGTTTTTATTTTTTCATTGATGTCAAGAAATTTATTTATGGTTTCTATTGAGTTTCCATATCATTCATAGTATGATATAAGTTGAGTGAGTTAAGGAAAAAGAAGAAGTGAAAAGTTGTGAAGTTGAAAGAACTTAAATGAGAAGCTAATAGAGATCAAACAATGATAAGGTTATATTGATTTAGTTTTTTTCTACTTTACATTTGATTATATCAAGTCGATAAAAGAGATTGGACAAGTCAGCAAGGAGTGAAGTTGACAAGGCAAAAAAATAGTTCAATTACCAAGTAGGAAGAGTCATTCAGTAAAAGGAAATTAAGTTTTGGAAAAGAGAAAGAGAGTCAAGACACCAAGTACATAGAGTTAGTTATTGAGTGGAGAAAACATAATTTCAGGTGAAGGAAAAGGAGTTAGCCACTGAGCAAGGAACAAAAATTAAATATAAGGATCAAAAAAATATTTAATGATAAGCCACAGTGATCTGGAAGATTCCAAGGATGAGGAAGAGTTAGTTGAAGAGATCTACAATCAAGAAAATTCAAGGTGATGATCTATGGTAAAGATCTAAGCGGAAAAAGTGAAGGTACAAGTTCCAAGGAGAGTTCAAGTTCTGAGGTGATGATAGAATGTTTTACCATGTTCCAAATTCATTGAATCAGTTCAAGAGGATGATCTAACAATTGAGAATAAATAGTGGAAAATGTAATAAAGGAGATTAAGAAGCAAAATAGAGTCTATATGAAGGATGAAATTGAATGGAAAAATAGATGGTGAGTTGAAGGGTGGATGTGTAATCGAGTAATGCAATGAAGAAGGAAATGGTTGAAATATGAGTCTGCAAGAAGATATTGATGAAGTGTTGAGGCCAGTGAGTAATGAAAGAATGAAGTGAAGACAAAGAGTGCATAAGGGGTCTAACTAAGAAAGAGATAGTTGCAGATTTATAGATCAATTTTTAAATTGTTTCTTATTAACATTTGTAGCAGAAAAAACTCTTAACCGAGTGGACTTAATAGTCTTATTGTAAAACCTTGAGAGAGATGACATTCTAGAAGAGTGTTTAAATACCTTTAACCCAGTCACTCTTAACAGGGTGAAGATCCTAACAAATATGACAAAAATCCCCTAATAGGGTCACATTTAACAATGTGCATTATAATCTTTAACAAGATTGATTTTTAATCAAACATACTTCAGAAGAGTATTTCATTGTTGGGTGACAATTCCCACAATTGTTTTTCCCAAATTGGGTTACCACGTTAAACACTAGTTTTATATGTGTTGAATGTTTATTGTGCATGTTATTGTTGATTGATAAGTTAATTTACTATTGTCAGTTAATATTGAAGTTTGTCTTACCGAGTTATTATCGAGTTGAACTAGAGTTAAAGTTTTTAAGGTTTAAAGAATCACTTATTATTGATTCAACCACCTCTTAATAAACCAACAACTTCATTCAAAGAAAGTTTTATCAGGTCTAAAATGTGTCAATATGGATTTCTGTGAAAGTTGTGTGTATGGAAAATAAAAGAGAGTTAATTTTCTAAAGAGTGGGAAGGAAAAGAAACATGAGAAATCGGAGCTTGTGGATATAGATGTATGGGGACTATCTCGGGTATCTTCCCTTAGTGGCTCTATTATCTCTATTGAGCATTAAAGGTTGTCATTAGTATCAAAGGTTATCAAAGAATATTGATCAATTACATATATGAAGCTAGTCGATAACTATAAGCAAAATAGGACAGTTGGTTAAAGTGTATAGACTAAGAATCAGTCAATTTACCAAGCATCAACAGACACCGAGCGTTAGAATGAACACCGAGCATCTTGCACAGTAACCAAGGATCATAGGAAATGGCATAGTAATCAGGAATGGCACATTCTTCTATGAAAATGGTTACAACAGATTAGAAAATGTGTTCCCAAGATCGAGAACAATTTATTGTTAAGATATGATGAAGATTCTATGTAATATCTTGATCTAGGTTATTTTTGTACACCGTACATCTTAGGGTTTTGTCTAAGATTTGTAAACCTAATTTTGTATAAGCGGCATAATATTGTATGCTATATATTTTGTATGTTACATCATTTTGATGTGGGTGAACTGATGTATGAGCTAAGAAGCACTTGAAGTTCTAGCCAACCTTCAAGATTATCAGTTGATATACATAGTAGATCAGTATTTGGAAGTTTATCAGATTAAGAAGAATCAAAGTAGGCTAACTGAGTAGCTCAGAGTAGAGATTCATCACAATAATGATGATATTTTTTCAGTACTTTATTGATCTGTATTAGACAATCAAGTTGTCATTAGCAGATAGTTACCTATTGCTTTCTAATAATTGTAATAGAGTTTTGGTTAAATCTCTTAATACAGTAGACTTGACAGTCTTTTGTAAATCTCTTAACTGAGTGCACACTCAAGTAGTGTTACTAAAATCCTATAACTAGGTAGATCTAGTTGATCTAATATGTTACTTGTAATAGGGTAAGATCACCAAAAGTGATCAAAACTTGTAGCCCTAATAGGCAAACCTTTTCTATCTACAGTAGTGAAGAATTTGTGGGTGTCATCACCACTGTAGTTTTTACCTTCTAACAAGGGTTTCTGCGTTACCAAAATACTTGTGTTATGTGACTGTTATATTGTTGATTTCATGTTATTTGCTTTGACAAGTTGAATGGATGAATGATACATGTATTAGATACCAGTTATTTTGGAAGGTTATCATTGTTTGCTATAATAGATCTGAAATTTTAATGTGTTAAAGTTTTTGTGGGCACTGATTCACCCCTCCCCTCTCAGTATCCTATCTCTCCTAAGTCCAACAATTGGTATCAAAGCTCAGTTCTCTTATTGGACTGTTTAACCACTGAAGGGTAAAAGATCTAAGACATGGAGAGGTATAAGCTAGAAAAGACTATTGAGAATTATAAGATTCAGATGCAGATGTTTGTTGAACAGTATAAGCAAGCCAAGGAAGGACTGGAGAAATTACTGGTTGAAAGGAAGAACCTACCTATTTTACAAAATGAGATTGGTTACCATGAAGAAGCAATTGATGATATATTTGATCATGTTGGATCTAGTTCTGGAAGTATTTATGGTGGATCTAAAAGTATAATCTCTGATTTGTCTGAAAAGAATCAACATTTAACCGATCAAGTGGAAGCACTACAAATCGGTCAAGAATATCAGATGGTGAGAATGGTAGAGACAATGAACAATGCTAGACAAGCTGAGCAAGAAAGGAATCTGGCTATTGATGACTAAAAACAAATGACTAAACAACTTCAAGAAAAAGAAAGTGAAATACAGAGACTCACCGATTGCCATTTTCAAGTATCCAATCAAATGATGATTTTGAATCAAGAAGTAAACTGAGGAAATGGATAATTTTCAAGGAATATTGAAGAAGTTGCAAGACTCAGAGAGGAGAATGAGAATCTGAGAAATGAAGTGAAAACTCAACAAAAACACAATGAAATGAAGAAATTGGCTACAGATAGTTCTAAGAAGATTGATGACTTTCTGATTAATCAAAGAAGATTTGGGAGTAAAGCTGGTCTAGGCTATACCGGTGAAGGATAATCATCACATCAAGATGAACAAGTCAACAAAAATCAAAATCAAAGACCTAAAGTGTTGACATGTTATCACTGTGGCAAACCGGGACATACATCTAATGTGTGTAGAAGCAAAGCATAAGTTAAACCTCCTATCACTCCTAATTTCAATGGATATTGTTATTATTGTGGTAATTTTGGTCACCAAGCTTATGAGTGTAGAGCTAAACAGAATGATATTGCTAACAATACTACTTTGGAGAAAATATGCTATACTTGTAATAAACATGGACACACTTCATGAGAATGTAAGGCTAAGATGAAACAAGTATGGACTCCTAAGTAGAAGTCACAATGCAAGCCTTATCAACCAAAGAAACAAGGTAACTCCTATGTTTGGGATTATAACACATGGGCTAATTGTGTTGCATGTGGTAGATATGGGCACATTGCAGCAAATTGTAATAGGAAAATATGGGTTGGACAATCAAGAAGTTGGACAAGCATTGGAATGGCATGTATGCATTATCATAAGGTCAGTCATTTAAGCAAGGATTGTAGAGACCGAGCACCAGAGGAAAATCATGTATTTGAGAGTGGAAACACTATTGCAGACATCATGAAGATAAGGAACACTATGTGGAGAAAGGCATCTAATGAGAATGTTGAATCAAGTAATGCTATCGATGAAACCTCATCCACTAGATTGGGTGACATCGATACCTCCACTTAAGGTGATATAGGTATGTATGGGATTGACATTTCAAAATGATCACATTTTACATACAGTCCCTTATATAAGTTGTGCACATACCAAATCTACATGAATGAAGATGAATTATGGTTTATATGTTTTGAGCTAACAAAGTTATACATTCGGTAAAAGTAAGACCAAGAGTTAATTACCCGTCAGTAATCACCATTCAAGGTTAACCAAATATCAGTATGAATCAGGCAAGGAAATCTTGTGTTAACCAAGTGGATAAAAGTTTACAGTTGTCATTGAGCTGACAGTTGTCATAAACTAGAAAGTAGGTCAATCATTTAATGCATAAAGTTTTGAGTGGGAATATCAAAAATTCTATAAATACATAGATGCAAGAGTACATTTTTCACATTTTGGATATCGTAGAGCTAAGATTCATAGAGCGAGTTCGAGCAAGAATCCTTCATGCAAATTCAAGTTGTTATAGATCAAACCGAGCACACTCTTCGATACATTCTGAGTAAGTTGAAACCCTACCGAGCACATTTCTCATATTTATCAGAAAACCTAGTTTGTAGAAATAGCATCTACTGCGAGTTCGTCTAAGGTTGTGGATGAAGAAGTCAATTTAATTATCTTAGCAAGTTATAAGGAACTTCCTTATAATTTACACCCTGAAGTTGCATTGAAAATAGATATAGCGGGTACTTTTTCAAGCATCCCACCTAGGGTTTTGTTGATGAAAGATATAAGGTCGTACATACACTGTAAAATTGGGGAAATTGGAGGTTTCGATATGTATGTTGCATTTCAGGCACTTTGTAATGAGAAAATGCAACTGAAACCAGCATAAAAATTGGTTGAGACACTTGGTCTCACTCATGCCCTAGATTTTTTAAAGAATTTCAAGAATGAAAGGATTAGGGTTGTGTTAAGCAGATATCATGAAGGCACATTTTGGTTAGAGAAACTGATCAAAGTAACCAAGAGAATGATTAGCAGGGTTATTGGTTACCCGACTGCTGATAAGGTCAAAGCATTTTGAAGCGCTACACAAACTGAAGTTGAGAAGAACACTGGTGCAGCATAGGATGGTAGAGCATTAAAGATTTCAATAATTGTGGATCCCAAAGTTAAGTTCGTAGCACATGTTACTGGTTATAAAATCTTTCAGTCGAGCAAGTCAAATAGTGTACCATCTAGTGCAGTAGACATGGCTTAGAAATTGATAAAGAAGGGTCATTAGATAGACCTAGCTGAGCTACTACTGAGATAGGTTGAGGATAACATGAAGATAATAAAGGCACAGAAGTCCAATAGCTATAAGTTTGGTTCACTACTTGTATGTTTATTTTTCTATCTCCAAAAATTCTTTCCCTTTGTCGGTCACACTAAATGGGTAGATGAGAGACCGATCACTGGAAAAATATTTGATATTATGAAAGGTATGAGAGATAATGCTAAGAATGTAATAAATAGTTATTTTGAAGATTTTAAAGTGAAGATGAATTGGTCGATAAATATGCAATGGACATTTGTTTTCGAGTAGACACTGACCATACCATGATAAAAGCAGTTGAACCAAGAATCAAATGGCTAGCACCTATGGGCTATGAAATGGATTATGATTTTGGTTTGAAATCAATAAAGGCACTGCTAGCATTACCAAAAGACCCCAAGGCCACTAGGTTTGGAAACTTTGAAGAAGCTAAGTCTAGAATCAAGACAGGTTTGGTCATTAATAAAATGACAAGGAAGGCTAAGAAGATGAAAAAGTTTTTATCTAAGAAATTTGAGAAGGATGCAGACTCATCTGAGGAGTCACCGATTGAATAGGAAACTGAAGGTAAGTTAATGTTGGCTGACAAGGCGTATGATAGTGAGGAAACCAAATCTGATGAAGAACAAGAAGCTACACCAGTTTCTCCTACTAAAGCTCCAAAGAAGTTGTAGTTACCAATACAGATAGGTGCATGCACAAGGTCATCAACTGCAGCTTCACCACCATAGAAGAAGGAAGAAAAGAAGGTAATAAAATGAAAGGCTGCTACACCGACAAAAACATATGCAAAGAAAGGTCAGAAGGTTGTAGCTGAGCCACCAAAGAGAAAGAGAAGAAAATTGATAAGAGGTAAGGAAGATTTAGAGGATGGAGAGGAAGAAAACAATCAAGGACAATTCAAGATTGTTGGTAACAAGAATCGTTCAATTGATGATGTCATTGAGGACATATTGGAGAATGGAGACATCTTAGACCTAGAACTTAAAAGATTTGACAAAATGTCAAATGAAGATCAAAATAAAATAGAGGAAGCTGTCATCCAGATGATGATACATTTCAAAAGAGTTCCACTAGAGTTTAGTACACAACTCCCAATTGCACTTGAAGAAAGAATAAACCAGAAATGGACTTATGCACTGGAAACTAAGAAGAAGATGAGAGAACAACTCGTAGCTTTAGTAGCACCAACTTTATCTATGGAGGAGATAAAAGAACTTATGGAATCATCAGTGCAAAGATTTCCAATCAAAAATTGAGCTATGCAAGTACTGGATGAGAACCTTGTAGATCTTGACGAATCAAGTCAAGTCATCTGGACATCCGTTCTTGCTATGAAGGAACAAATGGAGAAAATTCCTTTTCAAAATTTTTTTAAAAAGAGAAAGAATTCTAAAGGAAAAGGAATTTTTATTGAAGATGATAAGGCACAAAAGAAGCAGGAAGCAGGTATATCAGTTACCAAGGTAATTGATACTACAGTTGTGCAAGAGATTCATGATAGTTCACAAGATGCACTAGATCTTACAGAGATCCAGATCCTAGATATAAATGGCTATGATGTACTCATTAAGGACATCACCAACGGTGATCCTGATGATAGGGATAATGATGAAGATGTGACTATTGAACCTACACATGCACAAGATGAGGCACTATTTACTGAATGTGCATTCACATCTTTACCGGGTGAGCTTCCTATTTTAGCTAAAGTTGTTGAGATTCTATCTAAGGAACAACTTGAAGGCTCTATCCTCGAGCAACCATAAGACACAATTGGGGAACCAAGCAATGAACCTCTTGCCAACACAAAAAATCCTGAAGAAATAGAGGCCAATAATCAAAAATAAAAAATAAGGAAGAGCCTAAAGCTATAGAGGCAACCCCACCAGACACAACTTCAAAGGCTCCGAATTAGTCTACCAACACATAGGTCACAAATGAGCAGAAAAAGGATGATAATTTTTCTACCAGAAAGAATACACCAAGGGCAACCGATGAGAAGGCTATTGTTGTTATAGCAAAAGAGCCCGAGAAGAAAAAGACAAAGAAGGGTAAAGGAAAATGGCTGGTCACTATAGATGAATTGATTATAATACCAGAGTGTGACCCGAGGACCCTTAGCCCCAAGGAATTGAGTAAATATGGGGAATTATGTACAAGAAAAGAAGCACAAGAGAAGTTGAAGCAAGAGACTAAATACAAAGAAATATTAACGGATGTTAGGGATATCTTACAACAGGTAGTACCTAAAGTGAACATTGATGAAGATACTCCTATCATAGATCAACTTGCTTTACTTACTGAGAAGATAGATGCCCCAGACATTGATGTTGAAAGAAAGGGTAGAATCCAAGATTTTAAGATTCAAAACAAACTTGCAGAAAGAATCAGCCAAGAAGTGGTAATTAACAAGGTCAAACTAGCTGAAGTAATAACCGAGATCAAATATATAACTCAGTTAATTTGTCAATTCTTACTGAAGCTATGCACTATCGGACCATTCACTATTGAGATTAGTGAAAAGATAAAATCACTTGAAAATGAAATCGCAGTCACTGCACATGCAGCTACAACCAAGCCACAAGCTTTTGCTAAGCATATACTCAAAGTTCAAGAACTTAGGCGGTTAATAGCAGATCTTGAGAAATAAGAAGAGCGAATCACTGATTAGGTTACTGAGTTGCAGATAGAATTCATTCCATACCTAAAAAAATTTTAAAAAACATATTGTCAAAGCGGAGCAACTTGTTGCAACACCAAAGATTTTGATGTTGGAGAACATCTTTGACATGCATGCACAAGTCGGTCTTGAGCACATTGCTCTCACCAACTTGAAAGAGGAATGGGAAAACCTCTTGGAGTCACTCAAGAAAACCCATCAACACATTTTTGACAAGCTGTAAGTATACCATTTTTGTATTTGGCATTAATATACAAAAGGGGGAATTCAATGTATATGCCAAATATGAGTATTTTTGCCTAAGTATACTACACATTATCAGAGCATGCACCAGGTGGGAGTACTTAGAAATTTTTTATTTTTTTATGTATATGGTGGAGATATATGTTTTTTTTGAGACATAAGGTCTATATACATTCAAGTTTTGATACTAATGCCAAAGGGGGAGATTGTTATCTCTATTGAGCATTAAAGGTTGTCATTAGTATCAAAGGTTATCAAAGAATATCAATCGATTACATATATGAAGCTGGTCGGTAACTATAAGCAAAATAGGAGAGTCGGTTAAAGTGTATACACCAAGCATCAGTTAGTTTACTGAGCATCAACAGACACTAATACTGAGTGACAATAAACACCAAGCGTCAGAATGAACACCAAGCAGTTTACATAGTGTTTACCGAGGATCACAGGAAATGACATAGTAATCAAGAATGACACATTCTTCTATGAAAATGGTTACAACAGATCAGAAAACAAGATACTAAGATCAAGAACAATTTATTGTTAAGATACGATGAAGTTTCTATGTAATAGCTTGATCTAGGTTATTTTTGTACACCGTAGATCTTAGGGTTTTGTCTAAGATTTTTAAACCTAATTTTGTATAAGCGGTATAATGATGTATGCTATATATTTTGTATGTTACATCATTTTAATGTGGGTGAACTGATGTATGAGAAAAGAAGCACTTGAAGTTCTAGCTAACCTTCAAGATTATCAGTTGATATACAGAGCAGATCAGTATTCAAAAGTTTATCAGATTAAGCAGAATCAGAGTAGGCTAACTGAGTAGTTCAGAGTAGAGATTCATCATAGTAAAGGTGATATTTTGTCAGTACTTTATTGATCTGTATCAGACAATCAAGTTGTCATTAGTAGATAGTTACCTATTGCTTTCTAATCATTGTAATAGAGTTTTGGTTAAATCTCTTAATAGAGTAGACTTGACAGTCTTTTGTAAATCTCTTAATCAGGTGCACACTCAAGTAGTGTTGCTAAAATCCTATAACTAGGTAGATCTAGCTGATCTAATATGTTACTCCTAATAGGGTAAGATCACCAGAAGTGATCAAAACTTGTAGCCCTAACAGGAAAACCTTTTCTATCTGCAGTAGTGAAGAATTTGTGGGTGTCATCCCCACCGCAGTTTTTACCTTCTAACAAGGGTTTCTACGTTACCAAAATACTTGTGTTATGTGACTGTTATATTTTTTATTTCATGTTATTTTATTTGAAAAGTTGAATGGATGAATGATACATGTATTAGATACAAGTTATTTTGGAAGGTTATCACTGTTTGTTGTTGTAAATCTGAAAGGTTAATTTGTTAAAAGTTTTTGTGGGGACTAATTCGCCCCTCCCCTCTCAGTACCCTATCTCTCCTAAGTCCAACAAGCTCTCTATATTATGTTATGTTCATTGATGATGCAACTTGGAAAGTATGGATTTATTTCCTTAGGCATAAATTTTATGTATTTGAAACTTTTAAAAAATGGAAAATATTGGTTGAGAATGAGATTGTAAAAGACTAAAATATCTTAGATCTGATAATGGTGGTGAATATTCTAGTAAAGAGTTTTAATAATATTGTTCCTCTAATGGTATTCGTAGGTAGAAAATGGTTCCAAGGACTCCATGAGAAAATAGAGTGGTTGAATGCATAAATAGGACAATAATGGAGCATGCAAGGAGTATGAGGTTGCATGTTGGGATGCCCTTAAACATGTGGGAAGATGTTGTAAACACTATTATTTATTTTATCAATAGAGGTCCCTCTACTCATTTGGGTTGTGGTATTCCAAAGAAAGAATGCACGGGTAGGAAGGTGAGTTATTATTTTCTCAAAACATTTGATTGTGAAGCATTTGCACATATAGATTTTAAAAATAGAACCAAGATGGAAGCCAAGTCAAAGAAATGTATATTTTTTGGATATGGTATTGATGAAGTTGGCTATAGACTTTGGGATGTTGAAACTCATAAAATTGTAAGAAGGGTGTAATGCCCCACCAGGGAACCTAGGAGAAATTAACCTAAAACATGCTACTAAGTTTACAAAATAAATTTTTTTCTTAAGATTTTACAAACAATAATGAATAATAAATTGGAAGTAATATAACATAAAGACAATACATACTCATAAGTATAACTCATTAACAGATTACAAGTCTCAAGGGTTCCTTGACGTAGAAATTACATAAATATAAATTAATCTATTAAGTACAATAACCATTCAAATCTTCCACATAATGAAACTAAAGTTCATCATCTCATAAAAGAATACCCAAATACAACTAAACCATAAGGTATACATGATTACCCACATCCACTATACAACTTATAGAGTATGTAAATATAATATAAGTATAAAGTATAATAATATAAATGAAAAATAAGAATAAGTCTCCAATGATAAACACGAAGATATAACTTCTACAAGAATCATCCAACACTAGTACGAGGATGTCAAAATCTTAAATGGTAAAAGAATCACTACCACCCAACCACATGGAACCAAAGGTCCACTCCCATCGTGTTGAGGAGATAACAACAGATCCCACTCAAATAACAAACACTAAAAATCAACACAATACAACACCTATGCAAGGGATCTTGAAAGCTCTCTATCTCAAAAAGGTACAACACCAACTACAAAGATAAAACATACTCAACTAGAGGCAACCAACACATGTAGAAAACATAATATGCATAAATGGAAGTGTCCTCACATAAGCCAACTCTAAGGTTATCTTGGTAGTCTTTCTAGACCCCGATGCCCTAGTGACAAGTACCAAGCATCTTCCCACTCCCATCCCATTCAAGACCTCAATCAAGTACTCAGCCATGGATGACACACACATTATCTTATTAATTTATTTGAAAACTCTCAATGTATTTAAGTTATCACTTTATTAAGTAACTTGTAAGGGATACCCGAGTAGCCACTTTTGAACTTCGATGCCTCCAAAACAAGCCACTTCCCATTTATACACTCAGATAACCTACCCTAATGCTCCAACCAAAATTAAAAAAGAGAAGAATGCACCAAAACAATAAAAGATTATCATAAATCATAAACCATGATAATCACCAAAGTAAAATAATGGAGCATAGTAGATAATACCACATCTTATACATGGTTCAAATAGTCCATCTCAATATAGACATTACCAAAGATCATCCATCCCATAATGGATATATTAATAAAATCAATAAGAATCCTCATAGTCTTATATCATAAGACCAAAGATAATCAAAACATCAATGACATCCATCTCCAAACATGAAGTTACATAACCCATAAAGATAATCATCCATAACGTAGAACAATCATAGTGGAGAACATAAGGTGACCAAATAAATCAGACTTAATCATAATAACGGTCATCACCTTTTTGGTCAATTGATATAAAGATGAAGACACAATAAAACATATGAGATCACTCACAGATATCATAGAATCATACCTGATCCAATTGAGACTTCAAAATGGTTATAAAGAATCTCCACATAAAATCAGAGATCAACAAAAAAAAACTTCAAAGCCTCTGGTATACAATTTGTAAAAGTCAATGTAATTTCCCGAAATAAAAAACATCAAACAAGATAATAGAGTATACCAAGTAGTCAAACCATAACACAAGTCTCAGTTGTTTAAGAACAACCAATTTTGTTTACTAAAGTCTAGTTTGACTTTTTAAGAAAATGTTCATTTAAAATCTCATGCATATATAATTTTAAATAAGTATTGAAATAAAATCTCCATGCATATCAAAACACCATGTATTTAATAATAAAATAATGTTATTAATTGTCCAAATATAAATATAAATGAAAATATTAATATTAAAACCTGCATGTAAAAAAAGATTATGCTCATATGCAAATATTATATATCTATTTTAATTTCATTTACTTCCTAGGGTTTCAACAAAAAATACACACAAACTCTAACCGATTTAATACAAGGCTTCTCCTTAATATTTTTCTAACAAAAATACAAAGTGTTCACAATTCTACAATCACAAGATTTCAACCAAAAAGTTTTCAAAACAAAATTTCATGCAAAAGAAGAAGCACAAAAATACAATCAACAAAGTCTAGCAGGCACAATGTAAATAATCTTTTAAAAGAAATCATATCCACAAGGATTTCATGTTGGAGTTGATGAGAAAATGGCTCCCAAGAACACCTGTATGCAAACACCTATCACATAAAGAAGAGAAGAAAAAGTTATGGAGGCTTGAATGGAAGGATCCATGAAAGATGAGACATTCTTGATGTGCAAAAACAAAAGTTGCAATCAAATAAAATGAATGTGTTATGTTTACAAGAGAGATCAATACTTATAAAAGGAGATCAAAACTCTAAAAAGGAAACCTAGGTTGCATAATAATAATTAATCAAAGAATTAATCATTATAAGCCCAAAGTTTAGCTTAAGTAAAGAAAGAGGTAATAAGTGACTTAATAAGTAAATTAATATGATTTAATTAATAAGCAAATCAACTTATTACTCTAACACCCCCCCTTAAGATAAATTTAGGGAGTAGCTAAAAACGTAGAACTACTACTGAAAGCAAATGGGTCCCAACAACAAAGCCCTGATCAGGTACCCAAGTACAAAAAAGAGTCTCTATAAAGCGGAGAAATAGAGAAAACCACATGGAAAAAACTCTACTAAAAAAATAGACATAGACTAGTTTGAAGGACTGAAAAAGCCTCCAAAACTAGGGAATGTTCTAGAAAATAGGAACAAGGATGAACATGTAGAACATCACTAAAGTAAGAAGTTGCAAATGTTGTCAAAAAGAAATTGTTGATCTGAAGATCCCCCACTGAAATAGAACATGATCAGGTAGAGAAGACTAAGATCTGCATGAGTGCCATCAAAAGACACTACTCGAATCAAGAGGCAAACAAAGGAAAACAACTGAACTTGAAGATACAGAAGACTATAATCTGCATGAGTTCCATCAAAAGACACTACTCAAATTAGGAGGTAAACAAAGGAAAACACCTGAAATCAAAGATATACATGTCATAAAACACCAAAGTTTGAAGAGTTGATCAATTAAATATGAAAGAGTGCCTCCAAAAATAAGAAAAAAAGAGTGTCCATATGGAAAATGAACCATCTCACCGAAATGCATATGCACCCAACCACTGCATCCACCTAGTACATAGGAACAAATAGTGAATACATAAATCACTCCATCGAACCAGGGAAGCATAAGAACCAATAATAGAAACCCCAGATAACATTGACAAGGGATAAATGATAGGTACACTAAAAAGGACGTCCAATATGAAATGCATGATGAAGAACTAGGAACATCGAAGATGCAAAGAGAATAAAAAAACAAATAAAGATATCTTGAGGCTAATGTCTTTGGAGGAACGCTCACTTGACAAAGGTAGATGGAAAATAAAGGAAAAAATCAAACCCCCACTTGACACTTTATAATGGAGGGTGAGTCCTAAAGGCACAAACATGTGCAAGATCCCAAGCATGTAATAGAATGGCACTGTATCTTAGTGTGTTTTCATAAAATAGTGCTTAAGATAATGATGTATACAATGTTCAAAGAAGAGCTAACGCTACTGAAACAAGAAGATCAACCAAAGAAGAGCCATCCCATACAGGGAAGAGATCCTAGGACTTGAAACATCCAAGATATTCACCATAGTGCAGAAATGCAAAAAATTGAATAAAATATACTTGAAACAGAATCTAAAAAAATGACTCATAGCACTCAAAATATCATAGAACAAGCTTTCCAATGACATCATTTTCCAAAAAGAGAGTCCAGATGCTCAAGATATGGCTCCTGGAGTGCAAAAAGGAACTTCTAGCATTGATAGAAAATAACACCATCAAAAAAGAAAAATTAGAAATTCAAACCTCCAGATTTGGATAGAGCTTAGAAAGAGATTTTTGACAATATCTTGTTTTTTCCTGATTTTGACACTGTATGCTCAAGCTATGAGCAAAAAACCAACAGGTACACTAGAGGGCTCAAAATGGTGCATGAAAGTGTTGATGTGTGCTGATGTCAGCAAACTGCGAGCTTAAATTTGATGGTCAAATGACTATCACCGCAAAAAAACAATAGGCCCCTAGGGCCAAACATTTGGGGCCCCTAGTCACCACAGGACTAGGGGGCTAGGCGACAAGGGATGTAGTCTATGGTACCTGGTCTCATCAATGACCATCGACTGAGCAAAGGGGCTAAAAGTCTGCAATTGGCCTGGTGGTTAGCGGTGACTGTCGGTGATAACTGCATGTTGACCATGACCCGCACGATAGTTACATTGACGGTACCACTGCCCACAATGATGACACCAATGATAACCGCTATGTCACAAACGCACATCACAGTCGGTGACTGGGGCCCACGTAGTGGTGGTTGCCATAAAGTGCCTAGGAGGTGCTATATGTGTGTAATTTTTTTATATTTTTTTAACATGCCTTGAAGTCTGTGCCAGGGTCATACAACCCTTGTTCAAATTGTTTTTACCACAAATAGTAACTTTGTCCAAATTGAAAAAAATTTATATGGAAATAGGGTTATTGGGTGCTTCAAACGCAATAATAAGGTTTGTTTGAGCCCAAAGTGACCAGAAAAAGAGCTCCCCCCAGATCCAACAGAAAATCCTCTAAAAATTATAGATTTGACGAACAAGACCGAATCTCTCAAGAAGAGGACAGGGGCATGAAGATCTGAATCTCTAATACCATGTTGGATTTCATGAGAAAATAACATACAGCTCCCAATGACACTTGCATGAAAACACCTATCACAGAAAGAAGAGAGGAGAAAAAGCTATGGAGGCCTAAATGCAAGGATCCATGAAAGAGGAGACATTCTTGATTTGCAAAAACAAAAATTGCAATCAAATAAAATGAATATGTTATGTTTACAAGAGATATCAATTCTTATAAAAGGAGATCAAAACCCTAAAAAGAAAACCTAGGTTGCATAATAATAATTAATAAAAAATTTTATCATTATATGCCTAAAGTTTAGCTTAAGTAAAGAAAAAAGTAATAAGTGACTTTATAATTAAATCAATATGATTTAATTAATAAGAAAAAAAACTTATTACTCTAAGTTTCAAACCCTACCTTAATCCACTAATTGACATTAGGCACAAAGAACAATCCAAAAATCTTGAAAATTCCAAGCTTTAATAATTTTCTTCAATTCAAACTCCGAACCAAAAGGTGTAAACTTGTGTGTGTAAAGAATAATGATCAAAATACTCCCAATAAAGGAAAACTAAGTAACCTAGGGTTTTCCAAAACAAATGCAAAATTAAAAAAAAGGAACTCAACCTTAAATTGAGTAAAAATCATTTATTTAATAAATATTTCTTATTTTTATTAATTCACTCAGCTTGAATTTTAAAAGATAAAGTTCTAATTTCTTAATAAAGTGTTTTCTAATATACAACTCAACATTAAAATCACTTAACTCCTTTTTAGCTTCTTTTACATTTAAATATTAATTTTTATATTTTAATTAAATTAAAATTCCTAGCATATTTAAAATATGCAATTTAATAATATTATTATTTTATATTTTAATTATACATTTTAATTCCAATTTAGACTTAGTATTTAATTAAATCTCCACTTTTTATAATTAGCTTTTCTAATTAATTGTTTTTAATAAACATAGGTATTTAATGAATTCTCATTAATTAAATAACCTTATATTTTAACATTCCAATATTTTATAAGATAAGTAATCAATCACAAAATTAACTTTAATTAAATTATTTATCTATTTTAACTCAAAAATCACATCAAACCTACAAGCATGCAAGACCTGAAGAAATGACTACATCAAAAATACTAAATCAAACACTAAAGAAGGGTTCATGAATGATGTCACCTTGATGAATTCGGAGGGTAATAACTAAGATATTTGTCCACTATTTTTGGACAATAAATGGCTTAGATTAGGATTTGGACATATTTTTTATCTCCCCTCTCTTACCAATGAAGTATTGTGATAGGGAACGCTCATCCTGATAATTTAGGGAAGTCAATGCCCGATACCCAAAATCCTACATAAAATATGAGCATGTACATACATGTATAAATATATAACAGATAATGGTGGGGATCAGTTGATCATGTGGATCTCCCAAGAAAGTAACTGTGACTTCATCCCTCAACCACATCAGACACATCAACCAGAAATATAAAACATACACCCAATCCATACACATGCAGGTATGGGGTAAGTAAATCCATAAATATAAATGACATCATAACATATAGAAAATCAAACTATGAGACCTCCCCTAGAATTGGGTATTAACATATATAATAGATTTCAAAAGTCCAAATACATATATATTTATTTTTCTATTGGTTTTCTAATTTCATGATTTAATATATTTTTCTCCATATTTATATTCCTTACTACTTTCTTTTAATTCTATAAAAACATTATGCTCATATGCAAATATTATATATCTATTTTAATTTGATTTACTTCCTAGGGTTTCAACAACAAATACAAACAAACCCTAACTGATTTAATATAAGGCTTTTTATTTATATTTTTCTAACAAAAATACCAAGTATTCACAATTCTACAATCACAAGATTTCTTCAATCAAAAATATTTCAAAACAAAATTTCATAAAAAAGAAGAATTACAAAACTACCATCAACAAAATCTGGCAGGCACAATGTAAACAATCTTTAAAAAAAAAATGTAATCTACGAGGATTTTAAACCTTGACTTAATCCACCAATTGAAAGAAGCCACAAAGAACAATCCAAACACCCTGAAAATTCCAATCTTTCATAATTTCCTTCAATTCAAACTCTGAACCAAAACGTGTAAACCTATGTGTGTAAAGAATAATGACCAAAATACTCATAATAAAGAAAAACTAAGCAACCTAGGGTTTTCTAAAACTCATGCAGAACAAAAAAGGAACTAGTAAACCTTAAATTGAGTAAAAATTATTTATTTAATAAATATTAATTATTTTTATCAATTCACACAACCTGAATTTTAAAAGGTAAAGTTTTAATTTCTTAATAAAGTGTTTTGGAATATACAACTCAACATTAAAATCACTTAACTTCTTTTTAACTTCTTTTGCATTTAAATATTAATTTTTATATTTTAATTAAATTAAAATTCCTAGCATATTTAAAATATGCAATTTAATAATAAATATTATTGTTAGAACTACAACTGAAGGACAACTTGGAGAACAAAATGGGAGAACGTGATAATGATCACCGAGCTACTAAGGTATATGTGAGACATTTTATTAGTTGTTATATTGTCATTGATGTCAAGTAGCTCTAACTTTACTTATCATGATAGTTACAAACATCTGAGGGAGGTGATGTTGGTGAAGAAAAGGAGATATTAGCAAGAAGATGAGATGTATGAGTAAGTTATTCATAAGGTATTCACTGCAAACTTATTGACGAGTCTATGACATTATGATAGTGTTTTGATTATATTACATGATTCCGTTAAGTTGAAAATCAAAAATGTTCAAGTTACTTTGGTCGGTATATGAAGAACTTAGTGTACACAAGGAAGATGTAGTGTACACTAAGTGTGGTATTAACCGAGCAGGAAGAAACTGACACATCACGGTATTGACCAAGCAAGAGAAATAAAGAAGAACATGTGATTTTTGACATGTGATGATGAGCTAGATGAATCTTAAAGATTCCAAGGATAAAGATAAATTTTGTTATTGTAAGAATTTGCCTAAGGCTAAGAATGAAAATGCCAAGATCTACAAGCTCAATTGATAGCACAAGAGAGACAAATATGATATGATCAATGATCAAATTATAATGAATAATAGATTTATTGATTACATACAATGTAGGAGTGCATGAATATATAGGCAATGTGATAAGACTACTAAGGAGATGATAAGCTATCAACCACACTAGGTGGAATCACATGTCCACCAAAGGTGGATCATCCTCCATTGTACATCAAATTATATGCAAAATGTGAAACAATGAGAGGATGATAATGTGATAAGAGCACTAAAAGTGGATCTCACACATAAACAGGTATGAGATGACAAGTATCACCATTTAAAGTGAAATTTATCCTAACCATGTGCTAAAATGAAATGCACACTCCTAGGTGTCTCAATGACAACTAATATGAAAATGCATTATCCTAAGTAAACTTAAGTAAAGTGTAATTAGTAAATACTTAATTACACCAACACCCCCCTTAAGTGAAACTTAGGGGAATGCACTTAAGCTCACAATGCTAGATGACAATGCATGATGGTTCTTGGCTACTAGGCCATGTTAGGTACCCATGTATAAACTGCAAGAGCAATGCAATCTCTCATAAAGTGGAGAAAGAGGAAAAACCTCATAGGAAAAACCCTCCCCCCAAAAGAGAGATGAATACAATAAGAGAATATGAGAGAGAAGACCTCATGTGAGGGAAATATCACCCCCATAAGATAGAAGAAGTGGAAGAGAGACCAAGTAGCCCCCCCTCAATGTAGAATGAACACCATGTTAGGAATAATAGTCCACCAATACAAATGAGCGGGGGGGTGAATCAGTTGGATGATAGATTATTAAACTTTAAACTTTGAATAGCAGCAATATAAAATCAAGTGAATACAATGAATGCCAACACAATAACACAATATTTGTTGTCGAGGAAACCCTGTTAAAGGTAAAACCCCGGTGGGAACTAATACCTACTAAAGATGTACTGAGAGTATAGTATCCTTGTTAGAAAATCTATCCCTATTAGGAGTTAATTAAAACATTGCAGTACATAGTCCTTGTTAGAGGACAGACCCTGTTAGGAATCAGGAAAATTAGGCTCACTGCCCAAAGAAGGTTATGACCACCTTCAGAACTCACTGTTCGCAACACAAGTGTATGTAGGGAAATAAACCATCCTTGAACTCTCCGATAGCAACTATCTTTTCTTGATCAGTTCCAATGAAGTATATAAGTTATCCTCTAGTCTACATCCAACAGACACAAGCTCGCAGCTTCCACAATCTTATTTTACATCACATACATACTGTCATATCTTTTCAAAAGAAAAGATCTTACATATATACCCTATTAAATATTAAATGATCAGTTCAGCCAATTAGACTTTCCTAATATACAAATAATTACATAACTCCTTGCTAAGATACATACGGTATCTAAAACAAGTATAAAACAATTATATTTCAACAATTAGGGACCGACATCCATAATTCATGCTCTCCATCCATGATACATGCTACAACTCTGAAGTCACCTTCCAAATAGGTCTTATCTAGAACACACGCCACAAGTAATGTCATCCTTATTTTTGTATCTTTCTAAGATCATTGAACATTCTTTAGTACACTATCTGTCATTCCTTAAGCTTGCATATACTGAATCCACATAGCCTATAAGATATACCCAAAACATAGAGACCTACTATGTCAACTTCCATTGTCATAGTCCAGTAACTAGTCTTCACCAAATCTTCTATAACTCAACCAATATGCAATATTACATCATGTGATTGTAGATATAAGATCACAACACGTTCCTATACACACATTTGTGTTCTCACATTCTGAATCATTCATACATTGTAATAACCAATCTGTTTTCTTTATAGAAACATATGTTGACATCAGTGACAAAACATGAATGACAACAACATTGATAATGTTGTGATTAAACATATTAAATGCATTAGCAATATCCAACAATATCCCCCTTTGGCATTGATGGCAACATATGGGAAAATCCATCAACCCAAAATCTGTTAACCAAGAATACTTTCTCATAGTATCTCTCCTCATACATTCTCCCCATACAGTAGGGATTTTCTCATAGCATCTCTCCCCCTTTGACAACAATGGAAAAGAGTGCCATAAGTCACCAACTACCTTATGTTTAGTCTTCATCAATCAGGTGCTAAATCACCCAAATGTATTTTTAAGCTCCCAAAGATCACTGCCCCTGAGGAGTAGATCCATATATCAAGTCCCAAAAATTATAAATCTATGAACACCTCTGGACTGATGCATCCCTGCATCATTTAATTCTCACTAGGAGGGGAATGCACCCCAAGCATACCTCTAAGATACTCAAAGACATCTTTTGGCAATGATTTTGTAAAGATGTCTGCTATCTATTCTTTTGTGCTAATGTACTCCAACCTTACTTCTTTCCTTGCAACCTTGTCTCTCAAAAAGTGATACTTAATGGAAATATGCTTAGTTTTAGAATGCATCACATTATTCTTTGACATATTTACTATACTGGTGTTATCACAATGGATAACCATTGGTTCAACAAAAGTTATTCCAATATCTTTCGACATTTGTTTCATCCAAACAATTTGAGTGGAGTTAATAGCAGCAGCAACATACTCTAATTTAGCAGTAGATTGAGCTATACAATATTTCTTTTTACTTAACCATGAAACCAACTATTTTCCAAGGAAAAATGCACCTTCACTAGTACTCTTTCTGTCATCAATGTTCTTTGCCCAATCGGCATCAGTATAAGCATGTAGTTCAAAGTCATCATTTTTATCATACCACAAGCCACATTCCATTGTTCCTTTCAAATATCTAAATATCCTTTTTATAGTAGCCATGTGTGTCTCTTTAGGATCTGCCTAATATCTAGCTACAATTATAACAACATTAGCAATATCTAGTCTAGAGTGAGTCATATATTGTAACCCTCCAATCATTGATATGTACTTGGTCTGAAAAACACTCTTGGTCTCATCATTATTTGTTAATTTATGGCCAGTCACCATGGGTGTACCAACAGGTTTACTATCTTGCATTCCAAACTTTTTCAACATCTCTTTAAGATAATAGGTTTGAGAAATGAAAATGTCATTCTTGATCTGATTTATTTGTAGACCAAGAAATAATTTCATTTCACCTATCATGGACATCTTAAATTCATTCTCCATTTCTTTAGAAAACTTCTTGAACATCTCATCATTGCCTCCAAAAATAATATCATCAACAAAAACTTCTATTATCAAAACTCCATATTGACTAGTTCTTAAATATAAGTTACTATCAATATTACCTTTTTTCTGAATCCAAGGTGAAGTAAGTACTTGTCTAACCTTTCCTACCAAAACCTTGGTGTTTGCTTTATTCCATGCAGTACCTTCTTTAGCTTTCATACCATGTCTTCATCTTCTGATAGAGGAAATCCATCGGGTTGTTCTATATATACTTCTTCTTCAAGATCCCCATTCAAAAATCTAGATTTCACATCCATCTGATATACATTGAAGTCTTTATGTGCAGCATAGGCCAAGAATAGTCTCACATCTTCTATCCTAGCAATAGTAGAAAATGTCTCTTCAAAATCTATGCCTTCTTGTTGTGAGTAGCCTTTGCATACCAATCTTGCCTTATTCCTTACAACAATTCCTTCTTCATTCATTTTGTTTCTAAAACCCACTTAGCCCCTATCACATTTTTGTCTTTAGGTCTAGGAATCAATTCCCAAGTATTATTATTCTTTATCTAATCTAATTCTTCTTGCATAATTTGATCCAAGATTCATCTCTACAAGCTTCATCAATAGTCTTTGGTTAAACTTGATAAATCAAACAAATTTCTTCCCTAGTCTTTGATCTAGTGATTATTCCTTTACTTGCATTACCACTAATTTGATTTTTAGGATGATCTTTCTTAACATACCTCAGAGTCGTAGGAATCTCATTACAAATCTCATTTTCACATTTAGTTTCAATATGTACTTCTTCTTCTATAGTAGCATCCTCTTTGATCTTTGTATTCTGATTACAATCATACATTCTCCCTTATATCTGAAACTTTTCATCTATCTTCACATTGTTACTTTCAATCATCTTTCTTAATCTTAGGTTAAAGAATTTGTAAGCCTTTCTCTTAGTAGAATAACAAAGAAAAATTCCTTCATCACTTCTAGCATCAAATTTCCCTATTTCATCATCTCTTTTGATATAGCATTTACTACCAAATATTCTAAAATATTTTACAGTAGGAGTATAATTAAACCATAATTCATAAGGAGTCTTACTTGTACCTTCTCTAATTTGAATTCTATTTAATGTGTATACTGTTGTCCCAACAGTTTCTCTCCAATGCACATGAGATACATTTCCTTCAAGAAACATTGTCCTTGCAGCATCCAGTATTGTTATGTTCCTTCACTCTACTATCCCATTTTGTTGTGGAGTCCTAGGAGCAGATGTCTACCTTTGTATTCCATTCTCTTTGCAATATGATCTTGTCCTTCTAGGTTCGCATAGGTCTGTATGTACCAGATCCAAATTTCCTTTTGACGTATATGATTTACTTTTATAACTGCTTCTAGTCTTCTTTCCCATAACATATTCTCTGCACGTAGTATTAGATGGTTTTACAATTTTCAGTAGGTCTCTCACTGCATTAGTCAAGCTTTTCTTCACAGTGTTATCAAAATTGACATGAAAAAACCTTTTGTGCCATAACCAACTATCATCTACCTTCGCAACCAAAAAAGAAGCTCCAAATGTATTTAACTCAAATACTACCTCTAGATTTAGTATCGGTTACAATCAGTTTTCCTGTCTTACAATTGATGAAACACTTCCCATCAATGAATTTCAATTGATACTCTTTGTTCATCTATTGTCCAACACTCACCAAGTTATGCTTAAGTCCATCAACAAGCAATACATTGTCAATATTAGTCCTTCCATCCAAAGAAATAGATCCTACTCCTATGATAGGTTTAGGAACATTGTCTCCAAATCTTAAAACACCACCATCATACTTCATTAGTTTAACAAACTTGTTTTTGTCTCCAGTCATATTATTTGAGCAACCACTTTCTATAACCCATTCAGATTTCTTATCAACATGTGATACTAAAGCATTTTCTTCATGTACTGGTTTTTCATCTTTAATAGCAATAAATCCAATCTCCTCATAATCACAATCATCATCATCAAAGATACCTTCACTAGCATAATAACATTCCTTTTCTTTTGAATACTTAGGCTTGAAAAACTTAGGTTTGTGCTTAGGAACTCATGTAGGAAATCTAGATGCAAAGTGACCTATCTTATTGCATGAAAAACATTTCAAAGGTAAATTTCCTTCAAATTTACCCTTACATCTCTTTTCTCTTCTAGCGATCAATGCAACAAGTTCATCTAGCTTTCTTTCTTCTTCTTGTATCTGTTCCCATTCATCAGCATATTCACCAAGCTCTTCTTTTATGTTCTCATTGCTGATGCTCAAAATTGCAGATATTATCTTTCTATGTGTAGATGCCTTAAATGTTATTTCAACTTTAGGTATAGAAGCTCCCATTTCTAAAGTTTCAAAGTTAGTTAG
Organism: Chamaecyparis obtusa; assembly: GCA_027943335.1. Lineage (NCBI taxonomy): Eukaryota > Viridiplantae > Streptophyta > Pinopsida > Cupressales > Cupressaceae > Chamaecyparis > Chamaecyparis obtusa. Next base: position 163,848 of record BSBK01007439.1, on the reverse strand, counting down.
CTTTGCAATCAACATTTATCTACTAAAGTTTGGAGTCAAAGGTATAATTTATTCTATGGCCCAAAATTTGGTCTTGTAGACTGGTGTCAATGATCTAAGGATATTTGCAATGACTTCTTCCTATTCATAAGTGCCTCCAGAGTTTTTGATTCCAATCACAACCTCAGTGACTCTTTGTACATAAGCCCTAATGTTTTCATCATCCTTCATTTGTAACTTCTCCATCCTTGATTTCTAGTTTTTTAACTTTGCTTCCTTGGTAAACTTGTCTCCTACATACAATTCTTCTAATCTTGTCCAAATCTTGTGTGTTGAATCCAGATCTTTAACTTCAGTATATTCTCCTTCAGAGAGTGCACTGGTCAGTGCTTCCCTTGTGACAATGTTATATGAAAAAATCTTCTCTTCATTGTCAATAGCCTTATCCAATTCATCTTCAGCCTTCATGGTAACCTCATTCTTTGTGATCATCCAATAGTCAATACCCAAACATAGAAAATGGGTTCACATCTTGTTCTTCCAACTATCAAATTTTTGAGGATCAAATTTTGGGCTATCCTTCCTATAGAATGCCATCTCCAAGATCACCTCAAGCTATTAATCTTTCTCTCTAAGGACCAATAGCTTTGATACCAATTGTTAGGAATAAAAATCCACCAATACAACTGAGAGGAGGGTGAATCAGTTGTATGATATATTATTAAACTTTTAACTTTGAATAGAAACAATATTAAATCAAGTGAATACAATGAATTCCAACACAATAACACAATATTTTTTGTCGAGAAAACCCTGTTGAAGGTAAAACCTCAGTGGGAATTAACACTCACTAATGATTTACTGAGAGTATATTATCCTTGTTAGAAGATCTAACCCTGTTAGGAGCTGATTAAAACATTACAGTACATAGTCCTTGTTAGAAGACAAACCCTGTTAGGAGTCAAGAAAAGAATTAGGTTCACTACTCAAGCAAGGTTATGAACACCTTCAGAACTCACTGTTCGCAACACAAGTATATGTAGGGAAATACACAATCCTTGAACTATCTAATATCAACTGTCTTTTCTTGATCAGTTCCAATGAATTATATAAGCTATCTTTTTCTCTCCATCTAGAAGATGCAAGCTTGCATCTTCCACTATCTTCTTTTACATCACATACATACTGCCATATCTTTTCAAAAGAAAAGATCTTACATATAAACCCTATTACAAAATAAATGATCAGGTCAGCCAATTAGGCTTTCCTAATATACAAATAATTACATAACTCCTTGCTAAGATACATATGGTATCTAAAATAATTATACAACAATTAGGGACTGACATCCATAATTCATGCTTGCCATCCATGACACATGCTACAACTCTAAAGTCAGCTTCCAAATAGGTCTTCTCCAAAACACATGCCACAACTAATGTCATCCTACTTTCTATATCTTTCTAAGATCAGCAAACATTTTTCAGTACACTATCTATCATTCCTTAAGCTCTCATATACTGAATCCACATCGCTTGTAAGATATACCCAAAACTTAGAGACTTACTCTGTCAAATTCCACTGTCACAATCTAGTAACCAGTCTTCACCAAATCTTTTATAACTCAACCAATATGAAATATTACATCATGTGATCTTAGATATAAGATCAAAACACCTTCCTATACACAAATCTATGTTCACACATTCTAAATCATTCGTACGACATCTGTACACTATAATAACTAGTCTATTTTCTTTATAGAAATATATGTTGACATCAGTGACAAAACATGAATGAATTGATAATGTAGTGATTAAACATATTAAATGCATTAGAAATATCCAACACACCAATGACAGATGCTCCAGGCTCGATGTAGAAATTTCTCCATGAGTGTAGGACAACATTCCTCCCCTTAGGAAGAAACAAGACCAAAGGTGTATATATGAAGCCTCCTCCCCAATCTATAAGAAGAAACTTCAAAATGTATGAAATGTCTGAAACCTACTCAAGAGTCCCCATGTCAATGTTGAAAGGTGCCTCCTCCAAATCATGTGTACTAAGCCACTCTATTGAAAAAGACAAATTAGAATCAACTGAGGATGAATGTAGAACATATGCCAATGACCCAAGTGTCTCCTCTGAAGATAAAGTGACCTCCTCCAACTGCTATATCAAAGTATCCATAATCATGTCACCCTTGAAAGAATGATCAAGTAGAGAATGAAGATGAGGGTTAGCATGCTCCCTTGCAACAACTGAAGAAGGATCATCTTCACCAAAGAGAAGATGAATATCATCAATAGTGTATCCCAAATCTGAAATGTAGGACTCCACAAAAAAACTTGCAATGTCTGTCAAGTAGCCATCCCATGGAACTAAAACTCGAAGACAAGGAATATCCTGTTGCATTGAATCACCTGAACCCATGGCTATATGAATGCAAGCATCATCAGGAGCAAGAGTAGAAGTAGTCTCAATAGGAGGAGATGAAATGGAAGGCTCAAGAACTTGATCGTTAGTGAGAATAACCAAGTTCAAGTAGCCAAAACTCTCCTCAAAATCTGAATCATCACTATAAGTGTGATCATATGTTGAATAATCATTGTCATCAAGAGGAACAAAATATACAAAGGAGTAAAACTGAGAAGAGTGATCCACCATCCCAGTAGCAATAACTACTCCACTCTCCAAGTCCTTGATGAAAACTAAATCAGGTGTAAATTCCACAGTCTTCTTTGTAGCACCATTTGTGATTTAATAGATAGAAAGAAGGTTATTAGTCAAGAGTAGAACATACAACACATTGTTGAAGTGTCCCTCCCCAACATAAATAATTCCCTTCCCAATCACATTCATGTAAGTGTGATTGCCCATCAAAATAGCTAGACCTTTGCAAGGCTCAAATGATGAAAACATGGACTATGAAAAAGCCATATGATGAGAAGCCCATCAATCTAGAAGTCATCTACCTAAATCGGGACTTGAAGAAGCATATAAAGCTTGTCTTTTTTGTGAGACAAATGTGTGACCCTTTCCTTTATCTTTTTCTAAATTTTGTAAAGAAGAAGTTGAGGTAGACATCCTAGAATGCAAATTGATCTTGTTCTTTACAAGAAGGTTTTTCAATTCATCCATGTCTTTCTTATAACAAAAATGTTCTTCATGTCCATCCTTTTTGCAATATGCACAAAAGCGCTTCTCCTTGTTTGAAAATTCACCCTTTTGAGGTGATGTAGAAGTTCCATGTTGCGTGCAAGTTGATTTTGCACTTTCTTATTGAAACTTTGACTTCCAATTATTCTTCTTCTTTTGAATTTGATTGCCTTGACTCTCATGATTAGCCACCAATGCCTTGGAAGTTGAAGACTTGAGAATCCCCATACTCATTAATTTGGTTTCCTCCCACATCAAACTTTCTCCAAATGCCTCAAATGAGGGTGTAGTAAAGGCACTTCCCATGGTCATCTTGTGAGTATTGTAGCTCAACACAAAGGCTGCATATTCTGAAGGAAGATTGTCCATCATATAATGAATTAATTGTGAATCTTTAATGGTGATTCCACAATCCTTAATTGTGCTCTCAACTAACTGGCTTTGTTGATGAAATCTTGAATTGTGTCAAATTTCTTAGGATCTAATTTGAGAAGTTTTTCTTGAATTGTGAATCCCTTATCCTCGTCCACTTTACCATACAAATCTTCAACTTTATCCCAAACATCCTTGGCATTGCCCAAGGAGGAAATGTGAAACAAGAGATCTTGATAACACATGTTCTTATAGTTATGTTCAAGCTCAAGAATCTTTAACTCTCCAATCAGTTAATTCTTTATCATCCACATTAGGTGCTCTAATTGTTCCATACATTTTGTTTCCATGTAGCATAGTTATGTGGAGTTAATGTTGGAAATCCATAAGCAACCATAATGAAAAATGGAAAGAGAACTAGAGAGAAAGAGACACAACTGCACAAGGCACCCCCCCCCCCCCCAAATCACTCAATCAAATAACCCCTCCCAAAATAGATGATTTGGGCACTTTATATATATTGTGTGTACAATTGCCACTTGTCAAAATGGACCAAAGTGGACTTCTGATTTTGGTGATTACAAAAAAAAATATGAAGCTATAACAGACTCAAGAAGATAAGACACAAGATCACTCAAAGATATAATAAATTACAAGTGCCAAAATAGGCTAAAATAGACCATATTCTAAAAGTTCTATGTCCACTCAAAATTTCTCCAAACTGGTACCAAATCTGGAAAGTAGACAAAAAATCATGAACTTTCAAAAAAATTGCACCTAAAAATGTGTGTGTATGAGCCCAAACGAAGCCTCTAAAGTTGCAAAAATAGGGATTAGACAGGTACAGTCACCAAAAAATGCAATTTTAGAAAAATTCGTGCACCAAAACTAGAAAATAGTTGCCCCACTAAAAAGTTTAGGAAATTCTACCCAAAATTGAAAAACATTGTACTTACTTTGGAGTCCGAATGACCAAGTTATGGCCTCCCAAAGTCAGACTGCCAGATCAAAACTGCAAATGGTGAGGGCTACAAATTTTTTAAATCTAATGATGTCAGCAAAGAATTGTCTTGAATTTGATGGTCAAATGGTCATCACTACAATGCAAATACACCCAGAATTAACGGTCAAACAACTGCCAATTTTAACCCCATGTAAAGATGACGCAACCACAAGCTTAAATTTGGCGGTTAGATGGTCATCAAATCAAAACAAAAAAATGCCCCATGTGACAGCTAGATGGACATTAAATTTAACCTGATAAAAAATGTCAAAAAATGCAATTTTTTTTTTTAAAAAATACCTTTTTCACCTTTTCCATGTGTCACTGTTGGATTGGGTGCTAGGCCAACTGAGCTGACATGTGTCTGCATAAAAGAGTAGAGCACCATCAAAGGAGGTGGCTGGGTGGTGGCACAGGTGTGAGCATAGCACAATTGCGGGAATGTGGAACTATTTAGTCCCACATTCACCATGGGGCAAGATTTTCTTGCGTTGATAACCTGCAATGTCCGTTTACAAAGTAAAATGAGCTTGGCTCTTTGTGGGACTACCGAGCATGAGTAGGAAGTCAGCTCATTTGAGGAGTGAGCGTGGGTCAGAAATTTGACTTTCTTGGATCAGCTATCATCTCGGCTCTGGAAGGATTTTTACTGCGGGCTCAGCTCACCTCCTAGTTGTTGGGGTCAGTTCTGTGACTCATGCTCAGATCTAGTCCTGGGTGATGCGAGTCCAAATTTTTTGAAAATTGCCTACTGATTAGTCTCACATTGGTGGGATGAGGTAAACACAAGATCTTTAAATGGAAAGGTGTGTGAATCTAAAGAAAAGAACTCTCTAGTAAATGTGCGTTGGATTCCTCGAACTATGTACTGGCTTGCCAGGGGGTTATATCCCTGTCGCAGGTTTCTGCACTGATATACAGATGGGTTATATCCCTGTCATAGGCTTCTACATTGATGTACAGATCTGACACACCGTACAATAGATCTGATCTTATCAACAAACAGGGGTGGGGACCTCGAAACAACTCCAAATTTTTGCAAAAAAATATAATTGCCTAGATTTGAAAATAACTCAAAAAATAATTTTTGTTTTGAAAATCCATACTGTACCATAGATCAAACTGTTCAAGTCTGATTTGCAAAAAAAAATTGTCTCATATTTAACTTTTGCCTAATTTAGGAAAATTTATAGTCAAAATTTATGGAAACGATCACTTGGATGCAATGGCAAGGTTAGATCTTGCCCTAGATGCTCCCACCAACTACTAATATCCCAGATCTAAATCATGGCCCTCCAAAAGTTGAAGCAACAATGGATCTCAAATGACTATGCAATAAAATCTTCTATGGCTCTGATACCATGTAAGAATTTTCCCAAGGCAAAGAATGAAAATGCCAAGATCTAAAAGCTCAATTAATAGCACAAGAGAGACAAATATGATATGATCAATGATCAAATAATAATGAATAATAGATTGATTGATTACATACAATGTAGGAATGCTTGAATATATAGGCAATGTGATAAGACTACATGATAAGGAGATCATAAACTATCAACCACACTAGGTGGAATCACATGTCCACCACAGGTGGATCATCCTCTATTGTACATCAAAGTATGTGTAACATGTGCAACAATGAGAGGATGATAATGTGATAAGAGTACTAAACATGGATCTCACACACAAAAAGGTGTGAGATGACAAGTATCGCCATCTAAAGTGGAATTTCTCCTAACCATGTGATAAAATGAAATGCAAACTCCTAGGTGTCTCAATGAAAACTAATATGAAAATGCATTATCCTAAGTAAACTTAAGTAAAGTGTAATTATTAAATACTTAATTACACCAATAATTATGAAGATCTATGGCTAGAAAAATTCAAGGATGATTAGATGATGAAGATTGAAAATGTTTTGAGGCACAAGTTCCAAGGAAGGTTAAAGAGACAAAACCAATGATGGAGATTAAGAGGCAAAATCTATGGCTGAAATGAAAATGATTTATCATGTCTATATAAGGACACAAGAAATTAAGGAGAAAGGAGGAGGAGATATAATTGCATGACTGATGCAAATTTTTGGCACATACATGTGAAGCTAGTTAGAAAGATTGAAGTGAGAACCAAGTGATTATGCAAACCAAACCAAGTGACAGAAGAAGATAACTGAGAAGAACAAAGTTAGAGGAAGATGGAGAACGAAGAGATTATAATGACCAGGATGATATTGAGCTTAGCATAGATCCAAAAATGAGCAAAGGAAGTTGCATTTTAATCAAGTCATATATTGTTTCTTTCTAACCATTGCTACAGTCAAAATCTCTTAATCAAGTGAGACTCAACCATTGTTTTCTATTGGCATTCTATGAATGTGACTTGTTTTCTTGTTGATCCAAGTAAATATACAATCATAGAGAACTATTAGTGATAAATCCTCTAACAAGGTCACACCTTACAGTATGTTTTTAACAATTAACAGGGTAGGATCTTAACTGAGCTCACTTTAGAAGAGTGAAAATATTTTGGGTTACTGGTCCTAGGTGGTTTTTCCCTTCACATGGTTTCCACGTTAAAAATCAAGTGTTAAATGTGTATGAATGTGATGCTTTGATATTTACTTTACACATTACAGTAACTAGTTAGATCGGTACATGTTAACTACTAGTTAGTTTACATTATCTGGCGGTCGGTTAATTAATCAGTAAGGCATAGTCAAGTTATTACCGAGTTGTTTAGTTTATATTACCGAGTTGTTTAGTTTATTTTTTCAAGTTGATATTATACATTAAAGAGGAATTTGGGACTATAGGCTAACTAAACATAATTGACTCACCCCCTTCTCATTTATCTAACAATTGGTATCAGAACATAGAGTACTTGAAGGAAGATTAAGTTTAAAGGACTTGAGTTAAAGATCCCAAGATGTATAAGATAGAGGTAACAAAGCTCAACAATGATAATTTTTCAACATGGCAAAGCATGATGAAGCTATATCTATCAGGAATTGGGGATTCTACGCTATACTATTTGGAAAATCAATTCATAGCTCCTACTGGTCCTTTGACTATCACATAGATGAAATAAATACAAGAGTATAATGTAATGATGATTGAGATTGATTCTTCTTTATCAAATGCTGAATTTGAAGACATTAAGAATTGTACAACTGCAAAAGAAATGTGGGACAAATTGACAATAGTTCATGGTGGAGATAAAAATGTTCTTAGGACAAAGGCAGAAAGCTTAAGAGGAAAATTTGAAGATATGAAGATGAAAGAAGGTGAAAACATAACTCAGTACAACAACCGAGTCAATGAAGTGGTGAATGCTATCTGAGAAGCAGGTGGAACTATTGAAGAAGAAACTATGGTAAGCAAAATTCTCAAAACATTGTTTCTTGCCTATGCTATTAGAGTCTCTGCAATACATGAAATTAGAGTTGTTCTTGGTAATGATGTTTCTCTTGATAGTCTAATCGATAGATTGATGGCATTTGAGCTTAACAACTTTGAATAGTATTGTACCTAAGGTAGAATCTGCATAATTTGTGTCATCTTTAAATACTGGAAGATCAAGTAATAGACATCAGATAAGAAATGGAAGTGATTATGAAGCTAAATAAGATGATCTTGAAGCATTAATGGAAAGAAAACTATTGAAAGGTAAAGGAAAATATAGAGTTAAATTACCCTTAATATGTTTCAAATGTAAAGAGATTGGTCATATTGTTACAAGATGTTCTGATAGGAATGATAATGAGAGGACAAGTGAAAGATCAAATAAAATAAAGAATGATAGAAGAGATTACCGAGATCACATAGGTAACTGAAAATGAGGAAACACAAAAAACTGATACTACAAAGATAAAGGAAAAAAGACATGCTACCTAATTGAAGATGATGATGATCTTGAGACTGAAAAACATGAAGAAGAAGTGTTGTATGTTGCAATGAACGAAGATTCTGAAGAAGAATAAGAAAGGTGTTGGCATAATGGTCAGCACTCCCCTCAAGATTTGCAACATGTCTTAACCTCCTCCTATGGCTTCTATAAGTCTATTCGTTGTATCTACCATTAACAGGTTGATCTTTTGGTGCAATGACAACCCTAGCTTGTAACAAGTGGTATCAGAGCTTGGTCGCAAGTTCAAATCCTCTCACATAATGTTGAGGGGGATATTGTTGGCATAATGTTCAGTGCTCCCCTTGGGATTTACAACATGGCTTAACCCCCCCATGTGTCTTCTATAAGTCTAGTGGTTGTATCGAGCATTAACAGGTTGATCTTTTGGTGCAACGACAACCCTAGCTTGTAACAAAAGGTATGTAGAAAAGGCACTTATTTCTAAAGTAAACTAAAATGATACTTGGATTATTAATAGTGGTTGCACACATCATATGACTAGTGATGAAGATAATTTTGAATATGTTGAACATTATAATGGTGGATTTATAAAAATGGGAAAAGATGCACCTTGTCAAGTCAAAGGTAAAGGATCAATATTACTAAACAACAAGATCAAATGTAAAAATGTTTATTGGGTAAAAGGACTTAACTATAAATTGTTGAGTGTAGCATAGTTAAATAATACAACTCATTGAGTTTCATTTGAGAAGAGAAAAGTAAAGATCTATGATGATGTTGGAAGACTAATCAGTACTAGTGAACAATCAAAAGGTGACCTATTTAATCTAGAGAATGTTGAAACTTTATGTTTGATGGCTAAGAATGATGATGTTTAGTTATGGCACAAGAGGTTATGTCATGTGAATTTTGACAACATGGTAAAGATCAGTAAGAAAAGGAAAGTTAGAGGTTTACTGAGTATATCTAAGCCTAACCATGTGATGTGCAAATAATGTCAAATGGGTAAAATGAAAAAGTCTAGTTTCAAGAGAAAACATTATTCATCTAATGTAATTCCAGATTTAGTTCACACAAACTTATGTGGTCCAATGAAAATTCAGATCTATTATGGAGATAGATATTTTATCTTATTTTTTGATGACTTCTCTAGGATGATGTTTGTTATGTTTCTAAAACAGAAATCAAAAGCCTTTCAAATGTTTAAGTGGTACAAAGAAAAAGTAGAGAAAGAAACTGGTAAGAAATTGAAATGCTTGAGATCAGACAAAGGAGGTGAATTTATCTTTGATGGATTTATTAACTTTTGTAATGAGAATGGAATCAAGAGACAAGTATCTACACTAAGGACACCACAACATAATAGAATTATTGAAAACAGGAACAAGTCAATTGTTGATTGCGCTAGAACTTTTCTAATTGAAAAGAAGGTTGCACAAATTTACTGGAGAGAAGCTATTAGTACTGTTGTCTAGACACTAAACTAAGTACAACTCAAGAAAGAGTCAAACAAGACATCATTAGAGCTATGCTATGGTTATACACCTAATGTGAGCTACTTGAAGATATTTGTAAGTAGATGTTACATTCTAAAAGATGATAGAATGGAAAGTTTGATTCTAACAGAGATGAAGGCGTATTTCTAGGACACTCCACTAGGACTAAGGCATACAATTGTTTCAAAAATACTACTAACAAGATGATTGGAAGTGAAAATGTGAGAGTTGATGAGTTTGCAGAGAAGAATGGTGAAGAAAGAAAGATGAAACCAGAAGACTATGGAATATTTGTTTACATATAAAGTGAAGATGTTGACACCTTGCCCGAGAAATGACCTGGTGTCACTGAGAAACAACCCTTAAAGATTGAGAAACATAAAAGAGTTACTGAAGAAAATGATGATCATGCACTGAGTGGAAAAAACATTGAAGAACAAAGATCTGAGCATGTATTAGAAAAATATGTGAGAAGGCACCATCCACAAGATCATATAATTGGTAATAAAGGAGAATGAGTGATGACAAGAAGTAAGTTGAGGAACAATACATGTTTGATTTCTAAATTTGAACATAGAACTATTAAGGATGCATTGGCAAATGATGATTGGATTAAAGAAATGATTGAAGATATTGAGAAAATATAGAAAAACAAGACATGGGCATTACTACCGAGGCCTAAAGACAAAAATGTGATCGACACCAAATGGATTTTCAGAAAAACATTGAATGAGAATGGAGATGTTACAAGAAACAAGGCAAGATTAGTCTACAAAGGTTATGCACAAGAAGAAGGAATTGACTATGGATAAACTTTTGCACCTTTTCCTAGACTAGAAGGAGTGAGAATTCTACTTGCATATGTTGTTTATAAAGGATTCAAGATATATCAGATGGATGTCTAGTCTGCATTTTTAAATGGGATACTTGAAGAAGAGGTATATATTGAACAACCTAAAGTTTTTATAGATCCAACTCAAATGAACATGGTTTTTAAGCTACACAAGGTACTTTATGGATTGAAACAAGCACCAAGAGCATGGTATGAAAGATTGCACTCTTTTTTTATAAGGATTGGATTTGTTAGAATAAGTGAAAATAATAATCTATATTTCAAAGATGAAACTAATGATAAAATTCTTATTGCTGAAATATTTGTTGATGATATCATATTTGGAGGTCATGTTATTTTATGTAAATCTTTTGTTGATGAAATGAGAAAGGATTTTGAAATGTCAATGTTTGGAGAGATCAAATTCTTTATTGGTTTAAAAATTCAACAACTGAAGGAAGGTATATACATCATACAGTTAAAATACATTAAAGAGATCTTGAAGACAGTACACCTATGGTAATCAGATGCAAGCTAACCAAGGATGACAAGCCAACAAAGGTAAATCAAACCTTATACAGATATATGATTGGAAAACTGATGAATGTTGTGCATAGTAGACCGGATGTTGCACATGTTGGAATTATAGCTACATTTTCTGCAAATCCTAAAGAGACACATATGATTATTGTAAAAATAATCTTGAGATATCTGAAGATCATCGAGATTCTATACAGATGTTGATTGGGCATGAAATATTGATGATAGAAGAAGCACTAATAGAGGATATTTATTTTTAGGTGAAAGATTAGTGACATGGATAAGCAAGAAATAAGGTTGTATTTCTTAGTCCACTATCGAAGATGAATATGTAGCTGATGTTTTTAACTGCTATAATATTGCATGGATAAAGCAATTGTTAGAAGGTATGAATGAAGAAATAACAGTCCAGTGACAATCTATTGTGACAACACAAGTGCTATCAACATTTCAAAGAATCCAGTGATGCATGCAAAGAGTAAAAATATATCTATCAAATATAATTACTTAAGGGAGAAAGTTCAAGAGAAACAGGTCAAATTGGAATATGTGAAGTCATAGGAACAACTTACAAATATATTCACAAAACCCTTACTGAAGGATACATTTGAGTACTTGAGAAGTAGACTATCGGTCCTTCCCCAATCTAATAATCACTCAGGTGATATGGGGTTGCATCAACCTATTCTTTATCAGAAGATCTAATTATGTTGATGCAATACGTTCACACTTTGTGATTCCTAAGGTTGTGAAGAAAGTAAAAGACAAGTTGCAATTGATAATATATGTACATGAAAGGTACAAGAGTCTGTTAAGGAACAAAAATGATACTTATTTGGCTACTGAAGAGCTTATTTTTGGCATTATTGTCAAAGGGAGAGGATATGGAATGAAATATTCAGTTAGGAAAGAGGCTAACTGAGAGGGAGAGTATGTGTAGTGATTAAACATATTAAGCATAAGCTAAGGGAGAGCTAACCAAGTCATGTTAGGAATAACAGTCCATAATACAATTGAGAGAGGGGGTGAATCAGTTGTATGATAGATTAGTAAACTTTGAACTTTGAGTAGCAATATCAGATCTAATGAACACAATGAGTGGCAACACAAAAACACAATATTTTCATCTTGGGGAAATCCTGTTAAACGTAAAATCCCCGGTTGGAATTAGCACCCACAAATAATGTACTAAGAGTATAGTATCCTTGTTAGAAGATTTAGCCTTGATTGGAGCTTATTGAAACATTACAATACACAGCCCTTGTTAGAGGATAGACCCTATTAGGAGTCAAGAAAGAAGGGTGGGATCACTACCCAAAGAAGGTTAAATCCACCTTTAGAAATCACTATTCGCAACAAGTGTATATGAAGACATACACAATCTTTTGAACTGTTTGACAACAACTATCTTTTCTTGATCAATTCCAATGAAGTTCACCAGTAATCCTCTACTCTACATCTAGCAGGCACAAGCTCGCAGCTCTTACAATCTTCTTTATATCACATACATTATCTCCATATCTTTTCCAAAGAAAAGATCTTACATATATACCCTATTACATTCTACATGATCAGGTCGCCCAATTAGGCTTTCCTAATTACATAAATATTTCCATAAAATCTTGTTAAGATACACATGGTATCTAAAACAAGTATACAATGATTCCATTTCAACAATTAAAGACCGACATCCTTAATTTACATTCACCAAACAAAGTGCATGCTACACCTTTGAAGTAGGCTCCCAAATAAGTCTTCTCCAAGTCACACGCCACAACTAACATTATCTAGCTTTCCATACCTTGCACTGATCAATGAACATCCTTTAGTGCCTTGTATTTTATCTCTTAAGCTCGCATACACCAAATCCATATCTTCTGTAAGATATACCAGAAATATAGAGACTCGCTCTGTCAGCTTCTAGTATTACTGTCTAGTAACCAGTCTTTACCAAAACATTTTTAACTCATCCAATATAAAATATTATGATGCAGGAGCATCCTGGGTGTAAGAGCAATCTTGCATTACCCAAAAATATTTATGTTTTTATATTCAATAAGGGTTATTTTGTGCAGAGCTGCTATTTATGGAAAGTTAATATTTTTGGTAATTTTTGTATGTGCTCAGAATGATCTGATTTCTTTCTTGGAGGTTCATTTTGGTCATATAAGTCTACCAGTAAAGTTTCATTTCCAGATCAAGTGTATATTGGAAGATATTGAAGATTTTCGGTATTGGCAGTAGGGTACAAAAACTTTGAACTCAGTTTTGAAGGCTTTAGAGGCCCCGGATGAGGTCAAAAATTTGGGTGACAAGCGCTTGCACCAATCAAGCCTGTAGAGTGCTTTGTGGCATTTCCAAAATGGGGTTATAATAGCCGATCGGGTCAACTGGTGATGACTTATGGTCTTCGGAAGTTGGGCCACCTGAAATGGCGAAAAATAATTTTCTTCAAAATTTCTGTTCGGGTTTCAAAGGTTATCTTGAGCCGACTATGATGTAATGAAATGTAAAATAAAAATAATTCTAAGTTTGGTCGGCCTTATTGGCTAAAATTCTGGAACCTTCCCAGGCGGTGGAAAATTGCCTATATAAGGAAGGCTGTATTATTGTCTTAGGTAGTTCAGAATAGTTCTGGGTAGTAGATCTGGGTATTGATTCGAGGCTTTGTCCTACAGAATATTGTAAGGGAATGCCCATGTGGCTTTGCATATTGTAATTCTAAAAGTTTGTAATTCCACATTTGTGGAGATAATAAGAAGCCAATTTTCTGTTCTTGCATATTGTTGTGGTTTCTCTATTTCTGTTATGTGTTTGTGGTATTAAGGGGAGCCCTCTTCATCAAGTGGTATCTGAGCAGGTTTTCTTGAGTGTGTAAACAGATCACCAACTGTGAGGCAGTTTGCACTAGGACCGTGGTTAGGGTTTCAGCGCGCATCGCGAAAATGCCTCCACGAAGAGAACGTGGCGGAAGAGCTGGTGCTGTGACACCTGAGGTTAGAGAGCTACAGAGACAAGTGCGAGCATTGCAAGAAGAGATTCATAGAGGAATGAATCTTAATGTCAGAGACGGAAGCGAGGATGAAGCCGAAGAAGAATATCAAGAAGGAGAAGTTGAAATTGTGAACCAGGAGGAAGAAAGACTTTTTCAAGCGATTTCCAAGATTGGAAAAAGACCTAAGATTGAGGTTCCTACATTTTTTGGAAATCTTAACCCAGAGGAATTGATCGAATGGATCAATGAATGTGAAGAATATTTTGAGTATGAAGATGTTGAGGATCCTGATAGGGTCAAATTTGCAAAGGCCAGACTGAAAGGTCATGCGAAGATATGGTGGCAAAAGATTTAGTTAGAGCGAAATAGAAGGGGAAAAGAGAAAATCACGAGATGGGATTGGATGGTGGATAAATTGAAGCGACAGTTCATTCCTGTTGATTATGAGCTTGACCTACTGAAGAAAATGCAGAGTTTGAAGCAAGCAGGAAGATCTGTTCAGGAGTATACAGAGGAGTTCTATCGACTTCTCATCAGAACAGGCCATGCAGAAGCTGATAAGGAGAAAGTTGCCCGATACCTTAATGGGTTAAGGCCAAGCATTTAGGAGGAGCTGAATCTAGTTCGAATGAACAATATTGAAGAGGCATACCAGTTTGCCCTAAAAGTAGAGGAAAAGCTGAACAAGAAGTTTGAGAGAAGACAAAATGGAAGAGGTCGCGATGGACGATCTGGTGGACGGTCATATGGTGGCTGAAATGAAGATTTGAAAAAGAAGGATGAGGCCAGTAGCAGTCAGAATCAGCGAGGAAATAATTTCAATCACTTCCAGGATCATAATAATAGAGATCAAAGAGGAAGAGGAAGAGGACAAGGATCTGGAAGAGGTGGCTTCCGTGGAACATGTTTTCACTGTGGAGAAGAAGGTCACAGGGCATTTGAATGTCCTCAGCACCAAGGTAGAATAGATAGGAGAAATAAAGGCCAGGCCAAAGTTGCACATGTCGATGAAGATGCTAGATCATCAAATTCTGAAGATGCTGAAAGAGGAGAAACGCTAATTAATAGAAGAGTCTTGCTGAGTGGTAAGAATGAACCTAAACAAAGGAGGAGCCTGTTTCGCACTAGATGCAAGTGTGAGGGTAAATGTTGTGATGTGATTATCGATAGTGGAAGCACTGACAATTTGGTGTCAGAAGAGAGGGTGACAAAGTTGAAGCTCAAGAGACAGAAACACCCACATCCATATCAGATTGCCTGGGTGTAGGATGACCACAAGGTCATGGTCAGTGAACAGTGCCTGGTAAAGTTCAAGATCGGCAGATACCAAGATGAGGTATTGTGTGATATCATATCTATGGATGCATGTCATATGTTGTTGGGTAGACCATGGCAGTTTCACAGATGTGCTGTACATGATGGTCATGCGAATACCTATTCCCTGACAAAGGATGGAGTGCGACATAAGCTAAAACCATTGAAGGAGACTGAAGAAAAAGTATGTGGTACTGCAAGGATAACTTTTGTTGATGGAAGAAATTTCCTAGATGGTATGAGGCATGAGCATGCATGTTTTTCTTTAATTCCAAAAGCTGGTAAAGAGGAAGTAGAAGATATTCCTGTAGAAGTTGCAGATTTGTTGAATGAGTTTCAGGATATTGTATCCGATAACGTGCCTGATGGATTACCACCAGTCAGGAAGATCAGCCATCAGATGGACTTGATCCCAGGAGTGAGTTTGCCGAACAAGGCAGCACACAGAATGACACCTGCAGAAAGTGAGGAGTTGAACAGACAAGTACATGAGTTGTTATAGAAAGGATTGATCCGTGAGAGTTTGAGTCCCTGTGCTGTACCAGCGGTATTAGCACCAAAGAAGAATGGAGAATGGAGGATGTGTACAGATTCTAGGGCAATAAACAAGATCACAATCAAGTAAGGGTTTCCATTGCCACGAATGGATGACATTATGGACTGTTTGAGTGGAGCTGTGTATTTTTCAAAGATAGATCTAAAAAGTGGATATCATTAGATTCAGATCAGAGAAGGAGATGAATGGAAGACTGCCTTCAAGACAAAGGAAGGACTGTATGAGTGGTTAGTCATGCCTTTTGGGCTAACCAATGCACCGAGCACTTTCATGCGGCTCATGAACGAGGTTCTGAAAGAATTTCTGGGTAAGTTTGTCATTGTTTACCTAGATGATATTTTGATCTTTAGTAAGACATTGGAGGAGCATATGATGCATATTCGTATGGTATTTGAGAAGCTAAGAGAAGAAAAATTATTGATTAATTTGAAGAAGTGCAGTTTTGTGAAGAAAGAGTTAGTGTATTTGGGATTTATAGTTTCAGCAGAAGGTCTAAAAATGGACCCAGAGAAGGTACAGGCTATCCTTGAATGGCCTACTCCAAGGAGTGCTACTGAGGTAAGATCTTTTCATGGTTTGGCTAGCTTTTACAGAAAGTTTATCTGAAATTTTAGCAGTATTTGTGGACCCTTGACTGAAACAATGAGAGGGGATAGAAAAGAGTTTAAGTGGACTAATGGGGCAGAAAAGAGTTTTCAATTATTGAAACAAAAAGTTACAGAACAACCTGTTTTAGCACTTCCAGATTTTAATAAGGTGTTTCAAGTAGATTGTGATGCTAGTGGTACTGCAATAGGAGTTGTTATGAGCCAAGAAGGTAAACCTGTTGCATATTTTAGTGAGAAGTTAAATGATGCCAAGAGGAAGTATTCTATTTATGATCAGAAATTTTATGCTATAGTTCAGGCATTAAAGAAGTGGAGACATTATCTGCTTCCTAAGGAGTTTTTTTTGTATACAGATCATCAAGCTTTGCAATATTTGAATAGTCAAGGAAAGTTGAATCAGAGGCATTTGAAATGGGTTGAGTTTTGCAGAGTTATACATTTGTTTTGAAACACAGGAGTGGAAAGTCTAATAGGGTTGCAGATGCTCTTAGTAGAAGGCAACTATTGCTGACAGAAATGTAGATTGAAGTGGTTGGGTTCAAGGAACTCAAGAATTTGTATCCAGAGGATCCTGATTTTGGTGAAGCTTGGAAAGCTTGTACAGAACCTATTACTCTAGACAGGATGAAATGGTTGGATTTCATCATCTAGGATGATATGCTATTCAGAGGGAGTCAGTTGTGCATTCCTCGAAGTTCTATGAGGGAGAATCTCATCAAGGAGAAGCATAGTGGAGGATTGGCTGGACATTTTGGTCGTGATAAAACTGTTGGTTTGGTTAGTGAGAATTATTATTGGCCGCAGTTGCAGCAAGATGTGAAGAAGTTTGTACAGAGTTGCAGAGTATGTCAGATGGCGAAAAGAGTGAAGTAGAATACAGGATTGTATCAGCCATTACCTGTACCAGAGAAGCCTTGGGAGGATATCAGCATGGACTTTGTTCTTGGTTTACCGAGGACTCAGCGGGGGCATGATTCAATTTTTGTGGTGGTTGACAGATTTTCAAAGATGTTACATTTCATTCCCTGCAAGAAGACTAATGATGTTGTTCATGTAGCAGAATTGTTTTTCAGAGAAGTAGTGAGACTTCATGGTTTGCCAAAGACCATAGTTTCAGATCGGGACACTAAGTTTGTTGGATATTTCTGGCGTACATTGTGGAAGAAGTTGAAGACAGATTTGAAGTTCAGTTCATCACATCATCCACAGACTGATGGACAGACAGAGGTGGTGAATAGGAGTTTGGAAAATTTGCTGAGATGTTTGGTTGGAGATAAGCCAACGGGATGGGATTTGATTTTACCACAGGCAGAATTTGCATACAATAATTCTGTCAACAGGAGCACTGGTAAATCACCATTCCAGATTGTATATGGAAGTAGTCCAAGAAATGCATCTGAATTGAGGAAGACAGATAAAGGAGAAATAAGTAGTGCTGAAGCTGAGGATTTTACAGAACACTTGAAGAACATCCATGGGGAGGTGAGGAAGCATATTACCAAGATGAACGCATAGTATAAGGCTAAGGCAGATGAGAAAAGGAGGTATAAGGAATTTCAGGTTGGTGATGAAGTCATGGTTCATTTGCAGAAGGAGCGGTTTCTAGTTGGTACATATAACAAGCTGAAAATGAAGAAGTTTGGACCATGCAGGATATTGAAGAAACATGATTCAGGAAACGCATATGAGGTAGAATTGCCTACTGAGCTACATATTTCACCAGTGTTTAACATTTCAGATTTGACAGAGTATCATGAGGGAGGTGTTGAAGATGAGATCACAGTAGCACAGTGGAGTATTCCAGCAACTAGTTCAGACACTAAGGAGATTGAAGATATACTGGATAGTCGTGTTGGCAGAAGCACAAGGAACAGGACATATGAAGAATATCTAGTCAAGTGGAAAGGATGACCTGTTGAAGATTCATCATGGCTAACAAAGGAGGAGGTTAACCGTCTTGGTTTTCCTCTGCACACCTGAGTCGTGACAGGGTCACTTCTCAAATTACCCCGGGTGTCTGATGCAGGAGCATCCTGGGTGTAAGAGCAATCTTGCATCACCCAAAAATATTTATGTTTTTATATTCAATAAGGGTTATTTTGTGCAGAGCTGCTATTTATGGAAAGTTACTATTTTTGGTAATTTTTGTATGTGCTCAGAATGATCTGATTTTTTTCTTGGAGGTTCATTTTGGTCATATAAGTCTGCCAGTAAAGTTTCATTGCCAGATCAAGTGTATATTGGAAGATATTGAAGATTTTCGATATTGGCAGCAGGGTACAGAAACTTTGAACTCAATTTTGAAGGCTTTAGAGGCCCCGGATGAGGTCAAAAATTTGGGTGACGAGCGCTTGCGCCAGTCAAGCCTGTAGAGCGCTTCGTGGTGTTTTCGAAATGGGGTTATAATAGCCGATCGGGTCAACTGGTGATGACTTATGGTCTTCGGAAGTTGGGCCACCTGAAATGGCGAAAAATAATTTTCTTCAAAATTTCTGTTCGGGTTTCAAAGGTTATCTTGAGCCGACTATGATGTAATGAAATGTAAAATAAAAATAATTCTAAGTTTGGTCGGCCTTATTGGCTAAAGTTTTGGAACCTTCCCAGGCGGTGGAAAATTGCCTATATAAGGAAGGCTGTATTATTGTCTTAGGCAGTTCAGAATAGTTCTGGGTAGTAGATCTGGGTATTGATTCGAGGCTTTGTCCTACAGAATATTGTAAGGGAATGCCCATGTGGCTTTGCATATTGTAATTCTAAAAGTTTGTAATTCCACATTTGTGGAGATAATAAGAAGCCAATTTTCTGTTCTTGCATATTGTTGTGGTTTCTCTGTTTCTGTTATGTGTTTGTGGTATTAAGGGGAGCACCCTTCATCACATTACAAGATATGATCTTGGATATAAGATCACAAAATCTTCTTGTACTCACATTTGTCTTTACACATTCTGAAACATCCATATAGTGTCCATACATTTTCATTAGCAGCTTGTACTCTTCATAGAAACATATGTTGACATCGGTGACAAAACACTAATGGAAACAGCAGCAGCTCCAATATCACTCAAGATAGTGATTAAATATATTAAATGTATCAGTCATTTCCCCAATTCGTTAGAAATGTCCAACAATCTCCCCCTTTGGCATTGATGTCAACATATG
Source organism: Chamaecyparis obtusa (assembly GCA_027943335.1). Taxonomy (NCBI): domain Eukaryota; kingdom Viridiplantae; phylum Streptophyta; class Pinopsida; order Cupressales; family Cupressaceae; genus Chamaecyparis; species Chamaecyparis obtusa. The sequence continues at coordinate 143,965 of BSBK01007439.1, read as the reverse complement.
GGAAAATCCATCCCAAGGTTTTATCGATCCAAAAGTCCTATAACCAATCTCCACAGGACTCCTTTATACAATCTCCGTTTATTCTTGTAGTATTCCTTTATACAATCTCCCCATACGTTAGGGGATTTCTCATAGAAACACTCCCCCTTTGAAAAAAATGGCAAAGGGTGCCATGAGTCATCAGTTGTTCTCTAATACCTTTCTTCCACAATCACTCCCCCTAAGGAGTAGATCCCTACATCCAGTCTCGAATATGATAAGGCTTTGAAAAACTCTGGACTGATGCATCCCTCCATCATTTAATTTTGACTAAGAGGGGCATGAACCCCAAGAAAACCTCTGAGATATTCAAAGGTATCTTTTGGAAATGGCTTTGTAAAGATGTCTATAATTTGTTCCCTTGTACTGATATACTCTAATTTTATTTGCTTCTCTGCCACCTTGTCTCTCAAGAAGTGATACTTGATAGAAATATGTTTAGTTTTAGAGTGCATCACTGGATTCTTTGACATATTCACTGTACTAGTGGTATCACAATGGATAACCATAGGATCATCAAAATTTATTCCAATGTCCTTCAGCATTTGTTTCATCCAAACAATTTGAGTGCAATTTATAGCAGCAGCAACATTCTTTGATTCCATAGTAGATTAAGCTATACAATCTTGTTTCTTACTTAGCCATGAAACCAAATTTTTCTCAAGGAAAAATGCACCACAACTAGTACTCTTTCTATCATCATTGTTTTGTGCCCAATCAGCATCGGTATAAGCATGAAGTTCAAAGATATCATTTTTTTCATACCAAAAGCCATAGTCTATTGTTCCTTTCAGATATCTCAGTATCCTTTTCACAGCAGCTAGGTGTGTCTTTTTGGGTTTTGCCTAATATCTAGCCACAATCCTAACAACATTAGCAATATTTGGTCTGGTGTGGGTCAGATATTGTAATCCTCCAACCATTGATTTTTACTTGGTCTAAAAAACACACTTTGATTCATCATCAATTGTTAGCTTATTACCAGTCACCATGGGTGTTCCAACTGGTTTGCAGTCTTCCATTCCAAACTTTTTCAAAATTTCTTTAAGATATTTGGTTTGAGAATTAAAAATGCCATCTTTGCTCTTATTCATTTGAATTCTAAGAAAGAATTTCATTTTGCCTATCATGGCCATCTCAAATTCATTTTCCATTTCTTTATAAAATTTCTCACATAGATCATCATTGCCTCCAAAGATAATATCATCAACAAAGACTTCTATTATCAAAACTCCATCTTCACTAGTTCTTAAATACATAATAATGGTAGCATTACCTTTTATGAATCCACACTAAAGTAAGTACTTATCTGACCTTGCATACCAAGCCCTTGGAGCTTGCTTCAGCCCATACAGAGCTTTCTACAACTTGCATGCCATGTCTCCATCTTTACATAAAGGAAATCCATTAGGTTGTTCTATATACACTTCTTCTTCAAGATTCCCATTCAGGAATGTAGATTTCACATCCATCTGATACACCTTGAAGTTCTTATGTGTAGCATAAGCCAAGAATAATCTTACACTTTCTATTCTAGCAATAGGAGAAAATGTCTCTTCAAAATCTATGCCTTCTTGTTGTGAATAGCCTTTGCATACCAGTCTTTCTTTGTTTCTTACTACAACTCCTTCTTCATTCATTTTGTTTCTGAAAACCCATTCAGTTCCTATCACATTTCTATTTATAGGTCTACGAACTAATTTCCAAGTGTTATTAGTCTTTATCTGATCTAACTCTTCTTTCATAGAATTTATCCAAGATTCATCTCTACAAGCTTCATTTGTATTCTTTGGTTCAACATGAGAAATCAAACAAATTTCTTCTCTAACCTTTGATCTAGTTAATACTCCTTGATTTGTATTACCAATAATTTTCTTTTTAGGATGATTGTTCTTTGCATACCTCAAAGTTTTAGGAACCTCAGTAGCCCTATCTGTGTCATTATCACAGATCTCATTTTCACATTCAGTCTTAACAATTTGTTCTTCTTCTACAGCAACAACCTCTTTGATCTTTGTAGCTTGATTACAACCGTACATTCTCTCTTGTATATGAAACCTTTCATCTATATTCACATTGTTACTTTCAATCATTTTTCTTAATCTCAAATTGAAACATTTGTAAGCCTCGCTCTTAGTTAAATATCCAAGAAAAATTCCTTCATCACTTCTAGCATCAAACTTCCCTATCTCATCATCTCTCTTGATATAGCATTTACTACCAAATATTCTAAAATATTTTACAAAAGGAGTATGATTAAACCATAATTCATAAGGGGTCTTATTTGTACCTTCTCTTATTTGAACTATGTTTAATGTGTACACTATTGTCCCAATAGCCTCTCTCCAATGCACATGAGATACATTTTCTTCAAGCAACATTGTCCTAGCAGCATCAAGTATAGTCATGTTTCTTCGCTCTACTATCCCATTTTGTTGTGGAGTCCTAGGAGAAGATGATTGTCTTTGTATTCCATGCTCTTTGTAGTATAAATTGAATAAGTCTAAAGTAAACTCTTCACCTCTCTCTGATCTCAAATATTTTATCTTGAAACCTAGTTCATTTTCTACTTTTGCCTTGAATATCTTGAATTTATCAAATGCTTCTGATTTCTCTTTTAGGTAAGTAACCCACATCATTCTAGAAAAGTCATCAACAAAAAGTATGCAATACCTTTCACCATAGTATGATTTTGTGCTTGTGGGTCCACATAGGTTTGTATGTACTAGATCCAACTTTTCTTTTGATGTATATGCTTTGATTTTGTAACTGCTTCTAGTCTATTTTCCCATAACACATTCTCTACATATAGTTTTAGATGGTTTCACAATCATCGGTAGATCTCTTATTGCATTGGTCAAACTTGCCTTCACCATATTGTCGAAGTTAACATGATAAAACCTTCTTTTCCACAACCAACTGTCATATACCTTTGCGACAAACCAAGAAGCTCCAGATGTATTTAATTCAAATACATTACCTCTATATTTAGTACCAGTTGCAATCAACTTCCATGCCTTACTTATGATAAAACATTTACCGTCATTGAGTTGTAACTGAAACACCTTGTCCATCAACTATCCAACACTCAATAAGTTATGCTTAAGTCCATCAACAAGTAGTACATTATCAGTATAAGTTTTTCCATCCAAAGTAATAGATCATACTCCTATAATAGGTTTAGGAAGATTATCTCCAAACCTCACAACACCACCATCATACTTTACTAATTTAACAAACTTGTTTTTATCTCTGGTCATATAATGTGAACAACCACTGTCTATAATCAATTTAGAAGCCTTTTCCTCATGAACCGATTCATCTTTAATAGCAAAAAATCCAATCTCCTCATAATATAAATCATCATCAGAAGTGCCTTCACTAGAATAATAACATTCTTTATCCTTTGAGTACTTAGATTTGAAAAATTGAGATTTGTACTTAGGAACTCTTGTAGGACATCTATATGAAAAATGACCTACCTTATTGCATGAAAAACATTTTAAAGGTAACTTGCCTTCAAATTTACCCTTACCTCTCTTTTCTCTTCTAGCAATTAGTGCAACAAGTTCATCCATCTTTCTTTCCTTTGCTTGTATATGTTCCCATTCCTCAACATATTCACCGAGTTCTTCTTTTAGGTTCTCACTGCTAGTGCTTGGAAATGTAGACATTATCTTCTTATGTGTAGATGCTTTGAAAGTAGATTCAACTTTAGGTATAGAATCTCCCAATTCAACAGCTTTAAAGGTAGTTAGCTTTGCAATCAACATCTCTCTGCTAAAGTTCAGAGTCAAAGGTATAGTCTCTTGAATAGATATAGCCTTAAACTTGTAATCAGGTGTCAATAATCTAAGGATCTTTGCAATAACTTCTTCTTCATCATAAGTCCCTCTACAGTTTGTGATTCCAACCACAACTTTTGTAACTCTTTGGACATAAGCCCTAATGCTTTCATCCTCATTCATTTGTAGTTTCTCCATCTTTGTTTTCCAGTTCTATAACTTCACTTGCTTGGTGTACTTGTCTCCTTCATATAGTGCTTCTAATCTTTGCCAAATCTGGTATGCTGAATCCAAGTCTTTAACTTCAATAAATTCTCCTTCAGAGAGTGTGTCAATCAATGCTTCCCTTGCAACCATTTTAAGAGAAAATATATTCTTCTAATCTTCAGTAGCTGATGGTAAGTCATTCTCAAACTTCATAGCTACATTATTCTTTTTAATCAACTAGTAGTCAATCCCTAAACAAAACAAATGAGTTTGCATCTTGTTCTTCCAACTATCAAAGTTTTCAGGATCAAATTTTGGACTATCCTTCCTATAGCATGCCATCTCCAAGATCACCTCAAGTTGTTGAGCTTTCTCTCTAAGGACTAGTAGCTCTGATACCAATTGTTAGGAATAACAGTCCACAATACAATTGAGAAGGGGGGTGAATCAGTTGTATGATAGATTATTGAAATTTAATCTTTGAATAGAAGCAATATCAGATCCAATGAACACAATGAGTGGAAACACAACAACACAATATTTTGGTCTCGGGGAAACCATGTTAAAGGTAAAAACCCTGGTGGGAATTAGCACCCACAAATGATGTACTAAGAGTATAGTATCCTTGTTAGAAGATTTAGCCATGTTAGGAGCTTATTGAAACATTACAGTACACGATCCTTGTTAGAGGATAGACCCTATTAGGATTCAAGAAATAAGGGTGGGCTCACTACCTAGGCTCACTGTCCAAAGAAGGTTAAATCCACCTTCATAACTCACCGTTCACAAAAAGTGTATATGAAGACATACACAATATTTTGAACTGTCTGACAACAACTATCTTTTCTTGATCAGTTCTAATGAAGTTCACCAGTGATCCTCTGCTCTACATCCAGTAGACACAAGCTCACAGCTCTTACAATCTTCTTTATATCACATACATTATCTCCATATCTTTTCCAAAGAAAAGATCTTACATATATACCCTATTACATTCTACATTATTAGGTCTACCAATTAGGATTTCCTAATTACATAAATATTTCCATAAAATCTTGTTAAGATACACATGGTATCTAAAATAAGTATACAATGATTCCATTTCAACAATTAATGACTGACATCCTTAATTTACATTTGCCAAACAAAGTGCGCGCTACACCTTTGAAGTCGGCTCCCAAATAAGTCTTCTCCAAGTCACACACCACAACTGACATTGTCCAACATTATGTACCTTGTGCTGATCAATGAACATCCTTTAGTGCCTTGTCTTTCATCTCTTAAGATTGCATACACTGAATCCATATCTTCTGTGAGATATACCAAAAACACAGAGACTCACTCTGTCAGCTTCCACTGTTACTATCTAGTAACTAGTCTTTACCAAAATAATTGTAACTCATCCAATATGCAACATTACATGATGCAATCTTGGATATAAGATCACAAAATCTTCTTGTACTCGCATCTATCTTTGCATGTTCTGAAATATCCATACAGTGTATTTACACTGTTATTAGCAGCATGTACTCTTCACATAAACATATGTTGACATCAGTGACAAAACACTAATGGCAATAGTAGCAGCTCGAGCATCACTCAACATAGTGATTAAACATATTAAATGTATCAATCATTTCCCCCAATGCATTAGCAATGTCCAACAACTCACAACATAAAGACCGAGATGGTATATTGTATATTGTGTTTCCATCAATGCCAAAGGGAGAGATTGTTAGAACTACAACTGATGGAAAACTTGGAGAACGAAATGGGAGAACGTGATAATGATCACCAAGCTACTAAGGTATATGTGAGACATTAGATCAATTGTTATATTGTCATTGATGTCAACTATTTTTTACTTTACTTATCATGATAGTTACAAACATCTGAAGGAGATGATGTTGGTGAAGAAAATGAGATATTAGCATGAAGATGAGATGTATGAGTAAATTATGAATAAGGTAATCATTGGAAAATGTATTGATGAGTCTATGACAATATGATAGTGATTTGATCGTATTACATGATTCTATTAAGTGTTGAAGATCAAGAGTGTACAAGTTACTTTGGTCGGTATATGAAGAACTTAGTGTACACTGAGTAGATGTAGTGTACATAGAGTGCAGTATTAACCAAGCAGGAAGAAACTGACACATCATGGTATTGACCAAGAAGGAGAAATAAAGAGGAACATTTGATTATCAACATGTGATGATGAGCTAGATGAATCTTAAAGATTCCAAGGATAAAGATAAAGTTTGTTATAAGATCTATGGCTGGAAAAATTCAAAATTATTAGATGATGAAGATTGAAAATATTTTAAGTAAAAAATTTAGAGGAAGGTTAAATAGGAAAAACCAACGATGGAGATTAAGAGGAAAAATCTATGGCTGAAATGAAAATGGTTTATCATGTCTAGATAAGGAGACAATAAATTTAGGAGAAAGGAGGAGGGGAGAGAATCACATGACTGATGCAAATTTTTGGTGCATACATGTGACTCTGGTCAGATAGGTTGAAGTGAGAACCAAGTGATTCTACAGACCAAATTGAGTGACATAAGGAGATAACTACCAAATAGAACAGAGTTAGAGGAAGAAGGAGAAGAAAGATATTATGATCACCAAAATGATATTGAGCTTAGCATAGATCAAAAAATGAGCAAAGGAAGTTGCATTTGAATCAGGTCATATATTGTTTCTTTCTAACCATTTCTACAGTCAAAATATCTTAACCGAGTGAGACTTAACCATCTTTTTCTATTGGCATTCTATGAATGTTACTTGTTTTCTTGTTGACCCAAGTGAATGTATGGTCACAGATAACTGTTAGTGATAAATCCTCTAACAAGGTCACACCTTATAGTGTGTTTGTAACCTTTAATAGGGTAAGATCTTAACCAAGCTCACTTTAGAAGAGTGAAAATATTTTGGGTTATCGGTCCTAGGTGGTTTTTCCCTTAATAGGGTTTCCACGTTAAAAATCAAGTGTTAAATGTGTATGAATGTGATGTTTTGATATTTACTTTACACATTACAGTAACTGATTAGATCGGTATATGTTAACTACTAGTTAGTTTACATTATCTGACAATCGGTTAATTAATCAGTAAGGCACAATCAAGTTACACTAGTAAATTTTACCCTATTTTTCAATGAGGATTAGTTGAATTTTTTATACCCATTGGTCGAACAGAAAACCAAAACTATTGTCAAACTTTTTGTCATCGATTATATGACAAGAAAAATAGTCGTCCAAATTTTGACCTCCTTAGTGTTTGAATTACCGACCGAATTACTTGGAAGAATTGTAGATCAAACCTTTTATCTATGTGACCAACGTTCATCAAAATTGTGACCAATTAGGGTCCATAATGTTCTCAAAATCGACGTCAAACACATAGCATTCTTGTCAAAACACAAAACATAGTTTGTCTCTCTTGCGATGACATGTGGTTGGAATCAACATCGAACACATAGCATTCTCGTCGAAATAACTATTATTAAAACATCGAAAAAGTGACCAATAATAAATTTTGGTTTAAATATATGTATATATGTGTGTGTGTGTGTGTGTGTATATATATATATATATATATATATATTATTGATTGGTTTCTAACTAATTTCTCTATTTCCTCCATGATGCAGGTGCAAGAGTATTGATGATGACAGTTCATAGGATTGTCCATGAAGACTAGAAGAATAGAAAGAGAGCTTCTGCATGACAATGATAACATTGAGATCTTGCCATTTTTCCTTATAAGACATGTTCTCTCAAGCCTCCTTACTTGAGGTTGACTCAGTAGCCCTGTCTAAGCTAAGAATGATAAAGAAAGCAATGAGAGTAATGACCAGCAAGAGCATGGGTCTAGTGATAACAGGGAATATAAGGGGTTGTAAACAAGTAATCAGTACATAGTCCTTAAGACCACAGTACATAAATCTCAAAGTAGCAGTCTTAATGCTGACACATTCTATTATGATAGAAGTCAATGGGCCAGTCATGATGAATAAAAGGAGTCCATGAATAGGACAGAGATGTACAGGCCCATCTTGACAAATTAAAAGAGAAAGAGAGTAAAATGTTGATGAAACTTTTCTAAAGCACACATAACAACCTTATACATAGTAAAATTGAATGCAGGACAGTCTTTCAAAGGACAAACATATATGAGCAAGTTATAACAATAAATCAGTCTCTTTAGCAAGTTATAACAATAAATCAGTCTATTTAGCCCTTAACTAAAAGGGTGGTAGACCCACAATGAGCAAGTTATAACAATAAATCAGTCTCTTTAGCCCTTAACTAAAAGGGTGGTAGACCCGCCTGATGAAGAGACCAACCTCAGTCTGTGAAGGAGCCATAATATTTGCAACAGTCAGCAAATGTTGGTGAGTTTGTTTAGTGATTACCAAGGAGAGTATTGATGTTGATGATGTTCTCATCATTGATTTATCACAAGATTATAAATCTCTTTCAGCAACCATACAATTGGTTGTCACAACAAAACCTATGATGAATGAAAGTTCAAATTATTAAGTCTGATTGGGCTTATTCACCTTCAGTTGTCAATCTCTGCATCACTCAAAGTCTCAATTAACTCTATGAATTATGATCTATGATACCACTTATAAATTTTAAGCTTATCCAATTGATAAGATATATATGACAATATCATTGCTATCTCTAATTTGACAATTGGATATATGCAAGGTGATTAGGTCTATATATAGGTAATACTAAGATTATCTAGATTGATATGTATAATCTACAAATAATAATGTGGATATGATATTAAATCATTGTTGTATCTGATGACTTTAGGAATTATGCAAAGTTAAGATATTCCAATTTGTAGATATTCATAGAGATCTCTTCTCTTCTTGAAGTATCGATATAAGCTATACAATGAACCTCCCTTTGATGATAGCAATGATTTTATATAGTTTTATGTCTGATATGTTGATATAACCTTGCAATTATGAATATGAGGCTCTACTTGATATGGCAATATCATAGTACAAGAATGAAATACCCAAGTTGTGCTTTTGGCATTGAAATACGAGCATGACAAGACTTCACAAACATTCTAAATTGGAAACTTAAGACAAATCATGTAATTCAATGAACCTTTGGAAATATAAAATAAGAAACTGAGTGTTGATATTAAAAGGGCATACATACCAGTAACAACAATTTCCCTCACATCATTTCTTCTCATTGCCTCATCATACTTTTCCCAAGTGCACCAAGGACTACAAAGAAACAAGATAAACAAATCACAAGCATATAGCAATGTTAGAATAGTAAAAGAATACTTTAACATAAGAAAAAAACTACACAATATTAAAACATGACATTGTGCTTTAAAAACTAAAAAGGTAATAATACGAGACCATTCATTAATTAGCTGTTTAAATTTTCATTAGTTGAGAATTGATAGTCATTGTCAAAAGGACAAGAAACTCATCAATGTCCTCATCATTCCCATGGTATAATGTCTAAAGGACAATGACATATGCAAACAAATAAGTGTTTATAGCTGGATTGATAATGAACAAAGAGGTTTCAAAAAATAGTGATGTGTACATTGTTAAAGAACATTGTCGTATTCACAATCAAAGAACAAAGATGTGCTCAAGGTTATAAAATAGTGATTTGTTTTAGAATGTGAAGAGTGTAGTAAGAATAGTAGTAAGTAATGTTGCAATAACAATGAATGTGGGACAAAGATGTAATAGAAGTGAAAAAATAGTGATTGTTCAAGGGTTTAGCTATACAAAGTCAATGGTGAAAAAACATTGATACAAAACAATGAAATGATAGGATCCATGAAGAAGATGAGTTGTTCACCATTCTTGATGTAGCAAAGTCAACAAGATCGGTCGAAGGCCATAAAAAAAATCAGTCACAATTATCTAGGAACTATGTTAAAGCACTGTCCCAAGAAATGATGAAGGCATTTTTTCAAGAACAGAGATGGAGTCTTTGTTTTGACAGAGGGGTCACGTTTTAGAGAGGGATGACAAGAACCATAATACAAAGGTATCATTTTATTATTTTGTCATCATGAATATATCGCATGGTGAGTTTGTAAATGATTGTCATAAAGAGCAAAAAAAGATACCTAATAGGAACATAGTAAAGTATCATATGGGGAAAATTAGAGGACAAAAGGACATCAAGTGACAATCACAAGAACCTTATTGCAAAAATAATGGTCAAGTGGGCTTAAAGATATTGTTTCTATAATGCATTAGCAACACATAATAGTGATTAGTAAAGTGTGCAAAAAACCAATGATAGAGTGTCGATATGCGTAAAGGTCATAACAGTAATAAATGTTTATAACAGTGCTTTTAATAATGCTCCAAACATTGAGAATGCAAGATACCTATAATGATGAACTTCATTTCAACTTTCTAATTGGCTGTCACTATTAACTCTAAGCTTATCTTTAAAGTTTGAGCTTCACTTGGTTTCGAGAATAGTTTAATATTCTCTACCTAACAAGGCCAACCACGTGAAGGTGTAAGCTCATTTGGCCCCTCCCCCCCCCCCCCCCCCCCCCTAACATCACTCTAAATTCCCCATTAACATCTAATAACATTCATTTATTCATTCATTCATCCATTTTTGAAATATAACATTCAATCATTATAATCACATGATAACATTCATTAACACACAACATTCATGAATAATTCATTAACACATCATTCATCAACTTACTAGTACAAAATTACATCCATTAAGACAATGTTCTTTCATTACCAAAAAATGTTAATTATAATCATTTCTTTTTGGGTTTCTTGCTGGTTTTTTTCATGTAATTTCTAAGAGGAAGATCAATGTCCTCGTCATTCCCCTCCTCTATGATTTCTAATGGAAACGCATGTCTCCTCCTCATCTGTTTAGGAACAGAAGGTCACTGCACCAAAGGGTTGTCCACTGCAATAACAACTACGTCATGAGTTAAATTCACACATAATTAATTTAAAAGAACAAAACATAGATTTTCTTTACCTGAATGTGCCACATGATCTACATGGTGATCACTCTGAACATGCTCCAGCACTCGTTCAGTATGACATTCTATATCCTCTAAAATATACACAAAAAAGGTTACACCAAGTTCAATTTAAGATGTTAAATTGTATTAATAATTACATAATTAATTTTAAATAGAAAATGAGCACCTCCATCGACACTATGATGCACATTAGGGGCTTCATCATGCGGCGTATGATATGTGTTATGATTAAAAGGCTGCATTGCAATGTCATGCACATTATTATCAAATAGATTGTTGCTCAAGTATTCAATTTATAATATATTTTTTGGCATATTTACCTATTCACATGATGCAGGAGACTCTTGGGTTGGGCCAGTAGAAGCTTGGCATATGCGTTCAACGACGGCTTGATAGCCTTCCTTGAAGGCAATTTTTTTGTGTTTTTTCATGGCCTTTAAATTAAATTCAGAGCCCTGCATTTTTTGATTAAACAAAATTATTTGCATTTTATAAATAATTTTTCTCTGCAATTCATTTACTGCTACTTACAATTCCTGCTTTAATTTTGGAATATCCACCAGAGCCAAGTCTGTGCTACCCAATCTTTTGTAGCCTGGCCTTTGTTTCCTTTGATGTGTCCTACAACATATGAAAAGTTTGAAATATGTTAGATGATATAGATATAACGATCACTAATTAGTGCATTATTGCATTGTACTAGTAGTTAATACTATTGCATACCTTCTTCTCTCATTTGGTGGTGTAATTCCTCTTTGAGCATCCCCTTTCTCCTTTGCATCCAAAATGAACTCATTCCAATCCCTCATTGGAATAAAGGGAGGACACTCGTACTTTGGGTTCTGGACGAGACTCTTTCTATAGGAGTCCCTCACAGTCTTCAGATGTTTGCAAGCTTTTTCTAAAATTTTCTTCTCCTCAAAAAGATTACTACCAAACTTATGCTCTAAATCTTTAATGAGCTAATCTTTTAATTTTTTGTCTTGCAAGTTCCACCTTTTAAGAAAAAACACAAAATTGTTACATAGAAAAATTAACTAAAGTTGTGTACCTTGAATATAGTAAAAGAAAAGACACGAATGAAAGGAAAAATACTGTACCAATTAATGATATGAAAAAAAAATAGTGGGATAGGTTTAGTTCACTTATGATGTTCCACCTTGTACATATGGTGGGCCCGAATATCTTTAGTGCGAGGTCATAAGGTATCTTATAAAATGAATCGTTTCCTGCAAAAATGTCATGGGATAATCAATCCAAAACTTGTTATGAATAGGTAAATGCATATTACAATATAAAAAATAATAATTTTAAAGTATCTGGAAGCTTAGGACATTTTAAAGGCATCAATTCATTATCGTCAATCAACAATGACGTCTGCATAACTCTCATGCTAGAAAAATAGGTAGATCCAGGAAATGATGGTGAATTATCACCAATACATGTACTCTGATTGGTATCTGGTGTAGCAGACTACGTCGGTGTATCTCCTACTCCACAAGATTAATCCACTATGTGATGCACCCAAGATTAAAGTACAAATTATCAAATCATAATTAACACAAAACCAAATATAGCAAAACAAGGATTTACCAGGCATAGACCATGAAGGCGTCGATGTTTGCATGCTCCTTGTTTTTGACATTGCACATGAAAATATTTGATGGATGTCTATCGACCTCCTAGGAGGAGTCGCTTGCACTTGATGACCTGAACAATACATTGTTAGCAAAGACATTCTGAAATAATAAAAGTAAGAGTTAACTTAAGAAGTTTTTGAATGTTCCAAAGAAAACATTTCTTGTAACTTGTCAACTAAAGGATTATTTTACCTGAGACAGTCAGAGCTCTTCTACTACCGGCCTCACCGCGTTGTCCTTGATGAGGTACTTGAGTTTCCAAAACATCCTATAACAAGAACACATATTACATATTTTACTTCACAACATAAAAGAGTATAAAATATAAACCTTTATTGAACTTTTATTATAACTAAAGATTCATTACTGCTTACTTCATAATGATGTTCTTGTGCCATCAATTTAGATAGCCTCGACTTCAGCATCTTGGTTGGATTTGCTTCATCCAAAATGCTCATAATTTCTAAATTGATTTTTTTTAGTTTTTTCCTCAACATAATTATTATATTAGGTGTTTCTACGATATCATCATCAGAAGGGGTAGCTATTGCCTTTGTTGATGTAGGTGCTTTTCCCCTATCTTGAACATCAAATTATGACAAGAATATCAATAAAACTATCATAAAAACTCCAAAACCCTAAATAAAATAACGTAATAATATAACATTTTTCAACTATCTAATTTGTACAATTTCAATAAGGCTTACCATTGCTAAAGAATGGGTGGGAGGAGCATCCTTGTGGCCTCTATCATGTGGGGGATCCATATCATCCCGTGACAAAGATTAAATATAAAAACTTCAGCGAACTGAAAGCAATAGACTTAGCAAAAAAAACTTATTAATAAAATGGTATATAGTACTTACCACCCTCATGATAGTAACTTTGTTTGTATCTATGCAATTTAAATGGTAATCTATTAGCAGTTCTTCCCCTGCACTTATTGATTTTATCGCACATACAAAAACTTGATTCCCCTCACACGCCTCAAATATGCAATTGGGTTGCTTATTAGTTGAGGAAGGTCATTTACTATTTATAAAACCTGCAATATTACCTGTTACTTTTGGTCTCCCATCAATGTACATTGCAAATCTTTTACTTTGATCATTTTCTTTACATTGTATATAATTTGCTGATAGTGCATACCTACGCATACTTTTTTTATATTGAACAATCTACATCCAATCATTGTAATTGTAACACGGACTGACATACTTGAATAGTTCAACAACTTTTTTGTAACATACCTTTATCCCATCCATGGAATATAGGCCCAAACCATGTAATGAGGATGGAGCTATGTGATATATCCTCTCATTAACACAAAAATCAGTGTTAATTGGAGGTAGCTCATTGGGTACCCATTCTTTCTTAATATGTGTGTACCAAAAGGGCACCTTGATGTCACCTTTGGTCTCATCATCATAAGAACATGACCTCCCTTTAGCAATAAAAAATTGCATGTGTTTATCAATTTTTTTTCTAATCTTTTGACCTCTAGTTGATCTCCCCATTTTAGTCGTACCACATGTAGAACTTTCATCTACCATTCCCTCATTTCCCTCATTCGATGTAGATAGATCTGACAAGTACCTATTTGGTGGGTTCTGCAATCCATCAAATGAGATATTGTCACATCCCCACTTCAAATATAATTTTGATAATATTTAAATAATATATATAGAATAATCAAGTCGTGACCCATACGTACGGTTCTTCTTTGTCTATACGTGGGAGATATAAAATGTACTAAGTTGAAAGTGATTATATAACTATATGTCTATACGGTTCTTCTTTATCTATATATACATTATATGATTATATAATATGTCTATTTATAACATACGTGCTCAGTGATAAACAAGAAGAATATAAGAAAATTATGTCTATTTATTGACTTATACCTGTTGATCCATGTCACTGTGCACGATCCATGCCAAAGGGGTTAGATTTCCTGCATATGTTAATCATTTATCTTAAGTTAGCTAAAAATTACATGATACGTATGCTACAAATAACTTAGAAGACAACATGAACAATATGCAAAATCATAAACATGAACAAATTTCCCTTATATATGGAATGCAAGATCGTCAATAGAAGGGGTGACAATATCTATAGTCAATTACCTATTTGAAAAAAGGGTGATAATCAAACACAATATATACAAGTATCAGCAGCAATTAATTGAGCATCGTAAGAAAAACATTGGTAATTATAAATCATATATGTTGTAATCATTAGAATTGAAATCAATAAATCAATATTAAACATATATACTAATGAATATAAATATATATAAATAATTAAATCACCTATATACCTTGTACATTTCAATCATGTCATTGATCATCTTCTTCATCCATCTCATCATCATCGCCATCATCATCATCATCATCACCACTATCATCATCGCCATCATCACTGTCATCATCACCATCACCATCATCATCATCATCACCATCACCATCATCATCATCATCATCATCATCACCACCATCATCTTGATCTTCATCATCTGCTTCTTCATCATCTTCAATATCTTCTTCTTCCATAACATTATACTTTATTGGCCTTCCTCTTCGATCATGTCTAACAACAAATGACCAACCCTATTTATGTGGAACCTCTGAGTAAAACACTTGCTCACATTGGTTTGGAAGAACATAGGGCTCATCTCCAACTAGCTCAAATGACCTTGTATTAATCATTGTAAATCTATTATCATGTTGAATAACAAATCTATCTGGATCATTTTGATTCAGTCGTAGCCTGTACCATTTGACAACAAATAGAACTACTTTGAAGGAGTTAAAGTCACACTTAATTATATCATCCAAGATGTCATAGTATCAATTTTGAGATTGTTGAGGATGTATGTCATTTCTAGATGATATATTAATGACCTCAAAAACTACAGTTATCCCAAAATCACAAGTTTTCTTCATGTCATCCAACTTTTTAATGCAAAATTTGTGGCCATGATAGTACATAGCTTTGTGGTACTCGACCTGCAATTTTTTAAGCGTGTGAAAATTAATTGCATCATGAGTTGATATGAAACATATGAGTCATGATCATTAATAAATTTGTACGTACCTCTCTACCTCTTAAACCATATGCTAGATCAATTACCATTGGTGTAACATTGGAATCTCCATTACGATGAGCTTCTCTAACCAATGAAGCAACACCTTCCCATGTTAATAAGAAACTATTTTGTTGACATCGTTCAATCCATACCATCATCCAATCAAGATTGTTCGCAATATACAAATGTATTGCATCCCAGTGTCGACCAATTGTATAAAAAAAATACACCAATTATAAATAACTTATATTGAAGATTTATAAGAATTAATTAACTAAAATAGCATCTTATATTTACCTATCACTTTCCTCAATCTACCTTTGCCCATCAAGTACTCCCCTTAAAATTTTTTAATGGAGTTGGGATCCCAAATACGATCTACATGGATCTTTGCTGCAAACTTAGGAAGATATTCACTAATGTACACCATGGTTTGGTATACCATATATCCCTCCACCATAGAACCCTCAGGATGTGCTCTTTGTCGAACCAAGCCTTTCAAAAATTTCAAGTGCCTCTCAACCATCCACATTGACCTAGTTGGTATAGGTCCAAACAATTCAATCTCCTCAACTTGATGTATGAGGTAGTGTTCTTGTGCATTGAAAAAAGTTGAAGCGAGACACTTTTACATTTCACACATAAGAAGAGGAATTTTTCTCTTCCAATATTTCATATCTTCTTTATTGATTTCTTTTGATGACAACTACCTCATGTATTTTCCAAGATCATATATAACTTGTTTGACACTGTTGGCGAAGTGGTGTGGGAGAGATAGAGGTAGAACGTACTACATATTTGTAAAATGATCTTATCAATATTTTATAAAAGAATGCAATGAAAACTACATGCAGTATACAAATATATAGTGAATACAAAATAACATGAATTACCTTAATAAATATATGTCAATCGTGTGTTTTCATCCTTGTTCCAAATTCACTTTTCTTTGATATGAGATCATTTATGTTCACAGCAAACCCTGTGGGAAATTGTATTTTTTTATGACTTCTTTTATAGCATTGCTCTACTGCTCCGACAATAACCAACTAAGGGCACTTGTATCAATCTGGTCTCCATTGTTATTTGATCGAATGACATTTTTCATTGCATGATTGGATTCTTCAATGTCACTACAAATTTTGACAATTTTGTCTTTGTCACGCCTTCCATCCAAGATTTTCCATAATGTCTTTGTTACATTTTTTTCAATATGCATAGGATCAAACAAATGCATGATTGGGAGTTTCTCATAGTACGAAAACCTACTAAATTGCATAGGATAACTTTTTATTCCTTTTGGAAGTTGGTGATTAATGCCTTGACAAACTTCACGAGCATCAATTACATCATCAGTAAACAAAACACAATATCAAAATATAAATTTTAAACAAACACCATCAAATGGAATGACATTACCTTGACGATTTATTTTATTGTATTCCAACTTCCATAGGTGAGGTGTCATTCTCTGTGGCTTTGATGTAGTCTCTTCTTTCCCATTGAAAAGATGTTTTTTGATAATTTGGTACTTATGGTTTCTGTGGAGAAAGTGTCTATTCTCATCAAACACCTACCTTCCTAAACTTTTTGAATGATGAGATTTCATCTTTGGACCACAAACTAGACATGCAAATTTTCCCTTTATCTGAAGACCTACAAAATTGTGTATAATTGGATTAAATATGTTAACTTTGTGTTAGCACTATAACATCCAAAAAAGAGGTGTTAAGAAGAGAACATACCACAAAAATGTGTTAGCCCAGGGGCATCATGTATTGTCTATAGAAGCATTGCATGGAATTGAAATTATCTTTGTCCTAATCATCTAGAGATGTCATACATAGTGACCCCATTCCATAACACCATCAACTCGTCGATAAGGGGCTCAATATATACATTGATATCTTTAACTTGGTGCTTACTTAGTTGAATGAACAAAAATATTACATAATTATTATGACCATTTTGATGGATTATTTATAATAAATTAATTTAGATGACTATTAACTGAAAAAATACCTGGAACAATCAGTGCCAACATTATGTGCTCCCTCTTTATGGACATCCAAGGAGGAATGTTATTGTTGATAACAAAAATAGGCCACACCGAGTAAGTAGATCTCATCTCTCCAAATGGATTGACATCGTCCGCTGCCAATGAAAGCTTGAGATTACAAGGTTCTTCTTTAAAGTGTGGCCATTTTTCCTCTATTTCCTTAAATGCCAAACCATCTACAGGCATTCGCATAATGTCATCTCGACTTCTATTGCATGCATGGTAATCCATAAATTGTGCCAAGCTATTGCACTTGAATTATCATTGCAGATGTGGAATAATGGGAATAAATCAAAGAACCTTGCGAGGCACCTTTTTTGTTATTTGATCTGATCAATATCTACTAATATGACAAACAGGGCATTCTATTGCCAATTCATGTTGTTTATGATATATAATATGATCATTCAAACATGCATGTATTGTTTGATACTCCATTCCAATATCTTTCATAATGGCAGATAATTCTTGGTACAAGCGAGGTAGAATGTTTGATGGTGGTAACAAACACTCACCTATCAACCTACGACCAAAAATATAATTTGTTAATTTAAAGAATATTAATTGCTACACAATTCACCCAATGTTAATTGTAATGGAATTACAACTAAAATAATGAAAAAAGATGGCATACCTTAACATACATGTCATTTCTACGTTGGATAAACTATTTATAACCTTCAAGTTCACCAACAATAATACATCGGCAAGAAGAGTTGTTTGGGAGCCTTCATATAGGGGCTCGTGTGCCTTCTCAAGAATAGGTACATCAAGGTCTGCATCAACATCATCATCATCATCATCATCATCTTGATCATCGTGATCTTCTTCATCATCATGGTCTTCTTCCATGGGATCATTACCTTCTACTTCTATATTCACACCTCCATGTTCCCTCATTTGGAAATCCACATTCTCTAGATTGTCATGGTCCATAACATGAAATGCAGGGAGGTTGACCTATATGAAAATGATGACCTTATATTAACCATGACCATGATGTCATCATCAAATCATGTCTTATGTATTTTATAAATTATTAAAATACATACCAATGGACGAAATTCATTCCCCCCTTCAATGTGACCATGCTACCTACAATGTTCCTCAGCTATTTTGATTAGATATCTTCGAGTCTTTAAGCCCTTAAAAATTTTGCAAGGACAATAACATTTTCCATCACCTTTTCTTTTTAAGTTAGACCACAGTCTAGCAATTGTCTCCCTATTTTGTTGTGCGTTGATATCGTCAGACATGGTCTTTCTTGACATTGCAAGAAGAGCAATGCTTGGAACGTATAGGCCCAATCTAAAGAAATCAAAAAATAAAAACTAACATGCAAAATGTTAAATTGAATGACATTTTATTATAGAGATAAGTGTGTTGTCTAGATTACTACATTTCAAAATTAGTGAAGGAATAGTAAGAACAAAAGAAAAAAATGCATCCAAGAGTCTTGAGAAGTGAATATAGTAAGAACAGAGACTTAGTAGTAAAAGCATGTCCTTTGGTTTACTGGTTTACTTATAATCAGTATGTCCTAACCTACCAGTATGTTCTGACCAAAACAACAAAGTGTTGCAACTGAAGATTCTTTGGAAGTTGAAGTGGTGGCATGTGAATATCTCATGGTTGATAGAAAAGTACATGAAGACCTTAGCAGTCCCTAAGAAGGAAAATATGATGGGTACAAGAATACTTGTTCATAAGGATGGTAACAAGTTTATTCTCAAGCCTTTGCAAAAATAATTCTTCATATGAGATAAGGGTTATCTTTTTTGGAAAGAAAGAGTATGCTGATTTGAGGAGTCGCACAAGGAAGAGGTCTGTGAAAGAGGATTAGAAGATTGGAGCATCAATAATGGTTCTAAAAACTAATGATTATGACAATGAACAAAAGATGGAAAATTGGAAGAGTAGTGTGATTGAAGAAGATATAGTTATGTGCACACATTGGTGTCCTATCATTGCACAAGTGCAAGATGGTAAGGGTCTATTCATGGAGGGAAGAAAAAAGGGTCATTTTAACCTTACAAGGCAAGAGGAGAGACAGTCCAAATAATTCTATGGTGACTATCCCAAACAACAGACAAATGATGGAATTACTAACATGATTTCTTTTCATGTTTCTACACATTTTGCCTGACATCAACTTTGGTAATTATGATAGCTATAAAAGTGGGGACAGATTACAACCTGAAGATGAAAAGGAAGTTCTTGAAAAAGTTCTTATTCACCATCCAAACGCAATAGAAAAGATAGGTTGTGTTGTTGACTTCATAATCGTGTGATTCTGCCCTACTTTTTCTCTGCATTTTTGCAACTTATTTTCTTGCACAATCTTCTAAACAACCCTTCATGTTAGTTGATGTGAGTTTTAGGTAACAAGAAATCTGATTTGCTTGCTATACCTTTATATCTTTCTTTAGCATTTCATATAAACATGGGGATACAAACTAAACCATGTAAAGGACTTGTAACCAAAAAACTCTCTGAAGCATCCTAAGTTCTGTAAACATCAATTTCCAAAAGGGTTTTTAAGTCCTAAAAATTCATCAATTACATTTCCTGCATTTATGTTTTTTAAAATTTCAAATCTCAAAGTCTTTTGGAGACACAGAGAACAAAGAACACATAATAAACCCAAGTTCTAAAACAGGAGCAAGAACTGTTTGAAAATTTTGAAGTTGTATTTGTTTGAGAAATCAGTTAACGTTGAGTATTTTTAGAATAGCTTCTTTTTAGGCACCTAGAACATTCACAGACGATTTACATAGCCCTTGATGAAAATGCTAGATTTCAAATGTGTAGGTGAAAATTCATGTGGGAGTATTTTATCTTCACAGTAGAAGAATTTTGATATTCTAAATTGTTTCCCAATCCCCCTGATATGGAGTAGTGGCAGGGTGCATCACGTGGACTGCCTTCTAATCTATCCATAGCAGAGAGTTTAAAATATTGCAAGCAACGTAGGAAATGGAAGATGTATCCCTTTTGTTTAGGAGTATGCACCTCCTCAAAGCAGAAAGGAGAATTTGTAACTAGGCTAGTAATTATTAAGTTTCCACATGACTTTCCCTAATGTTAATCCAAGTTATTAAAATGATATGCATACAACTTTGCATAAACTTAATAAATGATAGTTGTGGGATTGATTATTGAACAATTAAATGTTAATTAAGAAATTAACTAATAGATAAAGGATACTTAACCTCTAGGAACTATGCAAATGAATAAATATAATGTTATATTTGTTAAAAACATATAAAAAAATTCATATGATAAATTTTAATCCAAAACTCCATGATTTGATCCAATCCAATGATCACAATTGAAAGCCTCAAATTATTTGTTTAAGCCTTTTGTTTTCTTATTTTCAGGAATAAAGATAAGAAGTTGTAATGTATGTCAATCAGGGCAGAAAAGAAGTTAAATGCAAGAAAGAGTTAATAGCCACTTCAATAGTTTCAGACATTGCCTAGAAATTAGTGTATATTATATGGTGTACATCTTTGAGAAGAAAGCGTAGAGCTCAGTCGAAGTCAGCAATGGAAGCATTCATTCTTGGGCTATTTCAAAATATGTTGTTTGTATCTATCAGTGGAAAGTGCATGACAACAAATAAATCAATTGTTGGACTCTTGCAGGAGGGAAGTTACTAATGTCAAATAAGGAGAATAGAGACTAGTCAAGAATGAAGTGACATTATGTAGAATATTGACATGCATTAAGTAGAAAGAGGTTAAAATATATATAGGCTTAAATTTGTAGTGTTTAAACAGCTCTTGAAAATGCCAAAGGTTGCACATTTGATTCAACATTTCTATCAAGAGGTTAAAATATATATAGGCTTGAATTTCACATTATAAACCATTTCTCCACTTTCAATCATCGCTAGATTATATTTTCTTATTTGTTTCTTAACTACTATACCCAACCTAAGTGACCTTACAATGGCCTAACCAACCCCTTAGATCAGTCTATCAACCTTTCAAGGCATGGTTGTCACTTTAGTACAGAGTGCTTCTTGGGCCTGCAAACGTAGCTTTCTGCATCTAACACCAAGTTTTACCATAGAATCCCCAAGTGTTATTGGGATTCTTTGACACTCTCCTTGAGGCATTGGTCCTCCAAAATGGATACAATCACAAAAGTCTTCAATGTGCCCGTGAACCTCAAATCTCTGGTTATTACACTATTTCAAACATTTCTTTGCTTCACTAGTTAAACTCATAACATATGCCTAACTAGGGCATTTACCTTTGTTATGCAATCAGTTTTATAGACAGATTTAATATCACGGTGAACTGTTATGCTTACACAGTGTTGTGAAAATCATTAGAACTGTCTTGTTTCTAATTTGTACTGTTGATTAGGTATTGAATGAATGAACTTAATAACTCTGTAAAACTATTCTTACAACCACAGGTTTTGAAGTTCATTATGCATTCTTAACTTTGCGAAGCTCCCTAGTTATTTTATACATGCATATTCTTTCATGTGAAGGAATAACAGTCGATTATTACAATTCAGGTTATATAGTTCCATTATCATATTGCATTTGTTCAAAGTTTCATTTTAGTTCCATCAAATAACAATGACTCTCTGATAGACCGAGGCATAACCAATATCCTCATCTTTTTCATGAAGTCCCAGCCCTAACTTGTAACTTCACCATTAGATTTCCAATGTCATGGATTGAAAGACAAGTTAGGGTAATGTTTGTGTATATTATAAACACTCAGAACCAAGCGGGTTGTTAAAATTGCTTCAAAGGTTAATGCCCTAGTTAGGCATATGTCCCAACAACATCTACCAATAATATCCCAGCTAATCCCAACCCCAGCAAAATAATAAAATATGCAGCAGACGACATTTTTGGTGAACAAATTGGCTTCAAACTATTTAAAACTAGTAATAATAAATAGATGCGTTCAAATTCTCACAAGAGTCAGGAAAACAAAATCACGTTACCTCAGTGTCGAATCTGCCCTCCAAATTACTTCAATGAGCTTCCAATACACAATGTCGATGAGGTTCCGTGCGCTGCAACCTTTAAAAAATTCACCATGGTAATAATGAAATGAAATATTTTTTTTTTTAAGTTATGTCAATTTTGACCTACATAGTATTGGTCGAACTTTCAATGAACACGCACATGGATTAAAAAAAATGAAAGTTTTCCTTCTATAATCTGACCAACCAAAACTTTTTTATTTCATGGTCAAAAATTTTGGTAGAAAAACCAGGTCAAATGTACTAGTGTTATTACTGAGTTTTTTAGTTTATTTGTTCAAGTTGATATTATACATTAGAGAGGAATTTGGGACTATAGGATAGCTAAACATAACTGATTCACCCCCCTCTCAGTTATCTAACAATTATTTTATATTTTAATTATGCTTTTAAATTTTAATTTAGACTTGGTATTTAATTAAATCTCTACTTTCTATAACTAGAATTTATAATTAATTCTTTTTAATAAACATAGGTATTTAATTAATTCTCATTAATTAAATAACCTTATATTTTAACATTCCAATATTTGATAAGATATAAGTAATCAATCACAGAATTAACTTTAATTAAATCATTTATCTATTTTAACACAAAATCACATCAAACCTACAGGCATGCAAAACCTAAAGAAACTGACTACATCAAAATTACTAAATCAAACACAAAGGAAGGGTTCATGAATGATGTCACTTTGATGAATTCAGAGGGTAATAAGTAAGATACTTGTACACTATTTTTGAACAATAAATGGCTTAGGTTAGGATTTGGACCTGTCTGTTATCTCCCCTCTCTTACCATTGAGATATTGTGATAGGGCATGCTCATCCTGATAATTTAAGGAAGTCAAAGCCCGATACTTGAAATCCTACATACAAGACAAGCATGTACATACATGTATAAATATATAACAAAAAATGGTAGGGATCGACCAAAAATATAAAACCTACATGCAATCCATACACATACAGGTATGGGGTTAGCAAATCCATAAATATAAATGACATCATAACATATAGAAAATCAAACTATGGGATGGGTATTAAATAGGGATGTCATATTCAATGAGAAAGTGTTGTACAAAGATCATTTATAGTAGCATGAGAAGAAATAAAATGATTATGTAGGGCTAGATGATACTCCAAAAGATGATGTTCTAGTGGTTCCTCATGCTCCAAAAAAATAACAACAACAAATACCACAAACTCTAGTGAATGTTCTCTCCTTCTTTGTATTCTATGTAGACCTCCTGAAAGGTTCTCTCCCTCTTTGTATTTTATTTTATTAATAGATGGTGGTGAACCAGAAGGATATGATGAAGTTGTGCATGTGGATACAAAGGTTTAGTGGGAGCTTTCCATGGAAGAAGAAATTGATTCCTTACTAAAAAATCAAACTTGGGAATTATGTAAGTTGCATGTAGGTAAAAAGGCATTACCAAATAAATGGGTTTATAGGTTGAAAGAGGAGGATGGAGGTAAGAAAATATTTAAATCCAGGTTATTTGTAAAGGGATTTGCACAAAAAAGGGTATTTATTTTGATGAGGTATTTTCTCCAGTTGTAAAAATGACTTCTATACACACTATTTTAAGTATTGTGGCTACTGAATATTTAAATTTGGAGCAACTTGATGTTAAAAAATCTTTTTCTCCATGGTGATTTGGAAGAAGAAATATATATGCAACAACCACAAGGTTTTGAGGTCAAAGGTAAGGAAAAACTTATTGTGCAAATTGAAGAAAAGTTTGTATGGCTTGAAGCAAGCACCTAAAAAATGGTATATTAAATTTGATAGATTTATGGTTGAGCATGGCTACAGTCGGTGCAATTTAGATCATTGTCTTTATTTTAAGAGGTTGGATGATGACATCTATATTATTTTATGTTTATATGCTGATAATATGCTTGTAGAAGGGTCTAACATGGATCACATTAAGGAGTTGAAACAATAGTTAACACATTCTTTTTCTATGAAGGATTTTGGGGTAGCAAAACAAATCCTTGGTGTGAAAATTTGTAGAGATGGGAAGAACAATAAATTGACTCTATCTCAGGCTGATTATTTTGAAAATGTGTTGCAAAGATTTCATATAGAGAATGAAAAAGATGTCAACACACATTTTCCTAGTCATTTGAAATTTACTAAAGAGATCATGTGTCCAAAGACACAAGAGGAGGAAGACAAAATGTCTAAGGTACCATATGCCTCAGTTGTAGGCAGTTTGATGTATGCCATGGTATGCACTAGATTATATATTGTACATGTTGTAGGAGTTGTCAACAAGTATATGAGTCATCCTGGAATTGATCATTGGAATGCAGTAAAATGGATTCTCATATTTGAGAGGTACATCCAATAAATGTTTATGTTTCAAGGGCTCTAATACTAATTAAAAAGGCTATGTTGATTTAGATTTGGCAAGGGATTTAGATATTAGGCAGAGTACCACAGGTTATATATTTACTATTGGTGGGACAATGGTGAGTTGGATTTCTCGACTACAAAAGGTGGTTGCTTTATCCACTACAGAGGCATAGTATGTTGCTTCTATAAAGGAAGCTAAGGAGAAGATATGGCTTTAATTTTTCTTCAAAGAGTTGGGAAACTCACCGACTAACAATTATATGTTTACAGATAGCCATAGTTCCATCCATCTTGCAAAGAATTCTTCTTCCATTCAAAGACCAAATATATACAGTTGAGGTATCACTTCATTCGATCGATATTAGATAATGGACAGTTAAGTGGAAAAGATACATACAGATGAAAGTCTAGCGGATATGTTTACAAAGGTTGTGACAAGGGAGAATTTGAACTACTCTTCAGCTTCAGTTGGTCTTCATGACTAAAAACAATAAAAAGAATAGTACAATCCTGGGTGCGTCAATCCAGTGGGAGCTTTAGGGGTAGTGATTTTGCTACATGATCAGTCTCCAAGTGGGAAGTTTCTTAGTGTGGATCCTGATCATTCCCCAAGTTGGAGATTGTTGGTTTGTCATGACTGATCAATAAAGTACTATACATTTTTCATTTATTGTGGGGTTCAAGGCAACGCCACTAAAACAAATTTGGGGTTAACTCATCAAGAATTTTTTAGTTGACTTGTCAAGCTTTTCCCTAGGTTGACTTGTCAAGTATTTTTTAGGGTTAAATTGTTAACCGACATAAGTCTTGTTATAATGGATTAGGGTTAGGGTTTTCTCTATAAGAGAATTTCATAGCTTCTTGTAGTGGTATTGAGTTGCAACGGATTGCAGATTGTAACAGGCATAAATTACTAAATAATAATCTATTGGACTCTTTGTTTGGTGGACATAGCCCTAGATTGGATGAACCACGTTAAATTTGTATCTTCTTGTTCTACTTATGTGTTCTTTATTCCTTTGCATTATTGATTATATTTTCATGTAACTGTTAAATTTATATCTGCTAATCCTAAAACTAAATAAATAAATATTTAGTTAATTATAAGATAGAAAAGGCTAATGAATTAAATAAATTAATAATAAAATTTATTTAAATAATGAAGGAAGAAGCTAATAAATGAATTAAATAAATAGCAAATATTTATTTAACTAATAGAGGAATTTATGATAAAATAAATAAATAAATAAAATATTCATTTAATTAAGTGAAGGCATTTTTAGTTGTCTACAATAACAACTATTTTTAGAAAGTAAATGCAACAAAATGCAATATTTGGCTCTAGGACCAAATAATACATGTCATTAATGAACATTTAATATTTATTAATAATATGCTCAAAAAAATGGTGCCAAAATCAAGAAAACCTAAAGGAAAGCCTAACCTAGATCAATATGCTAGAACAATTTTATTTTATTCAAAATATAGAAATGATAAAAGATTCATGATTACTTGCATTACAATGATATTCTCATATGAGAACTACAACTAGGTATATAGGATACACCACCAAGAAATATGAATTTACTGTTAGAGTAATAAAGTGTTTACTTATTAATTAAATCATATTGATTTAATTATTAATTCACTCGTTATCTCTTTCTACTTAAGCTAAAATTTAGGCATATAATTAATTAATTTATTAATTATTATCATGCAACCTAGGTTTGTTCACCCTTTTAAGGTTTTGATCTCCTTTTATAAGGATTGATCTCTCTTGTAATCTTATTGAGAAATATAGATTATTATTGAATTGCAACTTTTGTTTTTGCACATCTAAGATTTCTCCTCTCTCATAGATCCATGTGTTCAGGCCTCTCTAGCTTATTGCTTCTCTCTCTTTTTGTGATGGGTGTTTTCATCCAGGTGTTCTTGGGAGCTATGGGTTGTTTACTCATCAACTCCAATATGGTATCAGAGCTTTAGATCTGTTTGCCCCTATCATCTTCCTGAGAGATTCAGTTGTGTTCGTCACATCTATGTTTTAGAGGGTTTTCTTTTGAATCTAGGGGGATCTCTTTTCTGGTCATCTTGGCTTGAAACGAACCTCATGACTATGTTCAAAGCATCCAAGAACCCCTAGATCCATATAAAATTTGTCCAATTTGGACAAAGTTGGAATCTATGGCAAAAAAATTTTGCAACTAGCCCAGACACGGATCTTAAGGCGGTCAGATGTATTTTGGAGCAATTTTTGCTTAAACAGACCACATCGTTGAGCTCGCAGCCACCAAGAACCCCCAGATCCATATAAGGCACGTCTGATTCAGATGACATTGCATTATGAGGAAAAAAAAATTTGCATGCCAGGGTCATACGACCCTAACATGCATTCTAAGGTGCGCATGTGATTTTTTCTAATTTTTTGTTTATTTTTTGGGCGACGATGACCATTTGGTCATCAAATTTAAGCCCCTAGCAAATGCATCCTCGGCCCTTGGTTGTATGGTGACTAGGGGCCCAATTTTTTTAGCCCCAAGGGCCTATTGGGCTTTTTCGGTGACGAACAGATGGTCATCAAATTTAGGTCAGTATTCTACTGACATCATCACTGCATCAACCCTTTTTTCACACACCTTTTGTGGGCCCTTTGGCATAGCTGTTGGTTTTTTTCTCATAACTTGAGCATACAGTGTTGAAATCGGGAAAACAAGATATCGTCGAAAAGCTAGTTCCAAGCTCTATCCAGATCTAGAGGTTTGAATTTCTTATTTTTCTTTTTTGATGGTGTTTTTTAGTGTCAAAGCTAGATGTTCATTTTTTACTTTGGGACCTCTATCTTGTGCATTCGAACTTTGTTTTTGGAAAATGATGTATCATTGGAAGGCTTGTTCTGAGACCTTTCCAATATTGTGAGTCATTTCTCCAAATTATGCTTCAAGTATGTTTTATTCAGTTTCTTGCATATTTGTAATTTGGTGGATATCTTGGATGTTTCAAGTCTTGGGATCTTTTCCTTTTGTGGAATGGCTCATCTTTGGCTATTCTTTTGTTTCAGAAGCCTTTGATCTTCTTTGAGCAGTGTATACTTCACTTTTGTAGCATTCTTTTATGCACACGCACTAAGATAAAGTGCCATTCTATTGCATGTGTGGGATCTTGCACATGTTCGTGCTCTTTGTACTCGCACTCCATAATAAAGTGTTAAGGGGGATTTGACGTTTTCCTTTGTTTTCCATCTACTTTTTTCATGTGAGTATTCCTCCAATGACATTAGCCTCAAGTATCTTTATTTGTGTTTGTACTCTCTATGCACCTTCAATGTTTCAGATTCTTCTTCATCATGCAGTTCATATTGGATGATCTTTTCATTGTACCTGTCATTACTCTCTTGTTAGCATTATGGGGGGGTTTCTACTATTGGTTCTACTACTTCCTTGGTTCAATAGTGTGAGCTATGTATTCAGCATTTGATTCTATGTACTAGGTGGATGTAGTGGCTGGGTACCTATGCATTCCAGTGAGATGGATCATTTACAATATAGACACTCTTTCTTTCCTATTTTTGGATGCACTCTTCCATCTTTGATTGATTAGCTCTTCAGACTTTTGGTGTTTTTATGCCATATGTATTTTTGAGTTCAGGTGTTTTTCTTTGTTTGCCTCCTGATTTGAGTAGTGTCATTTGAGGGCACTCGTGCAAATTATAGTCTTCTCTACTTGGTCATATTTCAATGGAGGATCTTCAAATCAATGGTTACTTCTTGACAAAAATTTTAGCTTCTTTCTTCAGTGATGTTCTACATGTTCATCCTTGTTCCTATTTTCTGGAACATTCTTAGTTGTCAAGGCTTCTTCAATCCTTCAAACTAGTCTTTGTCTCTTTTTGGAGTAGAGTTTTTTCCATGTGGTTTTCTTTATTTCTCCTCTTTACAAAGACTATCTTTTGTACTTGGGCCTTTTATTGTCGGGACCCATTTTCTTTCAATAGTTATTTCTAGGTTTTTAGCTTCTCCCAAAGTTCATGTTAAGGGGGGGTGTTAGAGTAATAAAGTGTTTACTTATTAATTAAATCATATTGATTTAATTATTAAGTCACTCCTTATCTCTTTCTACTTAAGCTAAACTTTAGGCTTATAATAATTAATTGTTTTATTAATTATTATCATGCAACCTAGGTTTGTTCACCATTTTAGGGTTTTGATCTCATTTTATAAGGATTGATCTCTCTTGTAATCTTATTGAGAAATACAGATTATTATTGAATTGCAACTTTTGTTTTTGCACATCAAGGATTTCTCCTCTCTCGTGGATCCATTTGTTCAAGCCTCTCTAGCTTCTTGCTTCTCTCTCTTTATGTGACAGGTGTTTGCATGCAGGTGTTCTTGGGAGTTGTGGGTTGTTTACTCATCAACTCCAATATTTACAACTAATGTTCTCTCATGAAATCATAATTAAGAGTTTCACAACTCTGTAAGAGTTGTTATCAAAGAGGATATTAGTAATATGTTGTCATTGATGTCAATTATTTTTGACGATACTTATCTTGTAAGTTACTATACCCAAACATCTGTAGAAAGAAGAAGAAAAGAGATGAAGAACAGATATATCTACATGAGGAAGATGGATATGACAGATAAGGATAAGGAATACATTGGGTAACTTATGAATGAGTCTATGACCTTATGTTATTGACTTGATTATGTTGCATTCATCTATGATGAAGGATAGAGAAAAATGCACAAAGTAGTGTTGTTAGTTAAAGAAGCATTCTAGTATACACTGACGCAGTGTAGTGTATACCGAGCATAGTATAAATCAAGCTTGTGTTCACCGACACATTTATTTGTTAACTGAGCAGGAGAAAAGAACTAAATGATTAGTTTAGCTGATGGAAGTTGATGAGCTGTAAAGTGTTATGATTATAGAGTTGAAGATAATGTTTGTTACGAAAATCAACGGCTAACATAATTCAAAGAAGATCTAAGGGATTGAAACAAAACATGTTACTGACACATCAGCTGAGGAAGGTTTAAGCGGAAAAATCAACAAAGGAGATTAAGCAGCAAAATTTGATGGATGGAATTAAAATGATTTACTCATCTATTTAAGAGACTAGGATTTCATGATGAAATTATACCAGAAGAAGGATTGCAGTGATGTCACGTGAACAAGCTTCATGCATGCCTGATCAGACTGGTTAAGGAGAACCAAACTGTAGAGATTATCGAGTGTCACAAAGCTATTACCGAGTGACAGTAAGTTACTGAATATTGATTGAAACAGAATTGATATATTGATCAAAGGATTTGAATGAGCTTAACATAGATATGGTAATATGCAATTGAAGTTGTGTTATAATAAGATCAACTGCTATTAAATTTTAACCATTGTAAATAGATAAATCCCTTAACAAAGTGGACTAGAAAGTCTTGTAATGTCATTCATAGAGTGTACATTTGTTATCTTGTCAACCCCATAGTGAATGCCGGTTGGATGATAATGGTTGGTCTAAAATCCTCTAACAAGGTCACACCTCACAGTGTGTTTTTAACCTTTAATAGGGTTGGGTCTTCACCGACCTCACTTCAGAAGAGTGAACAATTTTTGGGTTGCCGGTCCCAGGTGGTTTTTCCCTTCGCAGGGTTTCCATGTTAAATCTCTTGTGTTATGTGTTGATTGTGATGATTGTTTTTTATCATACTTTACATGTTGCATATTGGATTTGATCGGTAATCATTATATATTATTTAACTAGTAATCGGTAAAAGCACAGACAAAATACTATTTTATGTTACCGAGCTACAAAATTTTTAGTAAATTGTTTTTGGATATACATTTTGTGATTGGGACAATGGATAATTGATTCAGCCCCCTCTCAATTATTCTAACAATTGGCATCAGAGCATTGGTTGCTTGGAATAGATTTTTAAGGACTTTAGCACAAAGATCTCAAAATGTATAAGAGGGAAGTGCCAAAGCTAAACAAGGATAACTTTACAGTATGGCAAAGCCGAATGAAGCTGCATGTATCTGGAATTGGGAATTTTTCCCTTACACTAATGAAGAATGGCTACTTTGTGTTAGGGATTGACAGATCCAAAATAATATAAAATTAACAGTTATAGGCAGAAACAGAAGAAGAAAACAATCACAAAATAGATAACACACAGATTTAACATGGTTCACCCAAAACCTGGGCTACGTCCACCTACATAGTTGTCCAACTTTCTTATTATCCAGCAAAAACATACACCAACATTACAATGTGTTATGCATCTCAGCCGCTTATAATAGTGTTTTAGGGAAACCTCTAAAATCAGCCATTTTAGGGTTTTACAATGTCAGTATTCCTTTTTCTTGAAAAAGCAAAATATTCTTCCTAAAAAAGCACAAAAAAATTCACCACTACGCGGTGACCGAAGGTTTGGGGTACTACATGAGAGGTCATCATAGTATCAACACCCACTACATGATCAATCACCACAATATCAACAATCTCCCACTTGGAGACTGATCAAGCTCCACACCAGAACAATCTCCCACTTGGAGGCTGAATCCAGATGATAATGTAGTATTAGCAACTCCCACTAGATAAAAGACTTGGTTGTGCATTAACTCCATGATCATCAGTCAAGAAGCCCAATAGAAGCTGAGCAAGAAACCAGCTTCACCTTGGGGACTGTCTTCATGAACATGTCTATAGGATTGTCACTTGTGTGAATCTTCTCAAGCTGTAATTGGCCATCCTCCAAAACAGACCTTATAAAATGGTACCTGAGTTGTATGTGCTTTGTCCTTGAATGAAAAGCATAATTCTTTGGAAGATGAATGGAACTCTAGTTATCACTGTACAATGGGCAATCTTCTTGCTTTTGACCCAATTCCTCCATAAAACATTGTAACCAAATCATCTCCTTGCTAGCTTCCGTAGCAGCTACATACTCAACTTCAGTGGTTGAAAGTGAATTAACCTTCTGCAATCTATAAATCCAACTGACTATAGTACCCCCTACAGTGAAAACATACCATGTGGTACTCCTCCTTGTATCAATATCTCCTGCCAGATCAGAGTCAACAAATCCACTCAAAGTAGAACTAGATCTTGTGAAACATAATGCCTTTGTAGTAGTACCTTTCAAATATCAAAGAATCCATTTGACAGCATTCCAATGTTCCATACCCGGATTTCTCATATACCTGCTCACAACTCCCATTGCATGAGCAATATCTGGCCATGTGCATACCATTGCATGCATCAGACTGCCAACAGCTGATGAATATAGGATGTTAGACATTTTATCTACCTCTTCCTATGCCTTTGGGCACATTTCCTTAGTCAATTTGAAATGACTAGCCAAAGGTGTACTGACTACTTTTGCATCCTGCATATTAAATCTTTTCAACACCTTCTTTATATACTCACTTTGGGACAAATTCAAGGTTCTATTTTTCCTATCCCGTGTAATCCTCATACCAAGGATTTGCTTAGCAGCACCCAAATCCTTCATAGAAAATGACCTTGCTAATTTATGTTTAAGTTTATTTATATGTTGCATATTAGACTCACCAACAAGCATACCATCAACATAGAGTAATAAGATAATGTAACTCCCATTATCCAATCTCTTAAAATATACACAGTGATCAGAATGACATCTATGGTAACCTTGTTCATCCATGAAACTATCAAATTTTAAATACCATTGATGGGGTGCCTATTTTAGGCCATACAGACTCTTCCTTAACCTGCACACCAAATTCTCCTTACCCTTGACCTCATATCCCTCTGGTTGCTGCATATAAATTTCCTCCTGTTAGAATAATTGAGAGGGGGGTGAATCAGTTATCTAGTGTCCCAAATCAAAATGTATAATTCAAAACCATTTCTTCAATTTTTTCTCGTTGGTAAAAAATAAAACTTTTACTGTCTGTGCTTTTACCGATTACCAGTTTAATACTATAACAGTTTATTGATCAAATCTAATATGTAACATGTAAAGAATGATAACAAACAAATATCACAATCAACATATAACACAAGAGATTTAATATGGAAACCATATAAAGGGAAAAACCACCTAGGACCGGCAACCCAAAATTGTTCACTCTTTTGAAGTGAGGTCGGTTAAGACCCAACCCTGTTAAAGGTTTACAAACACACTATTAGGTGTGACCTTGATAGAGGATTTTAGACTAGAAGTTATCATCCAACCAGCATTCACTATGGGGTTGACAGGATAACAATGTTCATTCTATGAATGATACATCATAAGACTTTCAGAGTCCACTCGGTTAAGAGATTTTGACTGTATACAATGGTTAAATATGTAACAGTAAATGACCTACCCTAATACAACTTCAATTACAAATTACAGATCAATATTTAGTCCATACAAATCCTTCTGATCAATATTTCACTTTAGATTCAATATTGTATCAACTTACTGTCCGTCAATAATTGCTCTTTGTAGCTCCGTAATTGTTCTGTAGCTCAGTTCTTACTAACCAGTATGATCAAAATGCATGAAAACCTTGTTCACATGATATTCTTGCAGCTTCTACTTCTTCCATCTTCTTTCATAAAGAAATTATGTTCTCTTATATAGATGAGTAAATCATTTTCTTCTCCACCATCAAATTTTGCCGCTTAACCACATTCATAGATTTTGCCACTTCAAAATTTCTCAGTACTTGTGTCGATAACATGTTTCAATCTTCTACGTTAGAACTTCCCTAAATTTCATCAGTCGTCGATCTGTGTAACAAACATTATCTGTTACCTCAATGTTATACTCTTGCCAGCTCATCAATCTTATCGGCTAAACTAATCATTTAATTCATTCTGTTTCACTCAGTTAACAAAGAAATGCGTCGATGAACACTGCTTGATTAATACTACGATCGGTATACACTATACTCCGTCAGTGTATACTAGAAATGCTTCATTTACCAACAACACTACTTTGTGTCTTTCAGCTCTATACTTCATCATAGATGAATGCAACATAATAAAGTCAATATCATCAAGTCATAGACTCATCAACAAGTTACTCAATGTGTTCCTTATCCTCATCTATCATGTACATCTTTCTTCATGTAGATTTCTCTATTCTTCATCTCTTTTTCACCTTTCTTCAGATGTCTCGGTATAGTAGCTTACAAGATAAGTGTTGTCAAACTAGTTGACATTAATGACAACATAATACTAATTTAATCATATTACATATCTAATTAGCAACTCCTCAATGATCTTTAATCACAGATTATTCAATCAGATTCCAAATCAATTGTAGTTCAACAATCTCTCCCTTTGGCATTGATACCAACTCAAGTAATATGAAATGTACCATACACATACCAAACATATATTCTACAACTTGTGAACAAAATGTTGTAAGTCAAATAGACTTAATATGTTTAATCACTACATTACTAAACCAGCATTTGATAATATAGCTTTACTATTCTGTAGTTGTGATCTTTTCAGTTCTCCTGTTCCTGCTTCTCTTCTCTGTAACTGATCTTCAATACTCTGTCTCATTCAAATTGTCTCTCCCTTAGATAATTCTCATTGGTGCTTGTTCCTTTTCATATTATTTATCTCTCCCCTTTTCATTTCATATTGTTTATCTCTCCCTTTGACAACAATGCCAAAGAAACAAATAAACAGACAATTTTGTCTTCCTCTATATCTCTGAATACTGATATTCCAATCGGTTCAAGTTCTCAAACTTAATCACAGCCTTGAACATGATTCGAAGTGTGAACTATGCTACATCAACATGAATGATCTTCTGATATAAGTAAGCCGATGCAACAACTAGATAACCTTAGTGACCGATAGACAGGGGATGGACCCCAAGTCTAGTCCTTAAGTATTCAAATGTGTCCTTCGGTAGGGGTTTTGTAAAAATATCTACAAGTTGTTCTTTAGATGTAAAAAACTCTAACTTCACTTGCTTCTCTTGCACTTGTTCTCTTAAGTAATGATACTTAATAGATATATGCTTTGTCTTAGAGTGCATCACAGGATTCTTTGAAATATTAATAGCACTAGTGTTGTCACAATATATAATCACCAAGTTAGTGATTACCTCATTCATTCCTTCCAACATTTGTTTGATATATGCAATGTTTGAACAGTTAGTAGCAGCAGCAACATATTCTACTTCAACTATAAACTGAGAAATACAAGCTTGCTTTTTACTTGTCCATGTTACAAGTCTTTCACCAAAGAAAAATGCTCCTCCGATGGTGCTTTTTCTATCATCCACATTTCTAGCCCAATCAGCATTGGTGTAAACTTTTAGTTCAAACTTCCCTTCCTTAGGATACCATAATCCATAATTCTCTATTTTCTTCAAGTATCTTAAGATCCTTTTTGTAGCTATCATGTGTGAATCGCTAGGATTAGCGGAAAATCTTGCAACAATTCCCACAGCATGTGCTATATCTGGTCTACTGTGAACTACGTACATTAACTTACCAATCATACATCGGTAAAGTGTCTAATTTGCCTCTGTAGTTTCATCCTCCTTTGTCAATTTGCATCCAGTAGCCATCGGTGTTCCCACAGGTTTAGCATCTTCCATGCCAAATGTCTTCATTAATTCCTTTATGTATTTAGATTGTGTGATGAATATCCCATCACTCTATTGAATCACTTATAGTCCAAGAAAGAACTTAATCTCTCCGAACATAGACATTTCAAATTCCTTTTGCATTTCATCAGCAAATGCCTTGCAAACAAGATCTGAGCCTCCAAAGATAATATCATCAACAAATATTTCAGCAATGATAATAGTATCATCAGTATCACCTTTCACATACAGATTGTTGTTTTCACTTGTTCTAACAAATCCAAAACTTAGCAAGTAAGTATGTAGTCTTTCATACCATGCTCTCAGTGCTTGCTTCAATCCATATAAAGCTTTATGTAGTCTACGTACCATGCCTTTATTGTCGGGATCAACAAATCCTTCAGGTTGTTCAATGTAGACCTCTTCTTCAAGTATACCTTTTAAAAATGCTAACTTCACATCCATTCGATAGACTTTGAATTTCTTGTGTGCAACATATGCAAGTAGCATTCTAACTCCTTCTAATCTAGCAACAGGTGCAAATGTTTCACCGTAGTCAATGCCTTCTTCCTATGCATATCCCTTGCATACCAATCTAGCTTTATTTCTTGTGACTTCACCATTTTCATTCAATTTATTCCTATATATCCACTTAGTACTGATAACATTTTTATCTTTTGGTCGGGGTGCTAAGGACCAAGTTTTGTTCTTCTCTATTTTCTCTATTTCTTCCTTCATTGCATTAACCCATTCTTCATTCTCTAATGCAACTTTCATAGTTTTAGGTTCAAATTCACAAATTAAACATGTACCTTGTCTTGTTTTGCTTCTAGTTTGCATTCCAGCATGTCTGTCTCCAATGATTTGTGTTTCAGGATGATGTCTTCTGACAAAACTAGCCAAAACTTGATTTATCCTTTCTTGCTCATCCTATTCAGGGTCATTTTCTTGCTCGATAGCTCCATCTTGTTCCTCAGTTTGTGTTGTTTGTTGTCCTGCATTGTTTCCCTGCTGACCAGTTGTCACAGTTTGTGGTGTCAGTAGATACTCTAGATGTTCAATGTACGTGAATCTACCATAGTCTTTCGGTTCCTTTGTACTTTCCTCTATGTACTTGTTATCAAACTCATCAACACGAACATTAGTACTTTCAACTATCTTATTTGTAGCCTTATTCAAACATTTATATGCTTTACTTGTAGTGGAATATCCCAAAAATATTCCTTCATCTCCTTTAGAATCAAATTTTCCATTTCTCTCATCTTTCAAAATAAAGAATTTACTTCCAAAAATTATGAAATAACTTACAGTAGGTTTGTGTCCAAACCATAGTTCATAAGGTGTTCGGTTGGAGTCCTTCTTCAGTTGTACTCAGTTAAGAACATACACAGCTATACTGACAACTTCCCTCCAATATGTCTGAGCAACATTCTTTTGTATCATCAATGTTCTAGCACAGTCAATTATAGACTTGTTCCTCCTTTCAGCAATGCCATTTTGCTGAGGTGTCCTCGATGTAGATACCTACCTTTTGATTCCATTCTCATTACAAAAATTAGTAAATTCATCAGAGACAAATTCACCTCCTCTATCAGATCTTAAACATTTTATTTCCTTTCCGATTTCTTTCTCTACCTTAGCTTTATACCACTTAAACATTTTGAAAGCTTTAGATTTCTCTTTCAGGAACATAATAGTCATCAGTCTAGTATAATCATCAATAAAAAGAATAAAATATCTATCACCAGAGCATATCTGAGTTCTCATAGGACCACATAGGTCGGTATGAACCAACTCAAGTATCTTCTTTGTTGAATAGTCTTTGCTTTTAAAATTGGACTTAGTCATCTTACCTTTCTGACATTCATGGCACATGGCATGATCAGGTTTTGTCAAGTTAGGCAATCCTCTAACTCTTTTCTTTCTACTAATCTTGATCATGTTGTCAAAATTCACATGGCATAACCTTATGTGCCACAATCAGGCATCTTCATCCTTTATTAACAAACAAGAAGACTAATCCATATCAAGATAGAATAGATTACCTCTGGATTGTGTACCAGTTTCGACAAGTCTTCCTCCATCATCATAGATCTTCACCTTTTTGCTCTCAAAAGCCAGTCGGTGGCCTGAATTGTTCAGCTGAGCCACACTTAATAGGTTATAGTTCATTCCATCTACCTAGTATGCATTTTCACATTGTAGTCTGTCATTGATCAACAGTGATCCTTTACCTCTTACCATACAAGGTGCATCATTTCTCATTCTCACAGATCCTCCATTATATTCAACAAGATGATAAAACTTCTCTACATCACCGATCATATGATGTGTACAGCCACTGTCTATGATCCATGCATCATTTATGCTTACTTTAGAGATTAGTGTTGTCTCTTCATGTTTCTCTTCCTCCTCTGAGTCATCTTTCATAGCAACAAATACAACTTCTATATCATCATTAGAATCAAATTCAATTTCAATATCTTCGGCTATGTAACATACCTTTTTGCCTTTTTCATCTCGGTTGTCTTTGTTGTTATGTTGGTAGCCTTTATTGACTCTTCTCCCATAGCTTCCTTCAGATCGGTCTTTGGATCTATCATCATCTTTCTTCTGAGGACATCTAGCAGCGATGTGACTGACTTCTTTATAGTTAAAGCATGCTAAAGGTAGCTTACCTATGTACCTTCCTTTTCCTTTGGGCAATCTTCTGGCCATGAGTGCTTCAAGCTCATCAAGTTCATCATCGGTATTGTCATCACTATCATAATTCTTACTATTCCTGCTAGACTTTCCAATCTTCAAAGAAGACATGAAAGTGGATTCAATAGAAGGAACAACACTATTATCAAAGTGGTTTAATTCAAAGGTTGTAATTTTACCAATTAGAGTGTCAAGAGTAAGGTTGGATGTAGCTCTTGTTTCATGAATTGCAGAAATCCTGATTGCATAAATTGGTAGCAAAGTTCTGAGAATCTTGTGTATCACTGTTTCATCATCAATTACTCCATCAAATGCTCTAATAGCATGTACCACCTCTTTGAGTCTATTTGAATATTGGACAATGTTCTCACCTTCTTTCATTCTCATATCATCAAATCTGCCTCTCAGACTTTCAGCTCAGGCTCTTTTGACATTCAAATCTCCACTATATATTTGGGTTAGTTTATCCCACATTCCTTTGGCAATCGTGCATGTCTTGATATCTTCAAATTCAGCGTTGATACAGGCAGCAACAATTTCCATCATAGTAACATTGTGTTCATGTTTTTCCTTCAATTGATCAAGAGTTAAGGGACTAGTGGGCAGTTGTATGTAGCCATTCTCCATAAAATCTAGTGCAGAGTTCTCAATTCTAGATATGTGCACCTTCATTCTACTTTGCCATACTGCGAAGTTCTCTTTGTTCAGTTTCGGTACTTCCCTCTTATACATCTTGAGACCTTTATGCTTAAGTCCTTAAAACTCTGTTCCAAGCAACCAAGGCTCTGATACCAATTGTTAGAATAATTGAGAGGGGGATGAATTAGTTATCTAGTGTCCCAAATGAAAATGTATAATTCAAAACCATTTCTTCAATTTCTGCTCGTCGGTAAACAATAAAACTTTTACTGTCTATGCTTTTATAGATTACCAGTCTAATACTATAACAGTTTACCAATCAAATCTAATATGTAACATGTAAAGAATGATAACAAAAAAATATCACAATCAACATATAACACAAGATATTTAACATGGAAACCCTATAAAGGGAAAAACTACCTGGGACCTTCAACCCAAAATTGTTCACTCTTCTGAAGTGACGTCGGTTAAGACCCAACCCTGTTAAAGGTTTACAAACACACTATCAGGTGTGACCTTGTTAGAGGAAGACTAGAAGTTATCATCCAACCAGCATTCACTATGGGGTTGACAGGATAACAATGTTCATTCTATGAATGATACATCATAATACTTTTAGAGTCCACTTGGTTAAGAGATTTTGACTGTATACAATGGTTAAATATGTAACAGTAAATGACCTGCCCTAATACAACTTCAATTGTAGATTACAAATCAATATTTAGTCCATACAAATCCTTACAGTCAATATTTCACTTCAGATTCAATACTATATCAACTTACTGTCCATCAGTAATTGCTCTTTGTAGCTCAGTAATTGTTCTGCAGCTCGGTTCTTACTAACCAGTATGATCAGAATGCATGAAAACCTTGTTCACGCGATATTCCTGTAGCTTCTACTTCTTTCGGCTTCTTTCATAAAGAAATTATGTTCTCTTATATAGATGAGTAAATCATTTTCTTCTCCACCATCAGATTTTGCTGCTTAACCACATTCATAGATTTTGCCACTTCAAACTTTCTCGATACTTGTGTCGATAACACATTTCAATCTTCTCCATTAGTACTTCCCTAAATTTTGTCAGTCGTCAATCTGTGTAACAAACATTATCTGTTACCTCGATGTTATACTCTTGCCAGCTCATCAATCTTATTGGCTAAACTAATCATAATTCATTCTATTTTTCTTGGTTAACAAAGAAATGCATCGGTGAACACTGCTCGGTTAATACTGCAATCGGTATACACTATACTCCATCAGTGTATACTAGAAATGCTTCATTTACTGACAACACTGCTTTGTGTCTTTCAGCTCTATACTTCATCATAGATTAATGCAACATAATAAAGTCAATATCATCAAGTCATAGACTCATCAACAAGTTACTCAATGTGTTCATTATCCTCATCTGTCATGTACATCTTTCTTCATGTAGATTTCTCTGTTCTTCATCTCTTTTTCACCTTTCTTCAGATGTCTCGGTATAGTAACTTACAAGATAAGTGTTGTCAAACTAGTTGACATTAATGACAACATAATACTGATTTAATCATATTACATATCTAATCAGCAACTCCTCAATGATCTTTAATCATAGATTCTTCAATCATATTCCAAATCAGTTGTAGTTCAACACCTCCTCCAAATCTCCATGGAGAAAATCTATTTTGACATCTAGTTGTTCAAGATGCAAGTTATCTGTAGCCACAAGACTTAGTACAGTTCTAATTGAAGTCACTTTTACAATAGGGGAGAATATTTCATCAAAATCTATGCCCTTTTTCTATGCAAAACCTTTTACC
This sequence comes from Chamaecyparis obtusa, assembly GCA_027943335.1. Classification (NCBI taxonomy): domain Eukaryota; kingdom Viridiplantae; phylum Streptophyta; class Pinopsida; order Cupressales; family Cupressaceae; genus Chamaecyparis; species Chamaecyparis obtusa. The sequence continues at coordinate 102,984 of BSBK01007439.1, read as the reverse complement.
ACAAGTCTGGCCTTATACCTTTTCTTTCCTCCAACTTCCTCCTTCAGCCTATAATCCCATTTATTAGGCAAGGCTCTTTTTCCTTCAGGTAAAGGGACTAAGTCCCAAGTCTTATTTTTCAACAAGGAGTCCATCTCCTCTTTCATGCCCAACTTCCACTATTGTTTGGCATACACCTGCATTGCTTCTTCATATTCTTCCAGTTCACTAGAATCAGTCAATAAAATTGAATACAAAGAAGGAGAAAACCTTTTAGGAGGTCTACTTGACCTTGTAGAACGTCTAACACTTATAGGAGTTTGTGGAATAACCTGTTGTTGCTGAGGATTAGGTACTAGTGGCATTTCATTTTCACGAGTCTCATCCAACACCACATATTCTTGATTGACCTGTTCATGCTTCTTTTCCTACAACTGTTCTTTATACATGACCTTCTCATTGAATATAACATCTCTACTTCTAATTATTTTATGATTTTGAAAATCCCATAACCAATAACCATAGTCATCTACTCCATATCCAATGAAGGTACATTTTAGAGATTTAGCATCAAGCTTGGTTCTATTTTCTTTATCAACATGGACAAAGGCTTCACAACCAAAAGTTTTTAGAAATGAATAATTTACCTTTTTACCAGTCCATGCTTCCTCTGGAATACCACCATCCAAAGGGGCTGAGGGTCCTCTATTTATCAAATAGATAGTAGTGTTTACAGCATCTACCCAAAAATGAAGGGATAGTCCAACATGCAATCTCATGCTCCTTGCATGTTCCATGATTGTCCTATTCATTCATTTCTGACACACCATTTTCTTGTGGGGTTCCTGGAACCATCTTCTACCTTTGAATTCCATTGATAGAATAGTAATCTTCAAAGGCTATGCTACAATGCTCACCTCCATTATCGAATCTAAGACACTTCAACTTCTTTCTTGTCTCATTCTCAACCAAAGCTTTCCATTTCTTAAATGTTTCAAAAACATCAGATTTTTGTTTCAGGAAATATACCCATGTTTTCCTGGTTGAATCATCTATGAAAATAACATAATAATGAGAGCCACCAAGAGATGATACCTGAGCCGGTCCCCATACATCTGAATGCACTAGCTCCAGCTTCTCACTCTTCTTTCTTTCCCAACTCTTAGAAATCTGACCCTCTTTTGTTTACCATAAACAAATTTTCACAAAACTCTAAATCAATATTTTTCAGTCCTAGCAATAGATTTTTAGAGTGAAGGATTTTCATCCCTTTCTCACTCATATGCCCAAGCCTATGGTGCCACATTTGCGAATCTGTTCTTGCAACATCTATAGTAGCATTCCCTCCATTAACATTATCAGTAGCAGCTAAGGTAGAATAAGTGTTACCAGTTATAGATATAATGTGCCTACCTTTGCACCTTTAGCTACTACTAATGAACCTTTAGTGACCTTCCAGACATTTTCTATAAACATGACTATGTATCCTTCACTACCCAGTTTTCCTACAGAAATTAAATTTCTTCTTAAATTAGGAACATGCCTTACCTCCTGCAGCATCCAGTCATTTCCGTTCGGCAACTTAATCTTTATCTTTCCCATTCTTACAATAGGATAGGGCTCATCATCACCCAAATATACTTGTCCAAAATCACCTTGAACATAATCTTGAAAATATTTTCTATGGGGTGTAGCATGGAATGAAGCCCCGGAATCTATTACCCATGGATCATTAACATTATCCAAACATAAGATTAAAGCATCTTGTAAAGTATTACTTGCAACATTAGCTTCCTTACTATCATCTTCATTTCCATCTCCTTGTTTATTTTTTTGAGCCCAACAGTCTTTCTTCAGGTGACCAGGCTTTCCACAATACCAGCAATATTTCTTTCCTTTAGATTGAGAGCACCCTTTCTTTGACTTCCCTCATGACTTATCATTTGAAGGGCCTTTTCCTCTTTCCCTTGCTCTTCCTCTATTCTCTACATTTAGAGTGGAACCTGATGAGGTTGAAGTTTCACCTGTGCTTTTCCATCACATTTCCTCGCTTAGGATAACACCAACAACATCATTACATTTCAAAGTATTTGAACTAGAGACAGTGTTACTTACAGCCATAACCAAGCTATATCAGCTTTCTGGCAAAGAGCATAATATTAAGAGAGCCCTAACCTCATCATCAAAGGAAATATTTACCAATGACAGTTGACTAGTAATTGTATTAAACTCATTTAAATGATTCACTATAGATCCTTCCTCACCCATTTTCATATTAAATAAATGCTTCATAAGAAATACCTTATTCGAAGTTGAGGGTTTCTCATATAACTGAGCCAATGTCTGCATCAAATCTACTGTCATTTTTACCTTTGATATGTTGAATGTTACAGATGGTGCAAGGCACAAATGAATAGATCCCAGTGCCTTTCTATCCAAAATATCTCAATCTTCCTCTGAATGTGTGGCCAGTTTCTTTGTCTTTCCTTCTAATGGCCGCCATAGATCTTTTTGATATAGATAATCCTCCATCTGCATTTTTCATAACTAAAAATTCTAGCCGTTGAATTTTTCAACCTTGAATTTGGAATCCTCCATTGCTCCCACTCAAATCTGAAAGTCTTGCCAATCTATAGCACAAAACCTTGCTCTGATACCAATTGTTAGGGATTGACAGATCCAGAACAATATAAAATTAATAGTTATATGCAGAAACAAAAGAAGAAAACAATCACAAAATAGATAACACACAGATTTAACGTGGTTCACCCAAAACCTGGGCTACATCCACCTACACAGCCATCCAACTTTCTTATTATCCAGCAAAAACATACACCAACATTACAATGTGTTATGCATCTCAGCCACTTATAACAGTGTTTTAGGGAAACCTCTAAAATTGACCATTTTAGGGTTTTACAATGTAAGTATTCCTTTTTCCCAAAAAAGCAAAATATTCTTCCTGAAAAAGCACAAAAAAATTCACCATTGCGCGGTGACCAGAGGTTCAAGGCTACCGCCCCTCACCTCTAGTAACTACATGAGAGGTCATCACAGTATCAACACCCACTACATGATCAATTGCCACAATATCAACACATTGCACCGCCCGCTAGTCCCTTGACCCTTGATCAACTAAGAGATAGGCATGAACACAATGTTACTATGATGGAGATTGATTCTTCCTGTACTGATGCTGAATTTGAAGATATTAAAAAAAGTACTACTGCTAAAGATATGTGGGATAAACTTGCTCAAGTTTATAGTGGTGATGTGAATGTCAAAAGAGCCAGAGCTGAAAGCTTAAGGGGTAGATTCGATGATATGAAGATGAAGGAAGGTGAAAATATTGTGCAGTACACAAATAGACTAAAAGAAGTAGTACATGCTATTAGAGCATCTGATGGTGTTATTGATGAAGAGACAATGGTAAGCAAAGTTCTTAGAACCTTATTGCCAGTTTATGCAATAAGAATATCTGCAATTCATGAAACTAGGTCTGCATCTGGTAACAACCTTACTCTTGATAATCTGATTGGTAAGCTTACAACCTTTGAACTAAATAACTTTGACAATAGTGTTGTACCATTTGTTGAATCTACTTTTATTTCTTCTCTAAAGATTGGTAAGTCTAGTAGTAGAAATAAGAATGATGATAGTGATAGAAATACTGATGATGAGCTTGATGAACTTGAAGCTCTTATGGCCAGAAGGTTACCTAAAGGTAAAGGAAGGTATAGAGGTAAATTACCTTTAGCATGCTTTAATTGTAAAGAGGTTGGTCATATTGTTGCTAGATGTCCATACAAGAAAGATGATGACAGAAACAAAGACCGATCTGGTGAAGGAAGCTATGGGAGAAGAGGCAACAGAAGTTACCAACACTACAACAGAGACAACCGAGACAATAATGATAAAGGCAAGAAGGTGTGCTACATTGCAGAAGAAGATGTCATCGATACCAACACTGATGAAGATGTGGAGGTAGTATTTGTTGCAATGAAGGATGACTCAGAGGATGAAAGGTATGTAGAGACAACACTTATCTCTAAGGTTAAGAAAAATGATACATGAATCATAGATAGTGGTTGTACACATCACATGACTAGTGATGAAGAGAAATTTGATCATCTTGAAGAACACAATGGAGGATCTGTTAGAATGGATAATGATGCACCTTGTATGGTTAGAGGAAAAGGATCCCTGATGATAAATGATAAAATTAGATGTGACAATGCTTATTGGGTAAAAGGTCTAAACTATAATTTGCTAAGTGTGGCACAACTAAACAATTCATGCCACTGAGTTGCTTTTGAGAGCAATAAAGTGAAGATATTTGATGATGGAGGAAGACTTATTGGATCAGGAACACAATCGAGAGGTAATTTATTTTATCTTGATAATGATCAGTCTTCTTGTTTAATGATGAAAGATGAAGATGCATGGTTGTGGCATAAAAGGTTATGTCATGTGAATTTTGATAACATGATTAAGATCAGTAAAAAGAAAAAGGTTAGAGGTCTTCCTAACTTATCTAAGTCTGATCATCTAATGTGTCATGAATGTCAGAAAGGTAAAATGACAAAGTCTAGTTTCAAAAGAAAAGATTATTTAACAAATAAATTACTTGAGTTAGTGCATACCGACCTATGTGGTCCTATGAGAACTCAAAGTTACTATGGAGATAGATATTTTATTCTTTTTGTTGATGATTATACTAGATTAATGACAGTCATATTCTTGAAGGAAAAATTAGAGGTATTTAAGATGTTCAAGTGGTATAAAGCAAAAGTTGAGAAAGAGACTGGTAAAGAATTGAAATTATTAAGATCTGACCAAGGTGGTGAATTTATTTCTAATGAATTTACTAATTTTTGTAATGAGCATGGTATTAAAAGATGGGTCTCTGCACCAAGGACACCACAAAAAAATGGAATAGCTGAAAGGAGGAATAGGTCAATCGTTGACTGTGCAAGGACACAAATGTTGCAAAAGAATTTTTCTCAGACATACTAGAGGGAAGTTGTCAGCACAACTGTTTATGTTCTGAACTGAGTACAATTGAAGGACACTAATAAGACACCCTATGAGTTATGGTTTGGTCACAAACCCACTGTAAGTTATTTTAGAGTTTTTGGAAGTAAATGCTTTATTCTGAAAGATGAAATAAATGGGAAGTTTGACTCAAAAGGTGATGAAGGGATATTTTTGGGATATTCCACTAAAAGTAAAGCATACAAGTGTCTTAACAAAGTAACTAATAAAATGATTGAAAGTACTAATGTTCAAGTTGATGAGTTTGATGATAAGAATGTAGAGGAAAGCACAAAGGAACCGGAAGACTATAGTAGATTCAGTTACATTGAACAACTAGAGTACCTACCGACACAGTAGAAAGTGACAACCGGTCCATAGAAAAACAATACCGAGGAACAGGAAAAAGAAACCGACGAGCAGGAAGCACCTACCGAATAAGTAAATGAACCTGCAGGAGATGAACAAGAAAGAAGAGATCGGATACTGGAAAGATTTGTCAGAAGACATCATCCTGAGACACAAATCATTGGAGACAGACAAGTTGGCATGCAAAGAAGAAGTAAAGCAAGACAAAGTACATGTCTAGTTTGTGATTATGAACCGAAGAATGTAAAATTTGCATTAGAAAATGATGAATGGGTTAATGCAATGAAAGATGAAATAGAACAGATAGAGAAGAAAAAAACTTGGAGTTTAGTATTGTTAGTGAATAGATTTATCTATCAACAAAACCCTCTTTCAGAATGACACTCATTCACCCAAACACGAAGACTCAATCTATAACTAATAGTTGGGTCACTTTGTAATTGAAATACATAAGTGCCCTCTGAATTTTGGGAAGGTACAGCTCCCTTCTACTGATATGCAATGAATGAAATGCTGATATGCTTTTCACCAAAAAGCATTAAAGGTAAGTAAACATCTGCCCATAACTATGGAACAAATGTAGATGACTGATCACAACAAGATGAATGAAGATAAATAAGACAAAGCATATCTATCTACACCCATGAATATCATGCGAACTGAGAATTAATGGAGGCTTCCATTTTTATGATAATGTTTAATTGCAGAAACAAAGTTCTGAAATCTATTAATGCACACAATCCTTGCGACAGAAAAATATAAATGAAAAATTACAAAAGATCAAAGTCTCATTGGAATTAGAAGAAATAATATTTACAATACAAAGATCATAAAAAAGATCTCTCCTTTCATTTATATCAACACAGAAATTCAAAGATTCTCATTCTCCACCATCTCAGATTGTTCAGAAAAAGCCCCTTCTAGCCTAGCTCCCCTGTCTGTTCTTCTTTCACATAATTATCTCTCTCGTGATTTCTTTCTGTTTCCTGTAACTGATTCTTTAAAATCTTTTTAACATCCTCTTTTCACCTTTTCACTTCCCGTGATCATAGCTATCATTTTTTTAATCTTTTAATAAAAACTCTCGGTATCATCAAATTGTTTGAGAATAAAATCTCTTACTCAGAAAATGACTGCCAGATGTCTCCATTAGAATGAGATATTGTTTCTTACCTATAATCTTATCATATAAATATGCATTAACCATATCATTTGCATCAATATCAAATGCAACTTCTATTTGAGGGACACCACGTGGAGCTAAGGAAATGTCCACCGAAATCAATTTTATTTCCTGACAATAAAAATCAGCCATCTTGCAAGGGGTGTAATTCTTTATTACACCGTTGGATCTTTCTCATTTTGAATATGTTGTTCCAATTGTAGTTATCTACACTTTGACTGGAGATATTGGACAAATTATTCCTGAGGAAAAAGTTATGCATCTTTGAGTAGAGGTCTATAAAACTGTCAAAACAATTCACTTGTTGTGTTAATGTTGCTGAACCATTGAACCTGCTACACATTTTAATTGAAAATTTGAAATGAATCTTTGAACATATTTGAACTACTTTGAACTCAAGCTCAAAGTGATTCAAAGTGGTTCATGAGTGATGAAGGACTACAAACACTTCACCGAAGGGAGCCAACTAGACCAAAACAAGTTTGAAATGTCACAATGGTTCACTCAAGGGCAAAGTCAACTTTGAAAGACCTTTTGATGCGAAGTTTGAAGAGGGAGGAAACTAGACAATGATAAAATATATTGAAGGGTCAAAGACACTTTTAACATGGTGACTCAAATGGACCTTAACAAGTACCCAGACCTAAGGACAAGAATGTTATCGGTACTAAGTGGATATTCAGAAACAAGCTTAATGAGAATGGAGAGGTAACAAGGAACAAAGCTAGGTTAGTATGCAAGGGATATGCACAGGAGGAAGGAATAGATTATGGTGAGACTTTCACACCTGTTGCTAGATTAGAAGGATTCAGAATGTTAATTGCATATGTTGCACACAAAAAGTTCAAATTTTACCAAATGGATGTTAAATCTACTTTTTTGAATGGGATACTTGAAGAAGAAGTCTACATAGAACAACCTGAAGGGTTCGTTGATCCAAAAAACAAAGATATGGTATGTAGATTACATAAAGCTTTATATGGTTTAAAGCAAGCACTGAGAGCCTACTATGAGAGGTTGCATAACTATTTGTTGAGTATTAGATTTGTTAGAACAAGTGAGAATAGTAATCTGTACATGAAAGGAAATTCTGATGATACTATCTTGATTGCCGAGATATTTTTGGATGACATAATATTTGGAGGACAAGATCAAATCTGTAAGTCATTTGCTGATGAAATGAAAAGTGAATTTGAAATGTCTATGTTTGGAGAGATTAATTTCTTTCTAGGCTTACAAGTGATTCAACAGAATGATGGTATATTCATCACCCAATCTAAATATATAAAGGAAGTATTGAAGACATTTGGCATGGAAGATGCTAAACCTGTGGGAACACCGATGGCTACTGGATGTAAACTAACTAAAGAAGATGGAACTACTAAGGTAAACCAGACACTGTACCAATCCATGATTGGTAAGTTAATGTATGTAGTTCACAGTAGACCTGATATAGCACATGTTGTTGGAATAGTTGCTAGATTTTTTGCAAACCCTAGAGTGTCACACATGATTGCTACAAAAAGAATCTTAAGATACCTAAAGAAAACTAAAGATTATGGACTATGGTATCCTAAGAAAGGAAAGTTTGAACTGAAGGTATACATTGATGCTGATTGGGCTGGAAATGTGGATGACATAAAGAGTACCACCGGAGGAGCATTCTCCTTTGGTGAAAGACTTGTTACATGGACAAGTAAGAAACATGCTTGCATTTCTCAGTCTCCAGCTGAAGCAGAGTATGTTGTTGTTGCTACTAGCTGTTCAAATATTGCATATATCAAGAAAGTGTTAGAAGGTATGAATGAGGTAATCATTGAGCCAGTGATTATATATTGTGATAACACTAGTGCCATTAATATTTCAAAGAATCCAGTGATGCACTCTAAAACAAAGCATATATCTATTAAGTATCACTACTTAAGGGAACAAGTATAGGAGAAGCAAGTGAAGCTAGAATGTGTTACATCAAAAGAACAACTTGTTGACATATTTACAAAGCCTCTACCGAAGGATACATATGAATACTTGAGGAATAGACTTGGGGTCCGTCCCCTGTCTACCAGTCACTAAGGTGATATGGAGGTTGCATCAGCCTAATCTTATCAGAAGATCATACATTTTGATGCAGCAGATTTCACACTTTGGACTTCTGTCTAAGGTTGTGAAAGGTTGAAGTAATGAAACAGATTTCCATAACAGTATACCGAGATACAGAGAATGCACTGGACAATAGAGAGTTACATGGCTACTACAGAGCTGTATATTTTTTGCTCTTTGGCATTGCTGTCTGATGAAGGGTGCTCCCCTTAATACCACAAACACATAACAGAAATAGAGAAACAACAACAGTAATATGCAAGAACAGAAAATTGGCTTCTTATTATCTCCACAAATGTGGAATTACAAACTTTCAGAATTACAATATGCAAAGCCACATGAGCATTCCTTACAATATTCTGTAGGACAAAGCCTCAAATTAATACCCAGATCTACTACCCAGAACTATTCTGAACTGCCTAAGACAATAATACAGCCTTCCTTATATAGGCAATTATCCACCGCCTAGGAAGGTTCCAGAATTTTTAGCCAATAAGGCCGACCAAACTTAGAATTATTTTATTTTACATTTTATTACATCATAGTCGGCTCAAGATAACCTTTGAAACCCGAACAGAAATTTTGAAGAAAATTATTTTCTGTCATTTCAGGTGGCCCAACTTCCGAAGACCATAAGTCATCACCAGTTGACCCGCTCGGCTATTATAACCCCATTTCGGAAATGCCACGAAGCGCTCTACAGGCTTGACCTATGTAAGCGCCCATCACGCAAATTTTCGACCTCATCCGGGGCCTCTAAAGCCTTCAAAACTGAGTTCAAAGTTTCTGTACCCTGCTGCCAATACCGAAAATCTTCAATATCTTCTAATATACACTTGATCTAGCCATGAAACTTTACTGGCAGACTTATATGACCAAAATGAACCTCCAAGAAAGAAATTAGATCATTCTGAGCACAGACGAAAATTACCAAAAATAGTAACTTTCCAAAAATAGCAGCTCTGCACAGGATAGCCCTTATTGAATTCAAAAATAGAAATATTTTTGGGTGATGCAAGATTGCTCTTACACCCAGGATGCTCCTGCATCAGACACCCAGGGTAATTTCAGAAGTGACCCTGTCACGACTCAGGTGTGTAGAGGAAAACCAAGACGGTTAACCTCCTCCTTTGTTAGCCATGATGAATCTTCAACAGGTCATCCTTTCCACTTGACCAGATATTCTTCATATGTCCTGTTCCTTGTGCTTCTGCCAACACGACTATCCAGTATATCTTCGATCTTCTTAGTGTCTGAACTAGTCGCTGGAATACTCCACTGTGCTGCTGTGATCTCATCTTCAACACCTCCTTCATGATACTCTGTCAGATCTGAAATGTTAAAAACTGGTGAAATATTTAGCTCAGTAGGCAATTCTACCTCATATGCATTTCCTGAATCATGTTTCTTCAGTATCCTACATGGTCCAAACTTCTTCATTTTCAGCTTATTATATGTACCAACTGGAAACCGCTCCTTCCGCAAATGAACCATGACTTCATCACCAACCTGAAATTCCTTATACCTCCTTTTCTCATCTGCCTTAGCCTTATACTATGCATTCATCTTGGTAATATGCTTCCTCACCTCCTCATGGATGTTCTTCAAGTGTTCTGCAAAATCCTCAGCTTCAGCACTACTTATTTCTCCTTTATCTACCTTTCTCAATTCAGATGCATTTCTTGGACTACTTCCATATACAATCTGGAATGGTGATTTACCAGTGCTCCTATTGACAGAATTATTGTATGCAAATTCTGCCTGTGGTAAAATCAAATCCCATCCCGTTGGCTTATCTCCAACCAAACATCTCAGCAAATTTCCCAAACTTCTATTCACCACCTCTGTCTGTCCATCAGTCTATGGATGATGTGATGAACTGAACTTCAAATATGTCTTCAACTTCTTCCACAATGTACGCCAGAAATATCCAACAAACTTAGTGTCCCGATCTGAAACTATGGTCTTTGGCAAACCATGAAGTCTCACTACTTCTCTGAAAAATAATTCTGCTACATGAACAGCATCATTAGTCTTCTTGCAGGGAATGAAATGTGCCATCTTCAAAAATCGGTCAACTACTACAAAAATTGAATCATGTCCCCGCTGTGTCCTCGGTAAACCAAGAACAAAGTCCATGCTGATATCCTCCCAAGGCTTCTCTGGTATAGGTAATGGCTGATACAACCCTGTATTCTGCTTCACTCCTTTCACCATCTGACATACTCTGCAACTCTGTACAAACTTCTTCACATCTTGCTGCAATTGTGGCCAATAATAATTCTCACCAACCAAAGTAAGGGTTTTATCACGACCAAAATGTCCAGCCAATCCTCCACTATGCTTCTCCTTGATGAGATTCTCCCTCATAGAACTTCGTGGAATGCACAACTGACTCCCTCTGAATAGCATATCATCCTGGATGATGAAATCTAACCATTTTGTCCTGTCTAGAGTAACAGGTTCTGCACAAGCTTTCCAAGCTTCACCAAAATCAGGATCCTCTGGATACAAATTCTTGAGTTCTTTGAACCCAACCACTTCAATCTGCATTTCTGTCAGCAATAGTTGCCTTCTGCTAAGAGCATCTGCAACCCTATTAGACTTTCCACTCCTGTGTTTCAAAACAAATGTATAACTCTGCAAAAACTCAACCCATTTCAAATGCCTTTGATTCAATTTTCCTTGACTATTCAAATATTGCAAAGCTTGATGATCAGTATACAAAACAAACTCCTTAGGAAGTAGATAATGTCTCCACTTCTTTAATGCCTGAACTATAGCATAAAATTCTTGATCATAAACAAAATATTTCCTCTTGGCATCATTTAACTTCTCACTGAAATAAGCAATAAGTTTACCTTCTTGGCTCATAACAGCTCCTATTGCAGTACCACTAGCATCACAATCTACTTGAAACACCTTATTGAAATCTGGAAGTGCTAAAACAGGTTGTTCTGTAACTTTTTGTTTCAATAATTGAAAACTCCTTTCTGCCCCATTAGTCCACTTAAATTCTTTTCTATCCCCTCACATTGTTTCAGTCAAGGGTCCACAAATACTGCTAAAATTTCTGATTAACTTTCTGTAAAAGCTAGCTAGACCATGAAAAGATCTTACCTCAGTAGCACTCCTTGGAGTAGGCCATTCAAGGATAGCCTGTACCTTCTCTGAGTCCATTTTTAGACCTTCTGCTGAAACTACAAATCCCAAATACACTAACTCTTTCTTCACAAAACTGCACTTCTTCAAATTAATCAACAATTTCTCTTCTCTCAACTTCTCAAATACCATACGAATATGCATCATATGCTCATCCAATGTCTTACTAAAGATCAAAATATCATCTAGGTAAACAATGACAAACTTACCCAAAAATTCTTTCAGAACCTCGTTCATGAGCCGCATGAAAGTGCTCGGTGCATTGGTTAGCCCAAAAGGCATGACTAACCACTCATACAATCCTTCCTTTGTCTTGAAGGCAGTCTTCCATTCATCTCCTTCTCTGATCCGAATCTGATGATATCCACTTTTCAGATCTATTTTTGAAAAATACACAGCTCCACTCAAACAGTCCATAATATCATCCATTCGTGGCAATGGAAACCTGTACTTGATTGTGATCTTGTTTATTGCCCTAGAATCTGTACACATCCTCCATTCTCCATTCTTCTTTGGTGCTAATACCGCTGGTACAGCACAGGGACTTAGACTCTCACGGATCAATCCTTTCTGTAATAGTTCATGTACTTGTTTGTTCAACTCCTCACTTTCTGCAGGTGTCATTCTGTGTGCTGCCTTATTTGGAAAACTCGCTCCTGGGATCAAGTCCATCTGATGACTAATCTTTCTGACTGGTGGTAATCCATCAGGCACGTTATCGGATACAATATCCTGAAACTCATTCAACAAATCTGTAACTTCTACAGGAACATCTTCTACTTCCTCTTTACCAACTTTTGGAATTAAAGCAAAACATACATGCTCATGCCTCATACCATCTAGGAAATTTCTTCCATCAACAAAAGTTATCCTTGCAGTACCACATACCTTTTCTTCAGTCTCCTTCAATGGTTTTAGCTTATGTCGCACTCCATCCTTTGTCAGGGAATAGGTATTCGCACGACCATCATGTACAGCACATCTGTCAAACTGCCATGGTCTACCCAACAACATATGACATGCATCCATAGATATGACATCACACAATACCTCATCTTGGTATCCGCCAATCTTGAACTTCACTAGGCATTGTTCATGGACCATGACCTTGTGGTCATCCTGTACCCAGGCAATCCGATATGGATGTGGGTGTTTCTGTCTCTTGAGCTTCAACTTTGTCACCATCTCTTCTGACACCAAATTGTCAGTGCTTCCACTATCAATGATCACATCACAACATTTACCTTCACACTTGCACCTGGTGCGAAACAGGCTCCTCCTTTGCTCAGGTTCATTCTCACCACTCAACAGGACTCTTCTGTTAATCAACGTTTCTCCTCTTTCAGCATCTTCAGAATTTGATGATCTGGCATCTTCATCTACATGTGCAACTCTGGCCTGGCCTTCATTTCTCCTATCTGTTTTGTCTTGGCGCTGAGGACATTCAAATGCCCTATGACCTTCTTCTCCACAGTGAAAACATGTTCCACGGAAGCCACCTCTTCCAGATCCTTGTCCTCTTCCTCTTCCTCTCTGATCTCTATTATTCTGATCCTGGAAGCGATTGGAATTATTTCCTCGCTGATTTTGACTGCTACTGGCCTCATCCTTCTTTTTCAGATCTTCATTTCGGCCACCGTATGATCATCCACCAGATCATCCACCGCGACCTCTTCCATTTTGTCTGCTCTCAAACTTCTTGTTCAGCTTTCCCTCTACTTTTAGGGCAAACTGGTATGCCTCTTCAATACTATTCATTCAAACTAGATTCAGCTCCTCCTGAATGCTTGGCCTTAACCCATTAAGGTATCGGGCAACTTTCTCCTTATCAGCTTCTGCATGGCCTGTTCTGATGAGAAGTCGATAGAACTCCTCTGTATACTCCTGAACAGATTTTCCTGCTTGCTTCAAACTTTGCATTTTCTTCAGTAGGTCAAGCTCATAATCAACAGGAATGAACTGTCGCTTCAATTTATCCACCATCCGATCCCATCTCATGATTTTCTCCTTTCCCCTTCTATTTCACTCCAACTGAATCTCTTGCCACCATATCTTCGCATGACCTTTTAGTCTGGCCTTCGCAAATTTGACCCTATCAGGATCATCAACATCTTCGTACTCAAAATATTCCTCACATTCATTGATCTAGTCAATCAATTCCTCTGGGTTAAGATTTTCAGAAAATGTAGGAACCTCAATCTTAGGTCTTTTTCCAATCTTGGAAATAGCCCGAAAAAATCTTTCTTCCTCCTGGTTCACAATTTCGACTTCTCCTTCTTGATATTCTTCTTCGGCTTCATCCTCGCTTTCATCTCTGACATTAAAATTCATTCCTCTGCGAATCTCTTCTTGCAATGCTCGCACTTGTCTCTGCAGCTCTCTAACCTCAGGTGTCACAACACCAGCTCTTCCACCACGTTCCCTTCGTGGAGGCATTTTCACGATGCGCACCGAAACCCTAACCACGGTCCTGGTGCAAACTGCCTCACAGTCGGCGATCTGTTTACACACTCAAGAACTCCTGCTCTGATACCACTTGATGAAGGGTGCTCCCCTTAATACCACAAACACATAACAGAAATAGAGAAACAACAACAGTAATATGCAAGAACAGAAAATTGGCTTCTTATTATCTCCACAAATGTGGAATTACAAACTTTCAGAATTACAATATGCAAAGCCACATGAGCATTCCTTACAATATTCTGTAGGATAAAGCCTCAAATTAATACCCAGATCTACTACCCAGAACTATTCTGAACTGCCTAAGACAATAATACAGCCTTCCTTATATAGGCAATTATCCACCGCCTGGGAAGGTTCCAGAATTTTTAGCCAATAAGGCCGACCAAACTTAGAATTATTTTATTTTACATTTTATTGCATCATAGTCGGCTCAAGATAACCTTTGAAACCCGAACAGAAATTTTGAAGAAAATTATTTTCTGCCATTTCAGGTGGCCCAACTTCCGAAGACCATAAGTCATCACCAGTTGACCCGCTCGGCTATTATAACCCCATTTCGGAAATGCCACGAAGTGCTCTACAGGCTTGACTTGCACAAGCGCCCGTCACGCAAATTTTTGACCTCATCCGGGGCCTCTAAAGCCTTCAAAACTGAGTTCAAAGTTTCTGTACCCTACTGCCAATACCGAAAATCTTCAATATCTTCTAATATACACTTGATCTAGCCATGAAACTTTACTGGCAGACTTATATGACCAAAATGAACCTCCAAGAAAGAAATTAGATCATTCTGAGCACAGATGAAAATTACCAAAAATAGTAACTTTCCAAAAATAGCAGCTCTGCACAGGATAGCCCTTATTGAATTCAAAAATAGAAATATTTTTGGGTGATGCAAGATTGATCTTACACCCAAGATGCTCCTGCATCACTGTCAAAGGGAGAGAGATCAATATGAAGAATATGAAGCCAAAGACAAAGGGAGAGTATTGAAGATCAGTTACTAAGAACAGAAGAAAACCTGCGAGCTGAAAAGATCATATATGCAGAAGTTAGTCCGCACTTGCAAATGCTTTTTGTAACATAGTGATTAAACATATTAAGCTAGGGAGAGCTTGTACCGTTACAACATTTGTTAACAGAGTTGTAGAATACATGTTTGGTATGTGTATGGCATATTTCATATTGCTTGTGTTGCCATCAATGCCAAAGGGAGATATTGATGAACTAAAACTTATTTGAATAAACTATATAACTTGAAGATCTGTGATTTAAGATCACTGAGTTGTTGATTAGATATGTAAGATGGTTAAATTAGTAATATGTTGTCATTAATGTCAAATAGTTTTGACAATACTTATCTTATAAGTTACTATACCCAAACATCTGTAGAAAGAAGAAGAAAAGAGATGAAGAATAGATATATCTACATCAGGAAGATGGATATGACAGATAAGGATAAGGAATACATTGGGTAACTTATGAATGAGTCTATGACCTTATGTTATTGACTTGATTATGTTGCATTCATCTATGATGAAGGATAGAGAAAAATGCACAAAGCAGTGTTGTCAGTTAAAGAAACATTCCAATATACACCAACGTAGTGTAGTGTATACCGAGCACAGTATAAACTGAGCTTGTGTTCACCGACACATTTTTTTGTTAACCAAGCAGGAGAAAAGAACTAAATGATTAGTTTAGCCGATGGAAGTTGATGAGCTGTAAAGTGTTATGATTACGGAGTTGAAGATAATGTTTGTCATGAAGATCGACGGCTAACATAATTCAAAGAAGATCTAAGGGATTGAAACAAAACGTGTTACTGACACATCAGCCGAGGAAGGTTTAAGCGGCAAAATCAACAAAGGATATTAAGCGAAAAAATTTGATGGATGGAATTAAAACGGTTTACTTGTCTATTTAAGAGACTAAGATTTCATGATGAAATTATGCCGAAAGAAGGACTGCAGTGATATCACGTGAATAAGCTTCATGTAGGCCTGATTAGACTGGTTAAGGAGAACCAAATTGCAGAGATTACTGAGTGTCAGAAAGCTATTACCGAGCAACAGTAAGTTACTGAATATTGATTGAAACATAATTGATATATTGATCAGAGGATTTGAATGAGCTTAGCATAAATCTGATAATCTGCAATTGAAGTTGTGTTGTAATCAAATCAACTGTTGTTACATTTTAACCATTGTAAATAGATAAATCTCTTAACAGAGTGGACTAGAAATTCTTGTAATGTCATTCATAGAGTGTACATTTTTTATCCTGTCAACCCCATAGTGAATGCTAGTTGGACGATAATGGTTGGTCTTAAATCCTCTAACAAGGTCACACCTCACAGTGTGTTTGTAACCTTTAACAGGGTTGAGTCTTCACCGACCTCACTTCAGAAGAGTGAACAATTTTTGGGTTGCCGGTCCCAGGTGGTTTTTCCCTTCACAAGGTTTCCACGTTAAATCTCTTGTGTTATATGTTGATTGTGATGATTTTTTGTTATCATACTTTACATGTTGCATATTGGATTTGATCGGTAATCATTATATGTTATTTAACTAGTAATCGGTAAAAGCACAGATAGAATACTATTTTATGTTACCGAGCTGCTGAAGTTTTAGTAAATTGTTTTTGGATATACATTTTGTGATTGGGACTGTGGATAACTGATTCACCCCCCTCTCAGTTATTCTAACAATGAATATCCTCAATAATTTCTTCAAGATTTGAAAACTACAACTTCAGAAATAAATAATGAATGCATGTTAAGTAATCATTAGACAATGAAGTAGATCAAGAAGATAAATATGATCATATTGTAAGGAATCACTATCTAATTTATGGATGAACAACATTAGACTCCAATGAACCAATAGGTGATGATTGAGATGATGGTGTGTCTAGACAAGATTCCTAAGTACAAACACTAGATGTATTTTTTAAGGTTAGAGTAGAAGGTTTTGATAAACTAATTTGTGACTTTATTGAATAAGTTACTTTAGCCCATCAATTTTCTTGAAAACATAAATTTTTATCAGGGTCAGGCTTCTTGCAATAAGCATGTATTTAACCTTGCATGATATGGGAGGATTTCAATAATATTGTTGAAGAGGGATAACCGTTCATGATAACATTCATCTATAATGGATAATAAATTATTTGAATATGTTATTATTTCTATAGGGGCAATGAGAGAAATCTTATATAGGATACTCAAATGGAAAAGAGAAACTAAGAGAGAGATGCTTAAATCCCCCAATATTACTTAATCATGAAACCAACAAAAGAAAATAAAAAACTGTAAGGTCGCTCCTTGAAATTACATAATAATGAAAACCTTCAACAAGTTATGATGATGACACTTTATACTTAGTTTGATTATAATTGTCACTTGTCAAATGTTTAAAAGTGCAATTGATATTCAATGAATACAAATGCCTGAAGAGCCAAAAAAAAATAGAAACCATAATTATGTAGAATGAAAACAAATCAAGGTTACCCTTATGTAGTATATGAAATTTTACACACTTAAAAAAGACAATATAAAGAAGTCTTTGTGAGAAAAAATGAAGCCTTAGAAGTTCTAAAAATGAGAATGAAGAAACTATAATTTCTTAAAAAATAGACACTAGTTAAGAATCTGCATCTACACCACTATGAAGCTCCCAAAAATAATATTTGAAGAAAGAAGCAAATATGGCTAACAATGAAACCTCTCAAGTTTAGGCATAATAATTAAATTATCTTGATGGCAGAGGACAAAAACTATGGGGAAGAATGTTGATATGAACATGAGGTCTTATAATGCTAGCTATTGAAATATATTCTTGCTAGCATAATATTTTATTTTAATCATAAAATTAGAATTCAATTTTTAAAAACAATCTTTGTATGGAAATAAAATATTAAGCTAAAAAACAAAATCAATACCCAAAAGAAGAAGTGGTTTCACAATACAAAGATAGATATTTGAAGGACTAATACAAAGATGGATATTTGAAGGACTTATAAATTGAAGTACAAAGAAGTCTCATTGAAAAAAACATTAATAATGAGTGGCACAAAAAGAAAGTAACTACAATAGCTATAATTCTTACAAAGAATAACAAAGTTGTTAATGGTTATAATACTGATAGAAATTTGTTGTTACTAATAATTACTTGTCACCTATGAACTTTTATGTATTATACTCTATACTACAAGACTCAATAAGCTTATGGAGATAGTAATTTAGATTACCTAAAGGCACTACAAATTAATAAAAACCATTGAAAATTGCTCAAACCAACCTAAATATTTGTTAAGATTGTGCCTATGCAATATGACTCTAGTGAAGATTATGCTACACAATGTATAGAATATATTCAAGAGATTTTTCTTAGACCCATTCATGTGGATCCCTACACAATTTCACCCCTTCAAAGATAAACAAAGGCATAAGGACAATTGAAGATATGATGATCATGGGACAAGGAAATGAGAAGTTCTAATAGTGTCTTCGTTTTGGGTGGAAATTGTACTAGGCACTTAAGTTGGAATAAAGATAAAAGAGACCCATTAATTGAGGACAGGTGTAAGACGTTAATTGCAGCAATGATTGTGAAGAAGAAGGAAAACTGAAATGATAAGGCATTTTTTTTATTTGCACCTACGAGGAAACATTTGGTTAAAACAAAGTACATTAACCAGCTTCGTACTTAAGACATATTCTTCACTTAGTTTCATTTGCATTTTAGTTTCATGTTAATTATCAACATTCTTGTGTAGCAAATGTTATTTCTTTCTTCCTTATTTGGTTGATACATTATTGTATGATTACATAATTTTCTTTAAAAAATTAGTTATATTAAAGTTTGGTTATTAAAAATTTACAATTATTAATTGAAGTATGGGAAATATGTTGTCATATTTTTTTCTCGTTGATAGTGGACATAAAAATAATTGAATATTTTTAAGATTAGTTTTTTTTATTTCATAATATTTTGACCTTATAAACTTGTAGTTGCTAGCTAGAATTTAAAGGTAGTATATATATAATCATAATTTGATGTGAGAATAGCATTGTTTGATTGTTTTGTTGAAGATATTATTTCATTTGAATTCATCAAAAGTAGGAAAGAGGAGAGTAGAGCATCTACAAGTATATTGAGATATTTTATTCATTTTTATGAAAAGCTTGTTTCTTATTAACAATGATTCTCTATCAAACCCTAAAAAAGATTAGAGTGTTATTAAGTTTGTTGCATAATGAAATGAGCTAGAAGTAAAGTAGTGATAATACAAATCAATTTGTTTGTTTTTATATTAAAAGTAGCAAAACTAGGGTGTTGATACTATAGACAAATAGATCAAAAGCAGCTTTAACAAGCTATTAACATCACATTAACAGTAATCATCCATAATATCAAAATACTATACAGATATAAAACTATATGATAAAATGTTTTAAGGGCATATAATAGTAAACCAAAAATCTAGTAACCAACGAACCAGTGGCTAAGCAAGCACCGTGTTAGAGCATGCATATTTGTTGCATTAGGCATATTTGCATATGTTGCATTAATTAATTGCGCACACACTCAAGAATATTCTCATGCATATTATTATGCATAATTGAGCACATGTTTGCACATTCATGCTCTAACTTAAGATAGCCTAGTTGAGCCTAAATTTAGGATGGTCTCTAATCTAGTTGGGCTCCAATTTGCACATTATGCATATCATGCACATCTAGTTTACATATCTAGCTCTAGTTTTCAAATTTTTTGTTTGAGTTTAGCCTTTCATATTTTTTGGACTATTGCTTGCCATAAAATCAATTGATTCCTTCATTTTAATTCATCCTACGATCATATAATCTTGTATATTGTATTCTTTTTTGCACTTGAGGAATATAACAATTCTCTCTTACTACCCTTGTTTGTGGAAGGTTTTTTTGTTTTCTATTTGATCCTTAGAAGCTTATGTTGCAAACTTCGACATGGTATCACCTTTTTAGACTATTAACACCTATATTTTTTACTAGCAATTTTTTCTCTTGCATGGTTAAGTAGTGACGTTGGGGTCACTCCTACAGATATGATGTAGTGGCATCTTGGCTACTTGTTTAGTTCCTTGTGATTTTCTGGCACTCGGTGAAGGATGTGGATGAGCTCGGTAAAGACAAGCTTTTTACTCGGTTATTTGGTGATAGTTCTTGGTCGGAATCTGTTTGGCTTCACTAATGGAGCTCGGTGGTCGTGGTAGTGGTTCTCGGTTGGAAGTACTGATGGAGCTCGGTGGATGGTGGGCACTCGGTGACTTAGTGTTTTTTTTGCTCGGTGCTCGGTTACCTACTGGGTCTTGGTGTTTATTATCGGTGCTCGGTATTCTTGCTAACCGACTTGTTTGTTCAGATGAATTGGCTTGGCCGAATGGTGCATTTAATTTGGGTCGTGCTCCTCGAGTTATGGATTGACCGTTGGACGTGTGAGGACCTAAATCTGGTGTGTTGCATTCTCCTATATGGATCTAGATGCTGACATGGAGAATTAATTGTTTGGAAGGCTATGTGAGAGCCGACTGCTGTTGCATTTAATATTTGTTTGTCTTTGGAAGCCGACTGGGGTTTGGGATTTATTTGTTTGTAAAGCTGACTTATGGTTGTGTAGTATTTAAGGAGGGTATGGGTAGAGTAGTAGGAGGTGATTGTGTTGAGACGATGACATCTTGTGGAAGTCCTTGATGACTTGGTTGGAGTTGATGAGGTATCTATTGGTTCGTATGAGCAGATGGATGGATCTGGCATGGAACTTGCAGAGCATCTTGTTGTGCGCAATGAGATTTCTAGTAGTGAGAGTTTGACTTGTGTTGTTGATGAATTTGGAGTTGCTGGTTCGAGTGGTGAAGATAGAACTGAATAGGTTGTGAGGTCGGTGGATGACAGACTTGCTCGATCGCCTTGGTCTTCTACTCAGTTGACTAAGATGGATGTGAAGTTGGATTCCCTATGTACTAATGGGGATGATGGGTTGCTAAGATCATTCGAGGATCGTGATGTCGTTCAGTTTGTTCCTAAGGATGAGCACTTTTATTGGGTTGTCGAGATGAAGTGGATTGTGATAATTGTGTGGGTGCATATGAGATGGTTGAGTTGCAGAGTTTTTCTCTTTCATGTGATAGAGTGGAAACCTTTGGTGAAGATTAAGTAGAGTTGGTATTGTTCAGATGTTCCCTTTGGTGAGAAAGTGTGGGACACACTTTTATTTGTACCCTGAGAATCTTATGCAGTGTCATCTTGGCTACTTGTTCAGTTCCTTGTGATTTTTTGGTACTTAGTGAAGGAGGTGGATGAGCTCGGTAAAGATGGGCTTTTTAATCAGTTATTTGGTGATAGTTCTCAGTCCAATTCTGTTTGGCTTCACCGATGGAGCTCGGTGGTCATGGCAGCAGTTCTCAGTTGGAAGTACGGATGGAGCTCAGTGGATGGTGGTCACTCGGTATTTTTATTGCTCGATGCTCGGTTATCGACTGGGTCTCGATGTTTATTACTGACGCTCGGTATTCTTGTTGATTGACTTGTTTTTTTGGATGAATCAGCTTGGCCGAGTGGTGCATTTAATTTGGTTCGTGCTCCTTGAGTTATGGATTGATCATTCGACATGTGAGGACCTAAATTTGGCATGTTGCATTCTCCTATGTGGATCTAGATGCTGACATGGAGAATTAATTATTTGGAAGGCTATGTGAGAGCCAACCGTTGTTGCATTTAATATTTATTTGTCTTTGGAAGCTGACTGGGTTTTGGGACTTATTTGTTTGTAAAGTCGACTTATGGCTATGTAGTATTTAAGGAGGGTATGGGTAGAGTAGTAGGAGGTGGTAGGCAAGAAAGTAGCAGATTGGTGATCCATTTGGAGTACCAGAGGTCGATATGTGAAGTGTAGTAGAGTTAGTAGCTTGCGAGCTTAGGAACAAGAAGATTGCTTGGTGGCTTGCGAGCACAATTTTAGATCTTTCTTGGAGTACCTACCAGTGTCTAATTGTGTTACAGGTATGGACTAGTTGAGAGGTGTGTTGGATCTTGCATGATCTTGTTGAACTGTTGTAATCTTTGATGTATTTGGCCATAACTGAGAAGGCCTTATAGCTTGGCATGTTCCTTGTAAGCTTGGTTACTAGTGAATAAAAGAAGATTTTGATTCTATATATGTGTTTTGTTGTGTTATTCCATGTTGTTGGTGTTTGGCTTCAAGTTTGGACAGTCCTTTATTGGATCCTCCGAGCTTGACAGTATCAAGATACATGTACCTTCTACATCTTCGATTGATAGATATTTTGTCTGTGTTCTCTATTTGTTCATTGTTTGAGTAGTGTCATTGGGGACACTCATGCAAATTGTTAGCTTCTATATCTCTGACTAGTAGTTGTTTTGCCTTTATTTTCCATATGTGCATTATTCAAGTAGTGCCATTGGGGCACTCATATAGATTGATCATGATCATCATCTTGGTTTTAGAGAAAGTTCTTCATTCAACACTATAACAAGTATCATTCCATACATGTTCACACTTTTTTTGTGTCTAAAAATATGCTCTTCTGCACTTCATATAGTTGCATCTCTCACTTATGGAGAGGGGTTTTTTTTCCACGTAATTTTTCTCCTTTTTCTCTTCTTTAAGAGGCTTTCATTATACATTGGTACCTAATCAAGCCCATTTGTCAAAACCCATTCATGCATGTCATGCTTAGAGATTTTTTTGCATGGGTCTTACCGTGCATGGTTTTCTTCAATAGAAATGAAGTTTGAGTTATTTCACTACTGATAATATTATAAACACTAAAAAATGTCTCCTATCCGTGACAACATTTTTCACTAACTTTCCATCTAAAATATTTATATACTTTTGTTATTTAGTTAGAACTAATGTCATTCCTCTAACTCCTTATGATTAAATTATTTTTAGTTATTTAATTACTACTTCTAAAATCTTTAATTAAATAACTCTAGTTTATTTATTTGGAATCTATCATTTGTCCCTAATTAAGAAATTTTCATCATTCTTCTATGATTAAATAATATCATAATTATTTAATCCCTCTAATCTTGCTAAGTATTCTTCTATGATTAAATAATTGTTTTTAATTATATAATTATTTAATCCTGAATCTTCATAATCAAATGAATTCTAAATTTATTTAATTACTTTGAATGTGGGTGAAATAAATAAATTTTATTTATTTATTCCCAACCCCACTCAACTCTTAACTTGTCTATATCCCCACACTAACTTACTATTTTCTCTCACAACTTAAATCTTTCACAATTTTTCACTTAACTCCCACTTCTTACTTTCGTGCTCCACTTTTGAAATGAAAGTTTTTGGTTAAAATTAATAATTTCTTTATTTATTTTCACTCAACTCCTCTCCTCCATTTTTGAATAGAAACTTTTTGTGTCATTCAATCTCATCTTTCTATTTCCTAAAATATGAGTTAATCCTAGCCATCATATCAATTTGAATCACATATAAATGTCAAATCAATTCATCATTTTTGGCTTATCACTATCTTTGATTCCTTCTTGGCATTATCATATCAATCAAACTTTTGAATTGCCTCATGTACATTACAAATTTGACATCATTTTGAAGAATGATATGAATGAAAATGGAGGCTACATGAAATGAATGCATTCTTGATTTGTTGAAATCTCTTTTATTGAATTTGATTTCATATTTCTTTGTTGGTTGAGTAGGTTAGGTATTAAATTTAGGTTTGGTGGTTATCCTTTATGTTCTCCGCTCTTTTAACAATTACTACATCAACAAATATATTATAGTTTAGGTTGTCTGAAGCCAAGCAACACAATCTTATTTTGGAAAAGTACTCTTTATAATGTCTCAATATTCCTTGTATATGCCCAATCCATCCAAAAGTGATTTTTTGGTAGCATTCTTGCTTAATCTAATGGCTATATTCTAATTATTTATTATTTTGTTCAAACTTATATAAATTATAATTACCAATATGGAACAAATTAACATTGCAAGATGCATATTCTTACTAGTTTACTAGTGGTTGCATCCTTGTGATATTGCATAGCTTCTTTTAAGATACATGAGTGTGTTAAATATTCATTACAACTTTTTCAACAAAGTTATATTAGAAACATGTAAGACTAATCAAAATACATTACTCAAAGATAATACAATAAACATTGTGGGAAAATGTCATCATAAAATTGCAACCTATGATGGTATTGATACAATGCTTAGTGTTATTGACACTAGTTCCATTCAAAATTGTTACCCATTTTAGACGGTGAGATTCACTTCTAGCTAATGTGACCAATTTTTAAAAATAGTAGTAGGAAATGGAGATGTCTCATAGAAATAACTCGATGATATTTTTTAATAAACAATGCATATATTAAATCTATTAGATTTCCACAATCCATACCAATGTTTTGTATCAGTTTTTGGATTCGGTTGTGTAGAGGGGTCAATCGAATCATTGCACAACCAAATCCAGAAATTGATATAGAACAATGCATATATTATAAATTAAAATTTAATGTTACAAATATTCAACAAAGGAGGGGTCAAAAAATTTGCACCCTAAAAGTTTGAAAAGGGCTATGGCATAGAGCATAAAATAATAAGATATTAATTATAAAAGGCCACCAAGTAGCAAGAGTGGTAGCAAAGGGAGGGGGAGGTGTGGCTAAAAAGTTATCTTGTCCCAAACATCAAAGAGGTTTCAAGCATCTATGGTGGATCTCTTTCAACATTACCATATTTTTCAATATCATCTTGTTTATCTTCTGTAACAACTTTAACAAGAGAAATAGCAAGAGCCAATTTAGGGGACTTGCCAGAGTTTGTCCAACTAGTAGTGCCACCAAAAAATGCTAAGGGAGAAGAATAGTGGTTGTAAGTGGGCTATTACCATCCTCATTACCACAATCTCTTCAAATAGAAGGTGGAGAATATTGAGTGTTGGAAACTACAATTGAAACAATTGTTGTATTGTCACTGATGCCAAACCTTAACTAGTAAGACAGTTGCTATCTAGTAGAGTATCATATCTTTTGATTGATGAAGAGGATTTGAAAAGAGGAGATAAAAAGAGGACCTAGGGAAAGGTTGAGTTATGTGATACTACAACGTGTACTTGATTAGTTGGCGCATTGACAAGATAATGTGTTGTTTATCTTTAACACTGAGTGAAAAATTCAATAGATTTGAAGCATAGGCTTAACCGAGAAAAAGAGAAGAAATTTAGTTTAAACCAAGTGATGCTAGTGTCAACTGAGCGTTAGTATAACCTGAGTAAAATTTTAGTGTCAATTGAGCATTAGTAATTACTGAGTATCAGAGAATTAACTGAGCGAAGATAGTGTTTGTCAAGTAGAACAATTTAGCGATGACCGAGTAGATGAACACAGTATTGACCGAGTGTCAGCAATTTACAGTTTGTAAAGGAATTGAGAATCCCAACCGACATAGTTGAATTCTTGGGATATGTAAAATGTGTTGACATTAATAATGAATGATCTGGAGCATTTAATGCATGATAAACCATTTTCTTATGGATTCAAGGAGAAGTTTGGAAAATTATCTAGAAGGATAAGGAGGCGAACAAAATGATGGAAGGATTCGATGAATCTAACCTAAACCAAAGATCTACGGAAGAGATTAAGCAACAAAAGATTAATCTACCTAATCAAGGAGGTATAAGGATGACCTAATTGTGAGGTTATGAAGAGTGTGGGAAAGAGGTTGATGTTATTAACTGACAAACCTAAGCAGAAGGCTAAGATGAGCTGTGAAGAGCTGAACAGAGTTGAGGTGATTGTTTGAAGGGATTTCTGAGCATATCAGAGATGGAGATGGTAATGAAGGTCAGACAATAAATCAGCATATGAGGATATTGGATCTGTATTTGCAAAGTGAGTTGTATATTTCAGATCAGAACCTATTGTTACTTTCTAACCATTGTATCATTTTAAATCCTTTAATTAAGGTTGACCTAATAGTCATTTTGTAAACCCTTTAATCAAGGTTGACCTAACAATCATTTTGTAAACCCTTTAATCAAGGTGACAGTATGATGGAATGTTCTTAATCCCTCTAACCAGGCCACTCTTAATAGGGTGATTAAATCCTTTAATAGGGTCACACCTAATAATGTGTATTGTAAACCTTTAACAGGGTTGACTTCTCATAGAGCTCACTTCAGAAGATTGAAAATTTAGTAGCATGTTACTGGTGGTTTTTCCCATATTGGGTTTCCACCTTAAATCTTGGTGTTATACTTGTGTGAATGTTATTTGATGTGTTATGTTGTTGAAAGTTTTATATTCTGCAAGTTGATTACTTTTGGACAGTGGACTGCAAGTTTTATGTTACTGATATATTCTATAGAGACCAAGTGAATTGTTGAATAGATCTAAGCTTGTTAAAGAGTTTAAAAGTTGAGTTGGTACATCTGGACCTGAGGATAACTGATTCACCCGCCTCTTAGTTATTCTAAAATCATTCTAACAATTGAGAAGATACCTAAAAACAATGATAATAAGCATGAGTGGAAGCAATAATATTAGAGTGAATATGAAACTTTCTTGCTAGAGATAGGAGTTTAATGACCCAATATGCTAGCTTCTTCTCAATTTAAGTTAATAAATCTTGTTATAGAGAAATTGGAGAATCCTAAAAAGAAAATGGAATACCTAAAAACCTAAATATTTCTCTATGCCAAATATATTTCCTCCTAAAAAGAGTCAAGTTGGGAAGGCTTAGGGAGGATTGAATATATGTAAAATTGATTCATTCACCCCTAAATATCAAAACTATATATTTTATAAAAACATATCTAAACAAAAAAATTCAATATAATAGTATTTTTCTCTTCTAGTGAGGTAACAAAATAATATAAAAAATAGTCATTACCAAGCTAAAATAAGGCATTAGATAAAAAAACATCTTTGAGTATCCCCTAATAAATAGAACATGATTCAATATGTGATCATAACCTTTAGTATCAAGTGCATGTATAATGTCAAGGATAAGGTGAAAGGAAACTTGCAGCCATATAATGACACTTTCTACATAACCCAAAACAAAGATATATGCTTGAACAAGTGTTCATAATCCTACATATACAAAAGACTAGACACCATACCATCAAAGATGACATAAGATATACCTTAGAAAGACCTCAAGGGGATTTATCAATAATTCCTTGGCACAAGGAGTTAGATTTATGTTTATGACATTTCTTCTCTCATTCTTGTTTATGTTTTTCTCTTTTACTATTAAGGAGGAAGAAAATATCAAGATTTATATTAATAATTTCAAGCCTCTTAATTGGTATGATGTCCTTTTAAGGATTACCTAAATTATGGAATATGAAAACTCTTGAGTTTCAACATGGTAAATATTTCTTTACAATGACTTGAGATAATATTTGAGCTATTTGTATGGTGGTAAGATTATAATTCCTACATCATAATTCTATTGAAGAACCTTCAAATTATGGTATCAAGAGATTTGTAAAATAACTCCATATTAAGATACAAATGATATTCTTATCAATAATCATACAAGTGGTAGATGTTATGACTACCTTAGGGTTAAAAATTGAACATCTCAAATGCTAGCAGAAAAAAACACCCTTTTCACTAAATGTCCAAGAACTCCTAGTAGGAGAGAGAAGAAAAACCCACCATATAGAATGAAGACAAATAAGGGCCTATAGTTTTTGGGGACTCTTCTATTCATTACCTTTTTTGGTGGAGTTGCGGGGGGGGAGGATAAAAAAAACATTTTTTCAAATAACTTTGGTAGGTTGATATTCAATTCCTAAGTAGTTAGAACAAGTGGGTGGCAAGTTAGATGGTAGAGAGAATCATATGGATTTGCTAGAGGGGTATGGATGCCAACATGATCATCTATAAGGATATGGTGTTGACATGGCCAGTAAGTGATGGTAGTGGCCACTTGGGGATTGCAAAGGGTAACTTAATGATGTAATGAAATTATAGTGGTATAAATTGATGTAAGTATTTGAATAAGTATCTAATAAGATTTTCTTTGGAAATAAAATATCATGTAAGGGAAACCTTGCCCAAAATTTCATTAAGTACAAGGATGAATTTCTCACACGAGTGGAGACTATTAATGTTTCCAATGAATTATTACTACTCTTCATACATGCATATTTTTCACTCTAATTTCAACACATTGTTTTTTACAATGGTTTTCTCATAAGGGCGTGAAAAATGGTAAACCTAAGTGTTGGGTAGGGCTTTCTTCTATTTATTTACATAAAAACTTTTAAAGAATGGGTGGGGACCGTGTTCACATAAATCCTAGCACTCACGATAAATTCAAAGACGATGTCATTCTTTGATATATTTGTAAGGAGGGAGAAGTTGCACATTTTATAGAGAGCATCAATGGTTTTGATATAAAAAAATCTATGTAATTTGTAACTTCATGGAAGACCAAAGGGTGATTGTTGGTAGCATCTCATTTGAGGTCAATGAGGAGGTAACTACCAAAGGAACAAGGTTGTCAACTAAGGGGTGTAAATGGAAGAAGACCAATAGAGTTGTGGATAATGAGAACCTCAATCAATTCTTCTATAAGAATAAAAGATTGGTTAAACTTTGAAGTGGCTTCAACAAAGAGGAGTTATTGACTCCCTAGAACCAGGTATGTTTGATGATCGTGAATTCTTTTAGTTTGGAGTATAGATTCAAGGTATATTACTTCTACCATATGCCCCTACAAAATCACTTTTGTAACCATAGTTTCTCTTTTCTGTTTTTCCTACTTAATCCCTAGAAATCTTAGTTAATGATGTTGTGGAAATTTATAGGACCCAAGGTTAAAAAAACTCATCCCCTTGGACTAGGATTTAATTTTCAATCTTTATAGTTTTTACTTTTCCCTTTGTCTCCCTAAGAAAATTATTGTTACTAAAGCCCCTAGTTTGGCTTCTTCTCAACTTTCTAAAATTATTGATACCTCAGGCCCTAGTAATAAGAAATGCACCTACTACCCAACCACCACTAACATTGCCTCTCATCCTGCTATGTTGGAAACCCCTATCCATACCGCATTTGTCGAGGGTCTTTGTGAATTCAAACACAATGTCACTACTTCTAAAGTTTCCAAGAAGAAGAAAATTTAAAAAACCTATAAAACTTGGTAAAAAGGACAAAGTAACTATAAAAGTGGTCATAAGAGATGAGGGAGAAGAGATGGGGGAAGAGGATAGTATAAGTGGAAGCAATCAATGACACTCCAATAGACTAGCTACTCGCTATACCATCACTCTCTTGAAGAAGGGAGTGATTGGGAAATGAGGAAAGCTCTATGAAGTCCACTAATGATAGTTCTACCCATATCTTAGCTAGTACTAAAATTGGGCATGTTGACCTTACCAAGGATTATATGCCCAAGGAAGGAAAAACCCTAGACAGTGTTGTGGAAGCCTACATTGAGCGTAATAATATGATGAGGGAGCTTGATACACCAAAGAACAAGGTTCAAGACATGGAAAAGAAACTAATAAGTGTGTCTAAATTCAGTTTGCATGTCATGTATAGTTCAATGACCTCACTCTACCTCATATAGAAAAAGGTCATGGGAAAGGACATAGAGAAGGAGGGGATCTACAAGGAACTCTTCAAAGTTCCTTACTGAAGACTAGAGCAATGTCCTCCAGTAGCCTCCAGATGGACCTGTTGGCTATTTTTTTTCTTTATGCTATTTATTTCTAGTGGTTTACAATTTTTGCCATGACTTTAAGTAGTTTACAAGTTTATACTATTAAGATTTTAGTAATTTATAGTGCTATGTTGTTGAACTATGTTTATGGTTTTGATGTTAATCAGTTGTTGGTGTGTTGTTAATGTTGTGCTTCTAATGGTTAAATTTCCTTTGGATTGTTTGTCTTAAAGGGACAACACCCTTGTTTTGCTACTGATAATATAAAAAACAATTATTTGAGATGTGTTAGATTTGTGTTTATGTCTTTCTTCTCTCATTTTTTTGTCTTGCTTTCTTATAATATTAACACATAATTAAGGTTATCTTACATATATTAAAAATTTTGTAAGATTTTAAAAAGAAATCTCTATCTTGATATAAAATCTAGTAGGCTAAAAAGTGTTGTATGAGTAATGACATTTGAAAATAGAATAAACTTCATGGTAATTGTTGGTCATGAATCGCAAGTAAACTTTTATTATTGCAAGTATATAATTAGCATGCTCATGTTGATTCCTATTTAATCTTATGCCTACCTTGATCAAAATATCTTAATGTAATAACATATTGAAAATGGCATATTCTTACATTAGATTTCACTCCCATTCCCACACTTATTCATCCTTATACATCTCTATTTTACGAGCTCACTCATATTAATCCTAGATATTGATTCCTCGCACGAAATCAACATTATATTCACATGATTCATTTTTTTATCGATTCAAGATTAATTGAGGTCAATCTTGAGGAGGAACACAACAACAATATATGATTTTGAAAGCTTTAAATTATGTTTCATGTGACATGTTATTATGCTATGGTGTTTAAATACATTCATTGTACGCTTAATAATATCATGATGGAATCAAATAATCATATACAAATCTCTATTAAGATGACATTAATATATCTCTTGAGTTACATCTTATACTATCACTACCATTCTCATTTAAATGATACTCCAATATTAGCGAGATATGCTAATTGTAAGAAAAATGAAGAGTGTCGATTAATACACCTAGCTCTAAATTAATCCTAAGGGGAAACATCTAGTATATGTTTATTTTTCTTATAATTGGTTGTAATAAATCAATATGATGTAATATATGTTTATTTTTCTTGTAATTGGTTGTAATAAATCAATATGATGTTATTAATGTAGTGGCCTTATATTTGCATACATGAATATTTTTATATGATTAATTGACTTAAG
Source organism: Chamaecyparis obtusa (assembly GCA_027943335.1). NCBI lineage: Eukaryota > Viridiplantae > Streptophyta > Pinopsida > Cupressales > Cupressaceae > Chamaecyparis > Chamaecyparis obtusa. Next base: position 71,702 of record BSBK01007439.1, on the reverse strand, counting down.
CCCAAAACATACCTTGGAAATTAGTATTTTGGAAATGAAAGACCACTTGATAATCACTATAAACTCTATAAGTATGAAAAACATTGTAAACTAGCAATTGAAGGCTTTTATGCTTGCAACAATGTGCCCATAGGAGCTTTAATTTTTTAAATTGTCAAATGGTTTGCATAATACAAAAACTAAATAGTCACGATGTAGAGAAGAAAATTTGAAAATATAAAATAACAGCTTGAAGAAAGAATTATGCTCTATATTTTAAAATAAAAAAAGTAAATAGTAAAAAAATAATTTGCATAGTAATTTGATAAAAAAAAATCTTTTTAAATTAGTAGTGTGTGTTTATACATCAAAGAAAATAAAATATAATTTCATGTGAATAAATTAAATTTTAATTGATTTTCAATTAAGTAAAATAATTTTTTTATAAAAAACTTATTTTAAATAGACTAAGAGATATTATTAGTACTTGCCGATAGCCTAAGCAAGTACTATTGTAATGATTTTTGGATTTATGTTTCTCTTCCAGTTGCTTTATTTTACTTGTCGTAGGTTAAGCTTTAACATATTTTATATTCTATTTAAAATATGGTAAAACATTATTTTTTTAAAAATCATTTTGTTAGGTTCTTATGAAATTTTTATTTCATATTTATTATATATCAATAAATTTAAATAAAAAATTATATTTTATAAATTTATTTTAGTTTATACTATTTATTTTTACAAAATAATAAAATTTAAATAAAAATTTATGATATTATAATATATATTGATTTTTATTAAAATTAAAATACATTAAATTAATATTTAATTTTATTATCATAGTTTTATTTCTAAAAATTGATTTAAAAAATTATTATAAAATTAATACTACAAATTAAAATATTAAATTTTTTAACTGTGTGAGATATAATATTTATATTAAAATAATTTGAATATATGTTAAGTATCAATTTTTTATTTAAAATATTGATCATAATATATACTAATTTAATATTAAATAGAATTATACTTCATAAAATATAATTTTTTATTAAAATTCTAATTATATATTTCACATTATAATTACACTTATTATTAATTAAAAGGCAAGTACTTGTTTATCAGTACTTGCCGATAGGCTAGCAAATACTACTGCATCACTTTTTGGATTTCTTCCATTAAGTAGTGATTAAAACCAATTCTTTACACCGATTCTAATTTAGTATTTTCTTATTTTGTTAAAAATAACACATATTCTATAGTCTAAATGTTAATTTTTTAATTTTTTAATTTGTAAAAATTATTTATTGATAATTTGATTGGTTAAATCATTTGAGGTCTTATTACATGAGTGAACCAATTAAAATGTACCACGTTTGTTATTTATTGTACACTTAATATTCAGAAAATGGTGCATTCAAATAATACAATCTAATTTATATATCATCTGATTTTATTCGGTTTAAGGTTTACAACTTTATAGATACCTATTAAAAATCTAGAATTAACCAGAAAATTTCACACAGCTTTAAATTTTATTACATAAATTTAGCATTTATAAAATGTATAAGTCATTTATTTTTTTATTTGTGAAATTTGTAAGTTTTTAATAAATAAAATAAGATGAAAATACATTATTATTTTGTTGAGAACTTCAATCTATTTTTATACTTTCTATTTTAAGAAATAGATAAATATCTATATTTCAAAGCTCTTTTTAGTTTATTAATAGTAAAACCATAAATTACAATTACAAAATATTAAATTTATTAGATTGAAAGAAAAATGTAAGAAATGATTAAAATTTTAGAAATTTATTTAAATATAAAAAATTTGGAAAATAATGACAAATATAAATATAAATTAAGTGTATCAAATAATTTTTTACTATATGTAAATATTTTTGTAAATAAGATTCTATTAAACAATTACTAATTATAATTATATATTAAATAGAATTATATTAATAAGATATAGTAATTTTATTAAAATTAAAATCAAAATTATATTTCATATTAGAATTACAATTAATTACTAAATTAGGCAAGTACTTGGCCACGTGGCACTTGTTTTAAATTCAATTTATCATATATAAATAAAATGATCATCTAAAACAATTTCCCTTAATATATTTATAATATAGAAAAAATCTATTATAAATTTTTTTAGAAAGTAATATAACTAATTAATAGAAATACATGATCTAATGATCTTGTTTCTAAAAATCATATTTAAAAAATAATATAACTAATTAGCCGTTTTTAAGAATAACATCTCAGCTAAAAGATTTGCACGTCTAAAAAAAAAGAAAAAAAAAGTCAACTAGAAAGACTAACAGCTAAAAAAAAAAAAATGCACTTCTAAAAACATTTGCTTTGCTTTGACTTATAGCCCTTTCTTTGACAAACTCTTAAAAAAAACTTTGAAATAAAAAAATTATCCAAAGAATTTTACAAACCCCCACAATTCAATACTTCAAAACAAAAATTCTATTAAAGCTATTAAACTAGCATTCCTATTTCTATCATTAATCAAACTCTCCCTAAACTATTTCCTAATCTTAAAAAACTCTTACAAAATCATCACTAAGGCTTTGGCACTAACAATGAATCTATTTCTTGAAAGGAAATTGTGAAGTGAAGAAAGAAGCTTCCTTGGTCAACATGCACATACAACTCATTCACATTAACACTTTTTTGACTTTTGTTTGAAGTGGAAATAATGGCCCCGTCACCGTCACGGTCAACATGCACATGCCTTTGCCTCATTTGCACGCTTTTATTTTGCTACCATTATTCAACCATGTGGAGACTCTATTGCTCTCAAGTCTCAATCTAACGTGTAATTGCATAAAACCTCTCACTTTCTTTCACTTTCCCCCAACAATTGCACTACCTCACATGCCTCTATCATACAACTTCCTTTAAATGGAATAACACATTTAATCTATTTGCTTATTATTATTACATAGGCTGATTATTTAATGGTTTTACCAGTCTTGAAGTGATGTAGGGGATATGAAAAAATAGTTTGTTATAATGCTAGATTTTTAGTGCTTGATATTTGTTTTAAATTTGAATATGTATTTATAGGAAGAAACTGATTTAAATTGATTTTATAATTCATTTACATGAATCTTTTAATAAGAACTTAAATAGTGTTACAAACATATTTAGAAAATTTGATAAAGTGTAAAGGTTCCCATTAAACCCAAGTAAGTAGCTTCAAAGCAAAGATTAAAGACAATAAGTAAGAATGTCATTGATGTTATATATGAATGAAATGCTCTTATAATCTTTTAGGCTGTCCATGTATTATTCTATCTAGTTCTAAATAAATATATCTAAATATATCACTATAATATTCAAATAGCATGCAATAGGTTGGCCTACTATAGAAAAGGTTTTTAAGATATAAAATTTGAACTTTGAAATTTACAAATTTAAAGTTAAAATGTATGGGAATGATTTGGGTCAAGTCTACATCTACAAGTATGATCCAAGGTGATGGATTTTTAGAATTTGATAATTATGAGATTGTGTAGAGTGATCCCATTATTCAAATTTGCGTACAAATTTTCACGTATAGACAAATCATTCTATAAAAAATAGTCTAATCAAATGATCCAAGACATAAAGAAAAATATAATGTATGCTCAAACTTTAATTCAAGAAAATGTGATCAAACTTTAGATTAGGTTAAAAAAAAGTGAAAATTAAAATGTTTTTAAATTCGAAAATGTAAATCAGAAATTCTAGAAAGAAAATTGTGATATATAGAATTGAATAGATTCTCCTAAAATATTAAAAGACAATGAAATATATATATATATAATCAAATACAGACAAATAAGTACAATTAATCTAAAAAGAAAAGAAGATAACAACTTCATATTATAATTTATAATAATTATTAATATTAAAATATCCCCCTTGAAATAACCACAAAACTAAATAGAAAATAAATAAACATACAAATTTCTACCTTGAAATATATTATATTGGGCATGCAAGTTAAATATATTTGATTGGAAGCGAGAGATGCGCAATAGTTGATTGATTGGAAAATTGCGGTTCCAAGTACGAATGGATGTCCTTGCCGCTAATGTCGCTTCTAGAAGCAAACTATATTATTAGTATTAGTATTATTATGAATGTTGCACATGGGCGAAGCTTCTTTTGCACACAAATTCAAACCACCTAAACATTATAAACACAAATGTCAAACTCTTTCATTATTGAAGAATAAGAATGTCTAGTGATATAGGTGACATATTATTATTATTAAAACACTATATACTTTGACCTATGTGAGCAGGGCCATGTATAGGTAGTTCGGTGGGAAGCATATGAATTCTTTATAAGACAAATTGAAGCTTCTTTGGTACTTCAAGAAATGTGTTAAAATTATGATGTTGAATTTTGATGTGTGGTTAGGTGAATATAATTTGAGTTTGTGACCTATATTGTGTTAATTAATCAATTGTGTTATGTTTAAGAATGCCATTTAAGTATAATAGTTTATATTTGTTTGAAAGTAAATGATCATTATAAGTATTATAATTAAGTATGATACTTAGTAAAAAGTTATAATAGTTTAGATTTGTTTAAAAGTAAATGATCATTATCAAGTATGATACTTAAGTATAAACTTTATTATCAAGGTATTGAAGATATTGTATATTTACAATTATAATAAATGAAGAGTATATGGTTATGTGGGCATATTTGGATAAGTTATGTATAAAGGATGTGGGAATGTGTATTAATGGATCAATAGTACCATGACAAAGATTCTAGCTTCACACAACATTATGTCATTTTTAAAATTGTATATGTATAAATATATTATATCAAAATGGGAATAAAACTAAGTGGAAAATGGTATAGGTATGAAAAATTTACCATTAAAATTTTCTCCATTTTAAAGTGTATTCGCTAAAAAAAGGTATAAAGATACAGTCTGGAGATATGTAATCATAATTTGGAAATAAGGCTTGAGAATATGTAACTTAGAAGATAACATACACTTTAGGGTTACTATCTAAGGGCAATATCCCCTTTAGGAGATATGAGTATAGGAGATCTAGGCCAATTCATCATAATAAGGTGATAGATAGGAGGATATATAAAGATAATGTATAGAAGTGATATACAAAGGAGATATAAGGAATGTAACAATTATACCTTGATATATGAACACAAATACATATGATTTTGGGCCTAATCTATGTATGTGACCTTTTATTTTAATTTATAATATGGATAGGATCTGGAATATTTTTCTTTCTACCTCAATAGGGTTGAGTCTAGGGTTAAAAGGATATGTAATAATAGAGATATTCTAATAACATAAGTCCAATCTGTGTCCCTTAGGTTTCTTGCTGACATTGGTTCTATTGTCAAGATCTTGGTTATCTTATGTTACAGTGTTATGACAAATTTTAAACTTTAAAACTATCAAAGGTATATGTTTGATCAAAATGCTATCTTCTTGACATCTACCCTATGAGTAGGGGTTACGCACTAAGGGGATGAAAAATAGAAAGGTGGAAAAGGTTCAGAGAGACCTATGAAGAGATATTACTATTACCATAACTACCTAGATAACTACCATGGGACACAATATAGGAATAATACTACCCAAATCTCAAGTACCCATGGAAAAAGGTAATAACAAGAATGCAAGAGAGATCAAAGAATAAATCACACTAGAAAAGAAAGGCAAAATGGCCAGCCCTTGTAGAAGGGAAAGGAGATAAGGAAAATAATGGAAAGGGAAGAAATACATAAAAGGAGAATGAAGTTAGTAACAAAGACAAGACTCGAGCACGCTAATGAGGGTATTTCTAAGCACACAATTATGGGTTTTGTCAAAGAGAAGAGAATCACAAATAGACGGGACAAGATCCTAGAAAATATAGATTCATGTCTGATAGAAGAAAGAAAATTATTAATTAGTTTGAAGAATACTTTGGACATATATGATAAATAAAGAAAAAAATTGTTAGGGAAAAGTAGCAATAATGAGGATCCTTCCCTACCTCAACTATCGAAATCTAGACCTAAGATGGACATTAGTAACATTACAATTAACTTGGATGATAGGTTTAGAAAAATCCTAAGAACTCTAGGGAGAATCCTACCTATAACTGATGAATATTTGGAGGAATTAGTTAATATGAGTATAATAAAATTAAGAAAAGAATAAATTAAGAGAGAAAAGGATAATTAAGAATTAAGTGTAGAGGTGTGACCAAATGAAATTTTATTTACAAAATAAAAAGATAAAATAGCTTTTTTGAAGATTCACAACCCTTGGATCATGACTCATCCACTCCAAGACCTAAAACTAGAAAAATTGTGATAGAGAATTCACCATATTGAAGAGAAGAGAAGTAAGAGAAAAGTAAACAACAACCAAGTAATTCTTTGGAGTGAGATACTAGGTGAAGATTACTTTGACATAAAGTTTGCAAGAGACAAGGGAAGAGATTCAAAGTGCTAGAATAACTATAAGAGGGAAAATAAAACCATAATACAAAAATTGACAAACAAACTAGTAACCACATCTAGAGAAACATAAATTCTTAAAATGAAGTCATGTAAGAAACTGGTTAGTAAGAAACACAATTGTCAAAATTCTAGCATTTGGAACTAATTGTTGAGCACAATTCGGGTGCTAAGAGGGGTGGTGAATCAACATAAACCAAAACTACTAATTTCAATAGTCACCACATAAAATAATAAGAAACTAATAAGAAAAACTAGCAACGCATAAACACTCAAATTTTATTGGTGGAAAACCCAAACTAGGAAAAACCATAGTGAGAACTTGCTCACAAAGAATAATTCATTGATGTAGAGATATAATTACAAAAATGGTAGTATCTTACTTCTCCAAAATTGCAACCAGAAGCTCACTTCCAATATAAAAATTAATACAAATAGGAGCTCACTTCTCTGGACTTTCAAATAGAGACTCACTACCAAAGTAGCAAGATACAACAATAAAGTTATGCACCCAAAACTCGTTGTCTTAGGAATATATGATTCTTTATAGAAATAAAGAAAGATTCTCCTAAAAATGCAGGTGATTTCCACAACACTTTCAAACTTAGAAACACACTGATATTATCTTTTTTTTCCATTGCCACTATCACTTAACTTCTGCTAACTATAGATTTTCAATGGTTCCCACATTGTTTACTTACTTCACACCTTACATTTTTCCAAAGTATAAATTATACATATATGCAAGATAGTTCATTGGATATTACAACAAAGTTGGTCATGCCAAATGATATTATAATTTAAATTAAAAGTTGGTTGAGGCAATAACAAAATGCAATAAGGTCCTATCTTAGAAGCATCTAGACCAAAACATAGAATGGACCCAAATAGATAAGAGATAAATATTAAATACATAGGTCACACAAAGTATGAACCCATCTATATAAGAGATAATCATTAAATACAATACTCCATACCTAAATCAAGAAACATGATCCACTCTAGGAGAGAGAGGGGCCATGAAAATGCTTCACATATCCCAACTTCATATTTGCAATCATCAGAGTAACTAAAGTCATCTAAAACATGTGGAAAAATAGTGTCCAAAGAATTACTTGACTTTCCAACTGAATATGTACCTCCACATGCCCCGATGAGATCTATACACCATGTGAAAGACACTAGAACATGTCAGAAGTCTACATCAAAAGTCTTCAGAACATATCTTCAGACTATAAAAATAATTGAATAGAACTAAAATACTGGCTAATACAATTTCTAGAACACCAAGAGCTATTTCCAGAATACCACAACCAAGACCAAAATCTAAATCCATCTGCATAAGTATCAACACACCTTCTAGCCTGATTATCAGAGTAGAACCCTTTCGAAAGCATAAAATGAAGCACTATTAATTGCAACAAAAAAATGTATTTTATTTGTCTATTGAACTACAAATATCCAGATCAAACAGGCTTTTGAATATAAGAATAAAATACTAAAGCACTGTAAAACATTATCTTCACAAGATCATAAAATACATAACCATCTTTCGCTATTCTGAATGTCTTCCACTACAGTGTTCTGAATATATACTGTCATGTAGCTCTATGTACATTCCTATCTTCCATTGTTATAAATATTCAATACACAAACTTACTCCTCCAAGAATATAAGAACAATAGTATTTGAGCAACCACAAACACCTTCAAAATACTATGTTTGACATCAATGACAACATACAACCAAATATATATTTCCAACAACCTCTTCCTTTATCATTGATGGAAAACAACCACCAAAAATATTTTGACAAAAATAATAATCACTATCAACTCTCCATTTTCCTTATCTTTCTCCCCCTTTTCCATTAAGGAAAAATGCCAAGAACATTTTTACTATTGCACAACTCTAATAATCAAGTACCAACATTAGTCCAAAATAAAAATAATTTATAATCTCCCCCTGGTCAGATACAACATCTTGATGCACTAAGTAAGCTGAAAGAGGGGCAACAAACCTAAGCACTTTCTAGAGAAACTCAAAAGAATTATGATCATATGATGGAACATATCTCAAACAAACTTCAACCTAGTCAAAATATTTTCATTTGTCATATAAACATCATCTGAAGGAATAGGAGATGCAATTTTCCCCTCAACAATAGAAGCTAGAACATTAATATCTTCATGCTCTATTTGTTTATTGTCTCTAGGCTATGTCTTCATTATATGACATCAATTCTTATTGTCCTACAAAAATATCATATCAAGAGAACTTATACAATTTATAGCACTATTATCTAGGGAATTCAAATGTATCTTAATTTGAGAACCATCAAACATATCATATTTCCAACCCACATTTTAATGCGACTCAGAAAGAACAACAACCAAACAAATATTACACTTTTTACAAAACCAAAGAGCCATCTTTCCAAACCACAAAACACAAACCTTTGTAAGGAAACTCAGGTGCGGAAACAACTTCCTACACTAATCTCTATAGGAAAGTATTGTGCAAATTCTTTAAACCCTTACAATTTCAGATTCGTTAACTACTTTAACAATGATATTGCAGCCATATACCATGCATACAGAAAATAGAGAATGACACAATGATTTACCCTAGGGAAATCTTTCAGTAAAAACCCCAGCACTCCAAAACCTGCACAATGTATTAATCAAAACTATTACAGTTTATAATACACTTGCAATGCAAGCTATTTCAAAAGATTTCCAACTCTTGAAGACAAATCACTGCAGCATAAAATGTTCCAAAACTACACTAACTTCTCCTTTCTTTGCAACCCTAAAAAATGCTTATATCATGCACTTCCCTTTTTAGGGCAACTTCCAAAGACAACTGTATTAGGGTTTTACCATTCTCCAAGAAAATAGGAACCTGAACCCCACAATTGGGGAAGAGTGTACAGTACTCAACTTTATCAGTTGCCACATGTCTTCACCTATCATTGAAACTTCCAGACATAGCTCTTACATGTCATAGGAATCCGTCATAACTGTTTCAGCCATGATCTCCTTACACACAATTCAAGATGCCAACACATCAAGTGGAGTGACACATCAACATGCCAACTAGACATGTACACTCACACTTAATTACATTATTTAAAAGAAATATATTTTACAAAACAAATAATAAGAATAGGAAATATCCAAGGTTGAGACACCTTATTCCTAACATTCTCCCACTTGTCGAACACCTTGTAAGAGCCACAGGAACATAATAGGAACTAACCGCTATAGGCCAAAAGGCCCATAGACTCCGAACACCATCTGAACTTCTCAGTGCCCACTGGTTTTGTTAATGCATCTGCAACATTCTTCACAATATCTACCTTCTCCAAAGTTACCTTTCCATCTTCCACCATATCTCTCACAAAGTGAAACTGCACATCAATGTGCTTCATTCTGGCATGAAAAGTTGGATTCTTCACAAGGCAAATAGCATTCTGACTGTCACACAAAATAGTAATCTGTTCTGCATCAACACCAACATCAGAACACAATCTCCTAAGCCAAATGGCTTCCTTACAAGAATGAGTAGTAGCCATGTACTCAACTTCTATAGTGGACAAAGCAACCACAGGTTGTCGCTTACTCATCCAACTGATAGCACCACCAAACATAGTGAACACATAAGCACTGGTGGATCTCCTACTGTCAATATTGTACACACTCAAATGGTGCACTTCTCTAAGTCATTACATCAAAGGAAATCCATGAAAGGGAAACCTTCAATAGCGACCTAGAGCTCTCTATGTATGGAGTTGCAAGATTGTAAAATTTCTCTCAGCTAGAGCTAATAAACTTATGACCTTGCTAGTCAACCACACAATGAGAGATTCAAGTGAAGACAAGGGCAAGAGTGCCAATATCCCCAAGAATCGCTATGAAATGCAAATGCAAACTAGATTAAGAATGAGGATGCAAGCTAGTCTATGAAAATGAAAGTGCAAACTAGTCTATGAAAGGAAAGTACAAGTCTTACAATCCCTCCTAATTAAACTATGTGAGATTAATCTATAGCATAAAGAAAGTCTATATTAAGAATGCCATGATTGTGCAACTATGAAAGAAAGAAAGCAAGCTAAATGAAATGTAACCACAATGTCTTCAAAGCTTGAATGCAAGAATGTCTTCAAAGAGCTCCAAATGACCTAGAAAACCTACAACATAACATTAGCATAAAAGAGATGGATATGTAAATGAGGAAGAGAGCTCTTCTTTTATAGGAAATGAGGAGGAATGGACCATGAAGATTAAGAGGCAAAAGATTTAATCAATGGTGGAGCATCAAAGAGGAGAAATCCATGTGCACAAATATCCTCCAATGGGAAAATAAGAGTAGACTTTTGTGTCCATATGAGACAAAAAGTATTTTTTTCCCTTTTTATAAAATAAGAATAATGCTTTATTTGTGCAACTTAGGATAAGATGAAAAGTGGGGGCTTTTTATTTATTAAAAGGGGAGGACATATTCCTTTTAAATAAATAAAGACTTAGGATAAAATGGTTAGCCCAAGGCAAATAATCAAAAATGATAAAATAGGACTTGATCAAGGAAATTGATATAATTGATAAAATGCTAATTTTTAAAAATATTGATTCAGGGATTTGATAAATTGTTAAATGGGGGCCCAAAGTCTAGGTGACCATTTTAGGGTGCATACATTTGCTCCTCTTTGACTAATGTGTGATCATTTTGGGAACACATGTGGTCAAAGAAGAATTGAAATGTGAGATCGATTTGGGAAAACAATCCAGACGTGTGATCATTCTGGGAACATGCTAGGACAAAAATAAATCGGCTGAAAGACAAGACCAACACCGTTGCTGTTAAGTGATAGTCAAGTCTCAAAATAAAAATCTCAAGCTAAGTTGAATGATAAAGTTAAATCAAATATTAAAGCTGATAGGTACTGCCCCCTCAGAATCGAAATTGAAATCAGGTAGAGGAGAACAACAAATTGATAAACTTGATCAAAGCACTAGAAATCATGATCGAAGATGAAGCATGATAGGATAACCACTAAGCAATGAAAACATGCCCCAATTTGACTGAAAAGATGAAGTCAAACCTTAGAGAAAGGAAGCGAATGAAAAAAAATGATAGACTAGGAGGTTGGAAGAGATGGGGGTGAAGAAATAAAGATGCCCCAACAAAGATTGAAGGATCAAGCCTCAAAAGGTCAGCCAACTGCGCAGAAGAAGAGAAATTTTTGAAATGTGATTTTGACTATCAAGATTAACTCGAATTTCAATTTCAAGTCAAAAAATGGATCTAGGACGTCAAAATTAGCTAGGGGTGCAATTTTTGCACAATTCTGAGGTGTTTTGAAAATTAGGTCAAAAAGTTAAAATGCTATAAAAGATGATAAGATGTGGAAAGATAAGGAGTGAAAGACATGATTGAGAAAAGGAAAGGTGAGCGCAGTTGACCGACAAGTCCGTGAAAGATAAAAGGAGAGCTCTCTCCATATGCAAGATGCAAAACTAAACTAACATGAACCTAAAAATGCAAGCTACTATGAAAAAGTGGTTGACTTGCAAGGTCACAATGCTTATAGATATCTAATTATCATCATCGAGCATTATTGGTAGCATCATAAGATCATACAATACACACTAGTATGATTATGTGAATATGAATATGATCTATATCAGATAGAGATGTGGGAATCCCACCTAGGCACCAAAGACATGTAGGTCAAGATGACTAGTGCAGTGAGATTACCTAAGTTTGTTATGGCAAGATTATGCTTGTATCAAGACACATGAAAGTCAGGGTATCTATAAGCATGCACTCACATAAAAATAAAAAAAAGTCAAGGATAATACCTTGTCAATCCCTAGTGTCAAGTAAGACCAGCATAAATGCTCATGACAGTTAGGATCAACGAAATATACCCACAAGCAGATAAAGAAATAAAACATGTTCTCATACCCTCGATCTTCTAGCAATGCATCATCGAAAACTTCTCAGGGAGAGACCACTCATCAAAGAAATCCTCATAGACAGCACACAAAGAAAAATAAAGTTAACATATCTCAATTGAGTTGATTGTTGAAGTGCGTGTGTGTTGGTCATAGAGTCAAACTTTGAGTATCAGATTTGCTAATGAGCGATATCGCATCATACTTAGACTGGTGGGTAAGACATCTGATAAGTGTTGAGAAACACTCGACGCTAGGGTAGTGTTGAAAAACACTGTTGGGTGGTGTCGAAAAACACTGTTTGTGAAATGCCCCAAGAGACAAACGCACCTAAAGGACCTATGCTAACAGGTATGCCCCCTAGACAAAAATAAAGACCAATTCCAGACCAAGTCAAATAAGGTCAAGGCATGATGGAGAATGGCTAAGTGTCGAGGACGCATGCTAAAAGACAAGGGTGCAAAGGCCTCAAGTAGCGCCTGTTTCCAAGTTTTCACCACTTGGATATTTTTTTATTTTTTCAATTTTTTTGTATTTTTTCTACCAAGGCGCCTGTTTCCAGGTTTTCACCAAGGCACTTTTTCTATTTTTTTGATTTTTTTGTATTTTTTCAGGACTTTATATGCTTTTTAGAATTTTTTCAACATCATATATGAATTTTTTTGGAATTTTTTCATGATCAATAAATATGTACGAAGGATGCCCCCAGACTGAATAGGCATTGTGGATAGAACTTCTTGAGGTGAAAACAATTGATAGGATCAAGGAGCTATTCTCCATCTTCATCAGATAACAAGTAAGCACCTATCCCAAAAGTAGCTATGATGACATATGGCCCAAACTAATTAGGTTCGAACTTACCCTTTTGCTCTCTATTTTGTTGGTTCTTAGGGTTCTCTCACAAAACAAGATCACCTACTTGAAACTCTCTAGGGTGAACCTTCTTGTTGAATGCCTTTGACATATGCTTCTAATACACTCTCATATGATCAAATAAGGCCTTGTGCTTCTCATCTAGAAGTTCTAAGTCTTGTAACCTCATGGCATGATAATCGTCATCTATTATCAAACCTTTGAGAGAGACTCTAAGTGAAGGGATATCTACTTCTAAAGGTAATACTGCTTCAGCGCCATAGGTAAGGGTAAAAGGAGTAGCCCCTGTTGGAGTACGTATACTTGTTCTATAAGCCCATAAGGCTGGATGGATCTATAAATGCCAGTCCCTACCATTCTTGTGAACTATTCTATGGAGAATCTTAAGAATGGTTTTATTAGAAGCCTCTGCTTGTCCATTTCCTTGTGGGAAGTAAATGGAGGACCAATGCTATTTTATCTTGAATTTCTTGCAGAGGTGTGTAAGGTCCTTATTTTTTAACTGACCTCCATTGTCAATGATTATCTCAGAAGGTATCCCAAACTGACAAATGATGTGATTCAATATGAACAAAGAGATTGTCTTTCCTAAAGCAATAGACAGTGGAATGGCTTCTACCCATTTGGTAAAATAGTCAGTAGTAGTAATAATGAATTTATGTCCACTTGATGAGTTGGGATGAATCTACCCAACAAGGTCAAAGGCCCAACGCTGAAATGGCCAATGAGAAATAGAAGGAATAAGCTCCCTACCTGGAGCATGAATTAGGTTTCCATGTTTCTGACACTTTTCACAATACTTGGCAAACGCTATAGCATCCATCTGCATTGTGGGCCAATAGTACCCCGCCCTAAGAAACCTTCGGGCCATGGAAAGACCATTAGAATGTCCTCCACAAATACCCTCGTGAATGTCAACTAACGCTTGGTTGGACTCATCCTTTTCCAAGCACCTAAGAAGTGTCCCATCTAAACCCCTCCTATACAGATCACCAGAGATAAGGGTATGGCGAGAGGCGTTACAAACAAGGTTTCTTCTTTTAGAGTGACTAAAGGTTTCGGGGATGATGCCATCACAGAGATATGAGTAAATAGCACCATAGCGGAATGAGTCATGGCTAACCAAGGTAGAAATGGCATGGCTGTCTGAGGAGTAAAAAATGGGGTGACGTAGCTCTTCCACAAGGAATTCAAATCTTGATTCGTGTTGTTCCAATTGAAGGAGTGAAGCTAGTGTAGCCATAGCATCTGCTGCCTTGTTTTCTACTCTAGGGATATGTTGAAATGTCACAAATGTGAAGTAACGTCGCAATGAATCAACCATCTTTTTGTAAGGTATCATCTTATCATCCCTAGTTTGGTACTCTTCATTTACTTGGTTGATAATTATTTGTGAATCCCCAAAGACATGTAACTCTGTTATATTCCACTCTATAGCCATCTTAAGTCCATTGGTTAGAGCCTCATATTTTGCAATATTATTTGTGCATGGAAAAAAAAGTTTGTAAGACTTAGGTATGTTGTACCCATGAGGAGAAATAAACAATACTCCAGCTCCTGATCCATTTTGCATATTTGAACCATTAAAGAACATTTTCCAAGTACACGTGGTCATGTACATGATATGCTCATCTGGGAATTCCACTTGAATAGGCATGCTATCCTTGACTGGGAAATCAGCAAGTTGATCCGCAATAGCTTGCCCTTTTATAGCCTTACGCTCAATGTACTCTATATCAAATTCTAACAAAACCATCATCCACTTAGCAAGTCTACCCATGAGAGTAGCCTTACTAAGCAAATACTTAAGAGGATCAATTTTTGCAACAAGATGTATAGTATGGGCAAGCATGTAGTGTCGCAACTTTTGGGAAGCAAACACTACCGCAAGACAAGACTTCTCAATACTATTATAATTGATCTCATAAGATACTAGAGTATGACTAATGTAGTAGATGGCTCTTTCCTTCCCAGTATCATCAAGTTGAGCCAAAAATGCCCCAAGGAAGATTCTGTCACTGAGATGTACAAAATTAACGATTTTCCTGGGATAGGAGGCATTAAAATTGGAGGATTAGCCAAGTATTGCTTTATTTGATCTAGACTCTTTTGGCAATCCTCATTCCAAGCACATGTGGCTCCCTTATGCAATGTCTTGTTGAATGGTTGTGCTCTATCTGCAAGCTATGAAATAAACCTCCATATGGATTGGAGTCATCCTTGAAGACTTCTCATTTGACTAATGTTCTTAGGAGGTAGCATATCTAATATAGCTTGAACCTTTTAAAGATCCACCTCTATTCCTTTGGCTGAAATTATGAATCCTAGAAGTTTACCTGAGGTAACCCCAAATGCACACTTTTTTGGATTCAATCTTAATTGAAACTGCTCCATTCGATCTAGAATTACTTCCAAATCTTCTAGGTGTGTATCCCTTTTCTTAGACTTGGCCAAAGTATCATCCACATAATCCTCCATGTTTTTATGCATCATATCATGAAATATTGTGGTCATAGCTCTTTGGTATGTGGCTCCTGCATTTTTGAAGCCAAATGGCATGACGTTCCAACAATAGGTTCCCCATGCACATGTGAAGGTTGTCTTTTCTTGATCCTCACGAGCTATTTTTATTTGGTTATAACCAGAAAAACCATCCATTAAAGAGTATATCTCATAGCCTGCAGTCATATCCACTATCATGTCTATGTTAGGGAGTGGAAAGTCATCCTTTGGGAAAGCTTTGTTGAGATCCCTGAAGTCTATGCATACACGAATGGACCCATCATGTTTTGAAACTGGAACAATATTTGAGATCCACTCGGCATAGTCGATAGCTCTAATAAATCCTGCTCCTAAGAGCTTTTCTAATTTAGCCTTAACAAGGAGAGCTATGTAAGGATGCATTTTCCTCAACTTCTATTTTACTGGTTTAATTCCTAGAGCTATAGATAAGTGATGCATAATAAGATTAGTGTCAAGCCCTGGCATGTCTGAGTATGTCCAAGCAAAATTGATTTTCTTCTTTCGTAAGAACTTTGTGTATGCCTCTTTTTCTTGCACTAACAGAGACTGAGCTAGATGTATCACTTGTGGAGCCTCTATAGTATTCAAATTTACTGGTTGTGTAGGCTCAATAAGAACTAATGACCTGTCTTGGAAATAACTCATTAGGTTATTAAGTACCCCATCCATAGGTGCCTCAAAGAGGTTTTCACCTTCGGATACATCTTTTATTTTTGCTATTTTGGGTTCTGACACCACCACAAAATGGTTTTTTCCATCAGAACCATTTTTCTTTTGTTTTGTTTCTGTTAATTTTCGACTGAGGTACTTAATATCTGGCTCTATCATACTTGTAGTAGGTTCACTAGTGGAAGAGACTATAGGCTCAAGGGCATTAAAGTAGCATGCTATCTCCTAGTCATTCTGGAAGGTTGGGAGCTGAGGCTCTTGATAGCGCTGAGACCAGTCAATGAGGTCGAAGTGAACATATTAGGAATAAGGTGTCTCAACCTTGGATAATTCCTATTCTTATTATTTGTTTTGTAAATGTATTTTTTTGCAAATAATGTAATTAAGTGTGAGTGTACATGTCTAGTTGGCATGTTGATGTGTCACTCCACTTGATGTGTCGACATCTTGTGCATAAGGAGATCATGACTGAAACGGTCATGACGGATTCTTATGACGTGTAAGAACTATTTAAGGAATGTGCTATGATAGGGGTAAGAGCATCTTATGACTTCGGCCTATTTGGGCGCCCAAGAAGAAGTGGTTGGTGTGTGTAAGAGAATATGCCAAAAATAGGTTGGTATGACAGATTCTCTTACACTTCTCTTGTGACCGTTATTTTTGGTGGATTCTATGACAAGCTGTCATAGTCTATTCTAGGGATGGATGCCTATTCTTGGGATTGCATGTAACAACTGTGTACATGTGGCTTTGTGCATAGGTCTTGGTGGTTGTGCCTATTTTTGGGTCCAGAGGAGTCTATATATATGATGTTGCTCCTATGGGAGAGATATAACAAAAATTTAAGTCTTGTTGGCTTTGTCTCTCTTTTCTTGAAAGAACTTGCATTGCAAGTGTATTGTAATCTTTGTGTTGAAGATAATACATTGTGCAAGTTTTGGAGTGCTGGGGTTTTTTACCGAAAGGTTTTCCCCAGGGTATATCATTGTGTCATTCTCTATTTTTTCTGTATGTATGGTATGTGGTTGCAATATTTTTGTTAAAGTAGTTAACGAATTTGAAATTGTAAGGATTTATAAGAATTTGCACAACACTCTCCTATAGAGATTAGCGTAGGAAGTTGTTTCCGCACCTGAGTTTCCTTACAAGTGGTATCAGAGCTTGATCAACTTTTGATCCTAGTTGTTGGGTAGGGTTTTTTGAGCTGATCTCAAGTTTGAGTGGGAGTTTTTTGCAGAGCATTCTGAATCTTATTTGCAGATTGAGATGGCAAGTTCATCATATGGAAGAATGGAGGTGGAGAAATTTAATGGCACTAATTTTGAGTTGTGGAAACTCAAGATGGAAGACATGTTGGAAGATCATGACCTATGGGAAGTAACTTCAAGTGCTACAAGACCAGCAACTATAGCTCAAGCAGATTGGGATATCAAAGACTGTAAAGCTAAGGGTCTCATAAGACTCTGTTTAACCGATGCAGTCCTTCTGAATGTTCTAGATGAGAAAACCACAAATAGTTTGTGGGAAAGACTTGCGGCCATGTATCAGGCCAAATCTCTGGTGAACAAGTTGTTCCTGAGGAAGAAGTTATACTCTTTGTAAATGGAGGAAGGTGGATCCTTAACGGATCATTTAAATGCATTTAATCTGTTGGCTGCACAGTTGACATCAACTGGTGTCAAGTTAGAGGAGGAGGATCATTGCTACACACTTTTGTGTTCTTTACTGGATTCATGGGACCATCTTGTGATGGCTCTCGGAAGCACTTTAGTCACCTTCAAAATAGATGATGTGGTGTCTTCACTGCTATCAGAGGAGATGCGGAGAAAGGCTTCCGTTTCAGAAAAAGAAGCCCTTGCTGTTCGTGGGAGATCCACTGAAAGAGGGAAGAAAAATGACAATAAGTCTGACAATAAGAGTAGATCCAAATCCCATGGGAAGTCAAAGATTTCCAATAATTCCAAGGCAAAATGTTGGAACTGTGATAAATCTGGGCACTTCCGTAAAGACTGCAAACAGCTGAAGAAGAAGAAGAAAGGTTCAGATTCAGCTTTAGAAAGATCTCAAGAAGATGGTGATGCATTCATCACATCTTTGGCAGCCCATGCATTTGATGATGTGTGGTTGGTTGACTCAGGTGCATCTTTTCACATGACCTCTCATCGAAACTAGTTCTCAAAATATGAAGAGTTCAATGGTGGAAAGGTGTACTTGGGTGATGATTCTCACCTAAAGATAGTTGGACGCGGAAGGGTCACTATCAAATTTCCTGATGGACAAGTAAAGGGAATCAACAGAGTTATGCACATTCTAGGTTTGGCACGAAACCTATTATCTATAAGTATGTTGAATGATGTAGGTGTGCAAGTTGTTTTTTCGAAAGAAGGATGCAAGATGATGAGAGGATCATTAGTGCTTGCAAGGGGTACTAGGAGAGGTACCTTATTTCAGCTAGATGCATGTATTCCTCTATGTAATAGTTCTTCATCCTCACCATCTGAACAAGCAGTGAAGAAGTCTATGGCTATTGGTTCTGATGGTAGTGCAAATACTTTGGAAGGTAAGCTTCCTGTAGAAAAGACAATGTTGTGGCATATGAGATTTGGCCACATTGGTGAAAAGGGTCTCAGAACCCCCTGAAAAATAAAAATCTCATTGAGGGGTTAAATGATTGCAATCTCAAGTTTGACTTCTGCGAACACTGTGTCTATGGTAAACAAAATTGTGTTCAGTTTTACTCTAGTTCTCACAAATCTTCTGATGTTTTGGATCTTATTCATTCTGATGTATTTGGTCCTGTAAAAGTTCCTTCAATCTCCAAGTCTGTATTTTTTGTATCTTTCATAGATGATTACAGTAGAAGGATGTGGATTTATTTCCTTAAAAGTAAGACATGAGTCTTTAGTCGGTTCAAGGAATTTAAAGCTCTTGTAGCGAATCAGACTAGTAAGAAGATTAAGTGTGTGAGAACTGACAATGGTGGTGAGTTTTGCTCAGCAGAGTTTGAACAGTTCTGTATAGAACAAGGTATCGAGAGGCACAATTCAACTCCTTATACCCCATAGCAAAATGGAGTTGCAGAGAGAATGAACAGGACACTGATGGAGAAGGCTAGGAGTATGCTTAGTGGAGATAGTTTAGAACAAAGGTTTTGGGCCGAAGCTGTGGCCACTGCTTGCTATCTGGTTAATAGATCTCCTACATTAGCCCTTGTTGATGAAAAAGAAAAGGAAAAAGATGTTGTTCAGTTGCCTCCTACCCCTGAGAAGACTGAACAGAGAGACCATGTTGGGTCTAATGATGAGGAGAGCTCTAGCAGCTTTGATAGATCAGAAGAAGAGGAAGAACAACCTCAACCTTAGCCCTTGAGGAGATCCACGAGAGAAAGAAAGCAACCAGAAAGGTTTGGTTATTCTATGTTAGATTCTAGTTGTGCCTTTTCTTTGATTACTAACACTGATGAGCCTAGATCTATGAAAGAGGCTTTGGGCATGGAAGATGCAGGTTCCTGGATTGAGGCTATGGATGATGAAATGACTTCATTAGAGAAAAACAAAACTTGGGACCTTGTACCTTTTCCTAAAGGGAGAAAATCTGTTGGCTGTAAATGGGTGTTCAAGAAGAAATTTTGTGCAGATGGCAGTGTTGAAAGGTATAAAGCTAGATTAGTTGCAAATGGGTATTCACAGGTAGAGGGAATAGATTATGGTGAAATATTCTCTCCTGTTGCAAATTTAACATCCATTAGATTTATGTTATCTCTTATTGCATCATATGATTTAGAGATAGAATAGATGGATGTGAAGACAACTTTCCTTCATGGTGATTTGGAGGAAGAGATTTATATGTCATAGCCTGAGCACTACATTGTTAAAGGTAAAGAATCCTTAGTTTGTAGATTAAAGAAATCTCTATATGGTTTGAAGCAATCTCCTAGGATGTGGTACCTTAAGTTTGATGCCTTTGTGTTGTCAATTGGATTTGTAAGATCAAAATCAGATCATTGTGTTTATTTCAGAGTTGAAAATGATCACCTTCTTATTGTTGCATTATATGTTGATGATATGTTGCTATTTGGGAAGGGTAAGGGTATGATTTCTGATTTTAAATCTCAGTTGTCAGCACAGTTTGAGATGAAAGATCTTGGGGCAGCTAGGTGCATCTTGGGTATGGAAATCAGTAGAGACAGGTCTAACAGAAAACTTTGGTTGAGTTAGAGTAAGTATGTGAAATCTATGTTGGACAGGTTCAGCATGGCAGATTGTAGACCACTATGTGTTCCTATTTCTATGGGAACAAATTTATCTGTAGATGATTGTCCAAAATCTCCTAGTGAGGTGGAGGACATGAGTAGAGTACCTTATGCTAGTGCAATTAGTAGTCTTATGTATGCTATGGTCTGTACTAGACCAGACATTGCCCAAGCAGTGGGAGTCTTGAGTCAGTTTATGGCTAATCCTGGATGGGTACATTGGGATGCAGTTAAGCGAGTATTTAGATATTTGAGGGGTACATCAAATTACTCCATATGTTATCATGGTAACTCTTCTAGATCTCCGCATTCAGTTTGTATTTGTGGGTTTGTGGATTCAAATTGGGTAGGTGATATTGACAGCAGGAGATCCACCAGTGCTTATGTGTTCACTATGTTTGGTGGTGCCATCAGTTGGATGAGTAAGCGACAACCTGTGGTTGCTTTGTCCACTACAGAAGCTGAGTACATGGCTGCTAATCATGCTTGTAAAGAAGCCATTTGGCTTAGAAGATTGTGTTCTGATGTTGGTGTTGATGTAGAACAAATTACTATTTGGTGTGACAGTCAGAGTGCTATTTGCCTTGCAAAGAATCCAACTTTCCATGCCAGAACGAAGCACATTGATGTGCAGTTTCACTTTGTGAGAGATATGGTGGAAGATGGAAAGGTAACTTTGGAGAAGGTAGATACTGTGAAGAATGTTGCAGATGCATTAACGAAACCAGTGGGCACTGAGAAGTTCAGATGGTGTTCAGATTCTATGGGCCTTTTGGCCTATAGCGGTTAAAGTTCCTGTTATGTTCCTATTGCTCTTACAAGGTGTTTGACAAGTGGGAGAATGTTAGGAATAAGGTGTCTCAACCTTGGATAATTCCTATTCTTATTATTTGTTTTGTAAATGTATTTTTTTGCAAATAATGTAATTAAGTGTGAGTGTACATGTCTAGTTGGCATGTTGATGTGTCACTCCACTTGATGTGTCGACATCTTGTGCGTAAGGAGATCATGACTGAAATGGTCATGACGGATTCCTATGATGCATAAGAACTATTTAAGGAATGTGCTATGACATGTGTAAGAGCATCTTATGACTTCGGCCTATTTGGGTGCCCAAGAAGAAGTGGTTGGTGTGTGTAAGAGAATATGCCAAAAATAGGTTGGTATGATAGATTCTCTTACACTTCTCTTGTGACCGTTATTTTTGGTGAATTCTATGACAAGCTGTCATAGTCTATTCTAGGGATGGATGCCTATTCTTGGGATTGCATGTAACAACTGTGTACATGTGGCTTTGTGCATGGGTCTTGGTGGTTGTGCCTATTTTTGGGTCTAGAGGAGTCTATATATATGATGCTGCTCCTATGGGAGAGATATAATAGAAATTTAAGTCTTGTTGGCTTTGTCTCTCTTTTCCTGAAAGAACTTGCATTGCAAGTGTATTGTAATCTTTGTGTTGAAGATAATACATTGTGCAGGTTTTCGAGTGCTGGGGTTTTTTACCGAAAGGTTTTCCCTAGGGTATATCATTGTGTCATTCTCTATTTTTTCTGTATGTATGGTATGTGGTTGCAATATCTTTGTTAAAGTAGTTAACGAATCTAAAATTGTAAGGATTTATAAGAATTTGCACAATACTCTCCTATAGAGATTAGCGTAGGAAGCTATTTCCGCACCTAAGTTTCCTTACAGAACAAGGGGTAGATTAATTGTAGGTTCAATTTTATTGATACGAAATTTGTTATCTCTGGCGATCGCATACTTAGGATCTGTCAAGTTTTCTTCTAAGATACTCAAATTAGGACTCGTCCTACCAAATGAAGCGTCGTCCACTAAGGCAATTTGAGGAGTCGAATCCTCTAGTCCTACACTAGGCTCGTTGGTCACATTGGGTTGAGTACTATAGGTATGGACAACATCCATGTCCAAATCAATTGTTTCATCTAAAAGGGAGTCCCACTCGAACTCATGCGAATCTATTTCTAAATCTCTGCTGGGATGTTTGCACCAAGAAGGCTTGGGATACCCTGATGTAGAAGCTTCAAGATTGTGAAGGGTATCACCTTCTCTGATGTCTGTATTTTTAGCTGTTGAATCATTTGAATTCCCCCCAAAGGAGATTGGTGGAAGGCACCCAATCATCAGTCATGTCTTGCTGGTTTTGAAAATTGGGTGTATAATCTGAGTCACTGTCACTATCTGTTGCAACTAGGATAGGGATGCTTGTCTTCTTTTCATGATCAAAGCCTAGGCCAACTATTGACTTAGTCCTACAACCAAAAAGAGCATGGTTGAGTGGTTCAGCCTTGGCATCTAACCTATGACTAAGAGGGCCATGACCTGGGTAGCCCATGTTTTTAACCAAAGTATACCCTCTTCCATAGGTTTTAGGAGATGGCACAAAATTATTGTTGTGTTGATAATTTTCTTCTCTATAAATCCAATCTCTAATGGCTACCTCATATTTCTCCTCATGAATAGCTATTGAGGACTCTACAAACTTTCCAAACAAGGTCATAGCTGAGGATGAAGGTTTCCTCTCAGGTGAAGGTTTTCCATAAGACCTAGGCGAGATTGGCATTTTTGTGAAGGAATCCATTTGGTAGTCTCCCATGCCAAGGTCTATGGACTTAAACTTACTCTTACACTGCTCAAGAGCATCATCAAAATTATCAACCTCTCTATTCAAAGGGACATGAGAGGCAGCTGAAATCACATTAACAGATAATGTACTATCCCCTGGTATGCATACTTCAACTCCATTGTAAGGGAACTTAACACATTGGTGGTAGGTAGATGGTACTACTTGCATGTCATGAATCCATGGCCTACCCAACAAGATATTATATGCCAAAGGTTTGACATCAACAATCTGGAACAAAATGTCCTTTTCCACAAGACCGATCCTAACAGGAAGAACAACCAATCCCTTAGAGCTTCACTCTGCTTCATCATAGGCTTTAATTGTGATCTTCTTCCTAGTGTCAATTATTTTCTTAGAATATCCCAAAGCTTTCAATAGACTCAAAGAGAAAATATTAAGCCCAACACCCCCATCTATTAACATGTACCTAACACGGGTTTTGTCGATCATGACCTCGATATGAAGGGCCAAATTATGTGAATGACTTAATGCTTTGTTGTCCTCTTCTGAAAATGTGAGGTAATGAGGGCTAGCAAGGTGATTGACCATGTTCTGGAATTTATTAACATCTATGTCATTAGGAACATTAGTGGCTTGCAAGGCATCCTCAAGGACATGCCTGTGTCTAGGAAACAATTCTAAGAGCTCAAAAATGGAAATTTGTGCTGGCGTTCGCTGTAACTGATCAACAAGGTTTTAACTCATATCAGGACCAAATGTAGACTTGGGAGGAACACTTTTGGACACTGGTTGCTTGGATTTGCTAGAATTAGGACCTCTAATGATAATAGGACCTTGGGATTGACTCCTAGTAACAGCATTGAGAGGCTGAGATGACCTTCGAGATTGAGGACCCCTAAGCACAACAACAGGTCCTTCGTCAAATATGGGAGGTGAGTTTACATCATAACCATAGGGATCTTTCCCCCTCATCATGTTGACATCATTGTCCACAACTTCAAGCATATTGATGACATTTTCTGTAGTTGTATAGGTATAATTGATTGTGGCCTTACCATTCTTGTTTTTAGAAGTCTCCCCCTTCTCATACTTAGGCAAGGGCTCTTTAAAGGCCTTGTGGTCTACATTTGTGGTCATCCCGTCAACTTGTAATTTCTTAGTCTCAATAAGGTCTTGAACAAGATGTTTAAGTTTAAAACAATTTTCAATGTCATGTCCAATCCCATTGTGGTATACAAAGTAAGCTTTCTCATTCCACCAATAAGGTTTAGGATCCAGTATGCGAAACTTTGTAGGATCCTGAGGTTGTGCCAAATAATAAGCAATCAAGGTCTTAAAAATATCTGCAGAAGAGTCTCCAAACTTAGTGAATTACCTCTTTCCTAACTTAGGTTTATCTTGATACTTGGGCTTGTGCTCTTGATGATCTAAGGATGTCTGCAGCTTCATAGCTTGAACTGCATTAGATAGATTAAAAACTCCTTGTTCCTTAGGTTGTGGAGAGTCAACAACTCCGTCATTGACTACTTGCTTATTTTTGTTCCAATATGAGTTCTTTTTATCCTTATTGTTGTTGTTATTGTTTGGGCCATTGTTGTTGTTACTTTGTTTGGCCAAAATACCTTGTTCTTTTAGAACATCCTCGATGTGACATGCAATTTCTATCATAGTGTCAAAAGAATTAAAGACCATTTTTCTAACTTCATATCTTAATTTTGGCACTAGATTGCTCACAATTATATCAATCCTTTCTTCCTCGGGGATGGTCCTAGAATATTTGGAGCATAAGCGTCTCCACCTTTGTAAAAATGTCACAAAGGGTTCCCCCTGATTTTGTTTTAGCTTGCACAAATCAAGCATGGTGACCGACCTTGATAGATTATATGCAAAGTGCTGCACAAACCTTTGGACAAGTTCTTTGAATGTTTTAGTAGGAGGGGTAAGGATAGTAAACCACTCCATAGCTTGGCCCTTTAAGGCTCCTTGGGAATAATCTCATAAGGTAGGAGTCCTCGTGATGAAATTCAAAGCTCACGATATAGAATTGTCGTACATGGTCATGGGGGTCACCACTACCATCATATTTGTCATATGTGAGGATTTCAACCTTTCTAGGAAAATCTACCATAACCACACTCTTGTCAATGGGATTGGGACATATGGAGTCCAAGTTGAAGGTATTCTTTGGAGCCATCATTTTCTCCATAGTCTTTTGCATCTGCTTAATCACCTCATCAGTTGAAGGGTTTTGCTTCTTAATTTTTCTGTCCACATCAAAGTTGTATGGGACCCTTGCACCCTTGTTGATCAAGCTTTCCAAGAATTGATCCTTATTTTTCTCAACATATTTTTCCACATATTGTTGAAATAGTGGTTGTTGTTGCATTCTCATAAAATTGTGAGTATCAAAGTTGGCATTACTTCCTCCATGTTGAGAGTCATGATGTGCTCATTGGGAGGGATCTCTTGATAGTCTAGGAGGTGTGTGTCTCCTATAATGTGCATGTCGAGAAGTCCTTCTTCCTCTAGGACTAGGTGATCTTGAAGGGGTCCTTGACCTCCTTCTACTTCTTGGAGTTGCTGAGGGAGTTGATGGTGGAGAGTTGGTTCCATTGTTGGTACCCCTGTTGTTGAATTGATTGTTGAGTTGTTGGGCCAATATCCTATCTTGTTCCTCTTGGAATGCTTTTCTCTTTATGTCCAACAAGGATCGTTGTTCCTCTTCTAGAAGCCTAAGTTTTTCTTCTTTTGCAGCTCGTTCATTTTTTGTAGCCTATTTTTCCCGCTCAATTCTTTTTAGCCTCTCACTTGTATATCTTGAAGTTGTTTTTAGTGGGGAACTTGGTCTTGAATGGTTGAACAAGTTAGCTACGTTCACATGAGCATCATAAGATTGGTTGTTTTGGTCCTCATGTTGTGACTATGCATCTTGATGAGCTAGTGCATAATGTCTTTCGGCTCGTTGTTGAGCATCTAGATATCTTGAATTAATAGGAGGTGAGTCAAGTTGATTGCCATCTTCGAATGACATGTTTCTCCTATGTCTCTAAAAAATGTCACCAAGCGATTGATCTATTATTTCTCTTTGTTGTTTGGTCAAGGTATAACTCATATCCATATTTGATGAAAAATGTGCTACAGAGGTACTCAATTCGCAAGGATTACTCTTTGGGTCAAAACAAACCTCAGACTCACTCTTACGAGATTGATCGAAAATGGGCTCTTTTCCCTTTCACTGTTGACGAGTCTTAACTAAGGGTAACTGATTATAGACAACTGGGGGTCATTTCCCTTGATTCACTTGGTACCTTATTGTAACTGACATGAAAGAAAAAGATTCTTGATGATAAGGTGACCTCTCAAAGTGTCAACACTAAACTAGGATAATAAAAGTTCTCTAATGTCCAAAAAAAAAGAGATGGTAAGATAGAAATTGCAAAAGGTGTTACCAACACTGTCAAAGAGGTGCTTAAATTAAAGGATCAATATCCTTGCACATTTGAACCAGGAGGATGGACTTAGCCAAATTGTATAATTAAAATTGAATTTGAATGGAAATGATTTGGACAAAAAGAGTACTAAAATTCTCCAAGAATGTTACTAACAACTCTAGAGATGTACTTTCTCAATAGGAATAATCTTCTAATTTGACAATTCTTCCCGAGGTGACTTGGTAAATCAAATGACACTACCCCTAGAGGGCTAAAAATAGAAATTCAAAGTAAAGACAAGCTTCCAACAGCAAGATAAGTTACCTTCCTAAAGACCTAGCCAACTAAAAGCAACTACGAAATGACTGAAACCAGGTATACAACAAAAAATTCTCAGGCGACACTTCCCAGGCTAACCAGACGATACTGTTGCTAGTTTGTACGACACTTGACCAGAATTCTATGAAATGTGCATTTTTAGGTCTGTTTGATCAAAATTTTCAATCTAAGGGTTGATTTTTTCAATCTCAATCACAATATCAGCAGAAATTCGATAGGTTTGCAAACAGTAAGGGATCAAACATGTCTTAAAACACTTGAAACAAGGGCAAAAGCAACCTTGCCAAGGCAAAAACTTGTGATATCAAAATAGAAAAACACCCTATGAATACTACTGATTGTTTGAATGTTCAAGAACATTAACACTAGTATTACACAATCGAAGACACTTCAAGCAACATCTATCCTAGAAAGTCAAGGCTCATTACTTATCAACTTGGCCCACAACTTGATGTCCCCTCACCTCACACAAAGTGGTTACCCACAATAGATGTTGGCTTTGTCATGTAAGTGTCAATGACACAACCAAAAGAACACATATGGTGAGTATCTTGAGTTGATATGGGTTATTCCACTTGGATCAATCCTTGCACCAAGAAGCTAAGCAACAAAATAGGGTGGCCTCTATCTATGGTTCTTAGTAAGGGCTTCCATTCGTAGTACCCCTCTTGCTCCCCAAAGGGACTCCTTACCTTGCGGCAAGTAACAGACCTCGCGACCTCAAGAGTACCTTAAGCATTCTTGCTCAATATTTTCCTCATGGTCACAATCCCACAAGTACTCACATCAAGCGAAGAAAAGCACTACGTCTACCAAGGTTTTGTGTCCTTGATAGCCTTGAGTTTATAGTGGGTCAGAATAGCCGACAATAAGCTTGTCCCTTCTTGGGTCGTTCCTCTTGATTTCTCAAGAGTAGGCCCACTAAAGGATTCTAAAAGATCTAAACAAAAAGTGGATCAACTTATGAGGTTCAAGGTTTTTGTTTCACCACAAGGGTGAAGAGCATACTCCCCTATCTCAAAGTTTTCTCCCAAACACACCAAGCAAATGTTCAATTACCCTCTTGCTTTCAAAATCCAAAGATGGGTCAAGATTTTCTATTTCACCACAAGGGTGAAGAGCATACTTCTCCTACCACCCAAGAATTCCTACAACAAGATATTATGTTCCTATGAAATGAAACAACTAGTAATTGCCACACTTGAAATGAAATAAATAATAAGCACTTCTTTTTTCTTTTTTTTTTATGCTTTGGGCAGCCCTACAAAAATCGTTAGTAGCCCTTGTGCATTTGAAGCTTTGACATGTGTTCTTTTGGCAAAATATTTCAAGCAATGAGAGCACCTACAAGCGCAACTTGTTAGCCCCACAATGGTTAGCACATCAAAAATTAGATAATCTGCAAGTAAAATAGCTAATCAAATGGTAGAATTTGGGAATGAAACTAGCATCATTGGATTAGGCTCGGAAAGACCTTTCCAACGATATATCACACTTCAATTTTTGATACCGTTTGCAAAAATTTCTCAAAAATGGGTGCGTAAAATTTAGGAAAACTGAAAACAGCAAACAAAACTGACAAATCTAGAATTCTAGTCTCTGTCTATCACAAAATTTCATGTGAGATAGTACCAAATCATGTGCGAGAATGCACAAGCCCGTGCAAGAAAGTACAAAACCACGCGCGAGAAATCACAAGCCCGCGCGAGAACGTACACCGGCTCACGCGAGAAAGTGCACTAGCTCGTGTGAGAAAATACACAGGCCCATGCGAGAAAGTACTTTGTCACGCACAGAAGTGCTACAAACAGTAAATCTTCATGCGATACGGAGAGAGATCTCACGCGAGATTTCATAACAGTGACGCACAAAAGTACGGATAGTGTATGAAAATTGCAAAAAAATAAAAACAGCCGAAACCTGTAGCGGAAATGCAGCAAAGAAGGACAAAACAGAGCTATCTTGCCCCATGGTGGGCACCAAAAATGTACACACTCAAATGGTGCACTTCTCTAAGTCATTACATCAAAGGAAATCCATGAAAGGGAAACCTTCAATAGCAACCTAGAGCTCTCTATGTATGGAGTTGCAAGATTGTAAAATTGCTCTCAGCTAGATCTAATAAACTTATGACCTTGCTAGTCAACCACACAATGAGAGATTCAAGTGAAGACAGGGGCAAGAGTGCCAATATCCCCAAGAATTGCTATGAAATGCAAATGCAAACTAGATTAAAAATGAGGATGCAAGCTAGTCTATGAAAATGAAAGTGCAAACTAGTCTATGAAAGGAAAGTACAAGTCTTACAATCCCTCCTAATTAAACTATGTGAGATTAATCTATAGCATAAAGAAAGTCTATATTAAGAATGTCATGATTGTGCAACTATGAAAGCAAGAAAGCAAGCTAAATGAAATGCAACAACAATGTCTTCAAAGCTTGAATGCAAGAATGTCTTCAAAGAGCTCCAAATGACCTAGAAAACTTGCAGCATAACATTAGCATAAAAGAGATGGATATGTAAATTAGGAAGAGAGCTCTTCTTTTATAGGAAATAAGGAGGAATGGACCATGGAGATTAAGAGGCAAAAGATTTAATCAACGGTGGAGCATTAAAGAGGAGCAATCCTTGTGCACAAATATCCTTCAATGGGAAAATAAGAGTAGACTTTTGTGTCCATATGAGACAAAAAGTATTTTTTTCCCTTTTTATAAAATAATAATAATGCTTCATTTGTGCAACTTAGGATAAGATGAAAAGTGGGGGCTTTTTATTTATTAAAAGGGGAGGAAATATTCCTTTTAAATAAATAAAGACATAGGATAAAATGGTTAGCCCAAGGCAAATAATCAAAAATGATAAAATAGGACTTGATCAAGGAAATTGATATAATTGATAAAATGCTGATTTTTGAAAATATTGATTCAAGGATTTGATAAATTGTTAAATGGGGGCCCAAAGTATAGGCGACCATTTTAGGGTGCATACAAATATCACTTGCCCAATCTGAATCTAGAAACCCACGAATACAAACCGAATGCGGAGACCCAGAAGAGTTACCATGGTAACATATGGAGTAATCTGATGTACCCCTCAAATATCTAAATACTCACTTAACTACATCCCAATGTACCTGTCCAAGGCTAGCCATAAATTGACTCAAGACTCCCACTACTTGGGCAATGTCTGGTCTAGTACAAACCATAGCATACATAAGACTACCAACTGCACTAGCATAAGGTACTCTACTCATGTCCTCCACCTCACTAGGAGATTTTGGACAATCATCTACAGATAACTTTGTTCCCACAGAAACAGGAACACATAGTGGTCTACAATCTACCATGTTGAACCTGTCTAACACAAACTTCACATACTTACTCTGACTCAACCAAAGTTTTCTGTTAGACTTGTCTCTACTGATTTCCATACCCAAGATGTACCTTGCTGCCCCAAGATCTTTCATCTCAAAATGTGCTGACAACTAAGATTTAAAATCAGAAATCATACCCATACCCTTCCCAAACAACAACATATCATCAACATATAATGCAACAATAAGAAGGTGATCATTTTCAACTTTGAAATAAACATAATGATCTGATTTCGATCTTACAAATCTAATTGACAACACAAAGGCAGGAAACTTAAGGTACCACATCCTAGGAGATTTCTTCAAACCATATAGAGATTTCTTTAATCTACAAACTAAGGATTCTTTACCTTTAACAATGTAGTGCTCAGGCTGTGACATAAAAATCTCTTCCTCCAAATCACCATGAAGGAAAGTTGTCTTCACATCCATCTGTTCTATCTCTAAATCATATGATGTAGCAAGAGATAACAAAAATCTAATGGATGTCAACTTTGCAACAAGAGAGAATATTTCACCATAATCTATTCCCTCTACCTGTGAATACCCCTTTGCAACCAATCTAGCTTTGTACCTTTCAACACTACCATCTGCACAGAATTTCTTCTTGAACACCCATTTACATCCAACATATTTTCTCCCTTTAGGCAAAGGTACAAGGTCCCAAGTTTTGTTTTTCTCCAATGAATCCATCTCATCATTCATAGCCTCAATCTAGGAACCTGGATCTTCCATGCCCAAAGCCTCTTTCACAGATCTAGGCTCATCAGTGTTAGTAATCAAAGCAAAAGCACAACTGGAATCTAACATAGAATAACCAAACCTTTCTGGTTGCTTTCTTTCTCTCATGGATCTCCTCAAGGGCTGAGGTTGAGGTTGTTCTTCCTCTTCTTTTGAACTATCAGAGCTCTCCTCATCATTAGTCCCAACATGGTCTCTCTGTTCAGTCTTCTCAAGGGTGGGAGGAAACTAGACAACATCTTTTTCCTTTTCTTTTTCATCTGATTGTAGCACAATAGGAGAAGGTGTTAGCTCTCTGAAAATAACATTTCTTCTATGCAACACCTTACTAGTCACAGGATTCCAAAGCTTGTATTGTTTCACACCAGCACTGTATCTGATGAAAATACATTTGACAGCCTTGTTTTCTAACTTAGATCTTTTCTCCTTTGGAACATGTGCATAAGCTTCACAACCAAAAACATGAAGATGTCTAATTAAAGGCTTCTTACCAAACCACACCTCCATGGGTGTCTTACCAACAAGAGCTGATGTAGGAGATCTGTTAACCAGATAGCAAGCAGTGGCCATAGCTTCAACCCAAAACCTTTTTTCTAAACTAGCTCCACTAAGCATACTCCTAGCCTTCTCCATCAGTGTCCTATTCATTCTCTCTGCAACTCCATTTTGCTGCGGGGTATAAGGAGTTGTCTTATGCCTCTTGATACCTCGTTCTTTACAAAATTGTTCAAACTCTATGGAACAAAACTCACCACCATTATCAGTTCTCACACACTTGATTCTTTTACCAATCTGATTCTCCACAAGAGCCTTAAATTCCTTGAACCGACTGAAAACCTGTGTCTTACTTTTCAGGAAATATATCCAAGTCCTTCTGCTGTAATCATCTATAAAAGATACAAAATATACAGAACTGGAGATAGAAGGAACTTTTACAAGACCAAAAACATCAGAATGAATAAGATCCAAAAGTTCAAAAGACTTGTGAGAACTGGAGTAAAACTGAACATGATTTTGCTTACCATAAACACAATGTTCACAGAAATCAAACTCAAGATTACAATCATTTAGCCCTTCGACAAGATTTTTAGTTTTCAAGCTCCTAAGACCCTTCTCACCAATGTGGCCAAATCTCATATGACATAACATTGTCTTTTCTACAGGAAGCTTGCCTTCCAAAGTATTTGCACCCTTAGGTACACTTATTGCACTGCCATTGGAACCCATTGCCACAGTCTTCTTTACTACTCGCTTAGATGGTGGGGATGAAGTGATAGCCGCTCTCTTCTTTGAAACATAAGAACTATTGCACTGAGCAATGCATGCATCAAGCTGAAACAAAGTACCTCTCCTAGTACCTATAGCAAGTACCATAGAACCTCTCATCATCTTGCATCCATCTTTTAAAAAGACAACTTGCACACCTACATCATTCAGCATACTTACAGATAATAGGTTTTGTGCTAAACCTAGAATGTGCATAGCTCTATTGATTCCCTTTACTCATCCATCAAGAAATCTGATAGTGACCCTTCTGCGTCCAACTATCTTTAGGTGAGAATCATCACCCAAGTACACCTTTCCACCATTGAACTCTTCATATTTTGAGAACTAGTTTCGATGAGAGGTCATGTGAAAAGAAGCACCCAAGTCTACCAACCACACATCATCAGATGCATGGGCTGCCAAAGTTGCAATAAAAGCATCTCCATCTTCTTGAGATTTTTCAAAAGCTAAATCTGAGCCTTTCTTCTTCTTCTTCGATTCTTTGTAGTCCCTCCAGAAGTGCCCAATTTTATCACAGTTCCAACGTTTCACCTTGGAATTTCCAAGAGTCTTAGAACTCCCACGGGATTTGGATCTACCCTTCTTTGACTTGTTTTCATTCTTCTTTCCTCTGTCATTGGATCTCCCATGAATAGCTAGGGCTTCCTTAGACGAATCTGAAGTCTTTCTTCGCATCTCCTCAAATAGTAGCAAAGACACCACATCATCCATACAAAATGTGACTATAGTACTTCCAAGAGCCATCACAAGATGGTCCCACAAATCCGGCAAGGAACAAAGAAGGGTCATACAACGATCCTCCTCCTCAATCTTGGCACCAGATGATGCCAACTGTGCAATCAATAAATTGAATGTGTTGAGATGATTAGTTACAGATCCACTTTCTTCCATTCTTAAAGAATACAACTTCTTTCTTAGGAACAAATTATTCACCAGAGATTTGGCCTGATACACAGACCCAAGCTGTTTCCACAAAGAATTTACAATAGTCTCATCAAGAACATTCAGAAGAACGACATCTGCTAGACAAATTCTGATGAGACCCTTAGCCTTTTGATCCTTGATCTCCCAATCCGCTTGAGATATCGTTGCAGGTTTCACATCAAGTGAAGTAGCCTCCCATAGATCACGATCTTCAAGCATGTCTTCCATCTTGAGTTTCCACAACTCAAAATTAGTGCCATTAAATTTCTCCACCTCCATTCTACTATATGAGGAACTTGCCATCTCAATCTACAAATAAGATTCAGAATGCTCTGCACAAAAGTCCCACTCAACTTGAGATTAGCTCAAAAAACCCTACCCAACAACTAGGATCAAAAGTTGATCAGGCTCTGATACCACTTGTAAGGAAACTCAGGTGCGGAAACAGCTTCCTACACTAATCTCTATAGGAAAGTATTGTGCAAATTCTTTAAACCCTTACAATTTCATATTCGTTAACTACTTTAACAATGATATTGCAGCCATATACCATGCATACAGAAAATAGAGAATGACACAATGATTTACCCTAGGGAAACCTTTTGATAAAAACCCCAGCACTCCAAAACCTCCACAATGTATTAATCAAAACTATTACAGTTTACAATACACTTGCAATGCAAGCTCTTTCAAAAGATTTCCAACTCTTGAAGACAAATCGCGGCAACATAAAATGTTCCAACAATACACTAACTTCTCCTTTCTTCGCAACCCTAAAAAACACTTATATCATGCGCTTCCCTTTTTAGGGCAACTTCCAAAGATAGTCGTATTAGGGTTTTACCATTCTCTAAGAAAATAGGAACCTGAACCCCACGATTGGGGAAGAGTGTATAGTACTCAACTTTATCAGTTGCCACATGTCTTCACCCGTCATTGAAACTTCCAGACATAGCTCTTACGTGTCATAGGAATCCGTCATAACCATTTCAACCATGATCTCCTTACACACAATTCAAGATGCCGACACATCAAGTGGAGTGACACATCAACATGCCAACTAGACATGTGCACTCACACTTAATTACATTATTTGCAAGAAATACATTTTACAAAACAAATAATAAGAATAGGAAATATCCAAGGTTGAGACACCTTATTCCTAACAACCTTACCTCTAGGAAAAAAATTATGCCTTATTCTCATGCTAAGAGGAAACCCAACATCCACCCTTGAGGGGGAAAACAGAGTCATATGAAAGATCCCCCAAGACCCTATAGTCTAAGTCATTTAATAAAGGAAAAAATAACATCAGGGATGGATGTCAACCATTATGAGAACCATCTTTTATTTTCCATATCAAAAATATTATTTTTGAATCTTCTGCAACCATCAAACAATCATCTTGTTTCTCCATATTTTTGTAGAACTTTACAATATGTCCTTTCGTATTACATTTATAGAAAATTAGACCATCTTTATATAACCTTGCAATATGTCCTATCATGTTACATTTATAACACACAAAACCATCCCTTCTTAATTTAGTAGCTTCAAAAATTTTGACATTGATATTTATACTGCATTCAACCTTTGTATGACCATATCCATTGCAACTATAGAATTATGCATTGAAGTTTTTCACTCTTTATTTAGATTCATCCTACTGAAAGTCATTCTAATTTTTCACTAAACTAGTTTATGTCCTAACTTGTTGCAATGATATCATCTTACATTAAAAGAATATTTTCATGTTTAGACTTATACACTCAATAACTTTGTGTCCTACTTTATTGCAAGAAAAATAGATACCATCAAAAGAAGAGTACCTTGAATGAATAGGAGAATATCTATGATTTAGCATCCCCTTTTTGTCCTTTTCTTACACCAATTTTTTTTTCTTCACCTATTTCCAGTCTACTAGTTTCTATTTAACTTCCAACTAATTTTGGTCTGACATGTTATTTTTTCCTTCTACCTAATTCTAGTATTCTATGTCCATTTGCATTTGGTCAACTATATCCTTCTTACCTTCTTTTTGCTTCTAATCTTCCATATCTATCTACTTCTGATCTGTCATGTCATTTTTGTCTTCTTCTTGATCTATCATTTCTATCTAGTTCTGGTCAATTATGTCATTTTTATCCTCTTCTTACTTCTAATCTATCATGATCTATTCAAATTCCATTGGATCAACTAATTCAACATTTCTTTCATCATTCAAAGTAGAATCCACTTTGTCTTGATTAAGTTCTATTTTAACTTCGTATCTCCATCTTCCATTGCACTGAGTTAGAAAACATAGGTTCTCACATTTGTCTTCAATATGATATATATTTTCATTAGTCCTAAAACCTTTAGCAATAATAGAACCATCACCTTGGAACATAAATTCATAACCCTTCTTGCACAATTTACTAACACTTAACAAATTATGTTTTAAACCTTTAATATAGTAAACATCATTAGTTATATGTTTTCCATCAATTGAAATGGTTCCAATACCTCTAATTTGTGCACTGGCTTCTCCTACAAATCTTATTGCTTCGTCATCATAGTCTTCAAACCTGAAATATTCTCTTATCTCTTTTCATATGATTTGAACATTCATGCTCATGTAACAACTTTAGCATGCAATGCAATCTCCTCTCTCTTTTGTGAAATTACTAAAAACAAAGATTCCTTAATTATTTCACTATTATCCTCATCTTCAAAAAAGTAATCTTCCATGGAACATAAGCTCTTTTTACCTTTACCTTTGAAATTAAATTTATTTCTGAAATCATCTTTCTTTTGATTGTCTTTTCTATCTTCATCATTTGATTCACTAAGATATTCCTTATACTTGCAATCATTAGCAACATGTCATATCCTTCCACAACTAAAGAACTTAAGAGGTAAATTACCTTTGTATCTATTGGTGCCTCACTTGAATCTTCTTGAAACACATGCTTCATTGTCCTTCAACATCTTGCATGTCTCAGGTTCAAAAACTTCAACAACTCTAAACACAATTTCTCTCTTTTCTCTTTCAAATTCTACAATCTTTAATGTAGAAAGTGACCCAATAAGTTGATAAATAGAATACTGACTCGGATCATTTATCTATTGTATTGAACATTCCATTGTTATGAACTCCTTTGGTAGGGTTAATAATATCTTGAGTATGACATATGTGTCTTCTAGATGTCCATTGATAGCTCTAATTCCATCAACAACTTTGGTAACCCTGTAAATTTAGCTTTCAACATTCTCATCTTTTTCCTTCCTTAGGACCTCAAACCTTTGTTTGGAGATTCATCAACCTTGTTTGTTTTGTCTTTAAATATCCTTCATACACCAACACCAACTTATCCCAGATCTCTTTAGCACCTTTCAAACCTTTCACCTTCCCAAATGTTGTGTCGCATAAGCTACTAGAAATAATTTATATTGCTTTCACATTAGTTTCCTTTTGGCTTTCTTCTTCAGTAGTCAAAGGTCTTCCAAAAGAAGGCTACAAAATAGTTTTTATAACCTCCAAAATACCATTCTACAAGGTTTCCAAATATGCTTCCATCTTGTCATTCCAATAAAGAGAATTAGTGTCATCAAATACCAGAGCTTGAAAATATAACTTTTGTGCCATCTCAAATCTACCTCAAGCAATTAAGATTCTTATAGAGGAACAAGGATCTGATACCAATTTTTTAACACACTTCGAATGTTGAGAGAGGGGGGTGAATCAACATAAACCAAAAATTACTAACTTCAATAATCACCATATAAAATAATAAGCAAGTAATAAGTAGAACCAACAACACATGAACACTTAGATTTTATATGTGGAAAACTCTAATTAGGAAAAACCACGATGAGAACTTGCTCACAAAGAATATTTCATTGATGTAGAGATCTTATTATAAAAATGGTAGGATATCACTACTCTGGACTTGCGACTAGAGGCTCACTTTCAATACAACAATGAATACAAATAGGAGTTCACTAATCAAAATTTGCAAACATAACCTCATTGCCAAAGTAGAAAGATTACAACAAAAACTCAACACTCGTTGTCTTAGGAACATACAACTTTTTCTAAAAATTAAAAAAATATTATCCTAACAATGCAATTGATCTGCACAACACTTTCAAACTTAGGAGCATGTTGATATTACCTTTTCTTCACTGCCACTATCACTAAACTCTTCTATGCTAACTTTAGATCTTCACTTGTTTTAATGTCCAATAAAGCAAGCTAAAAAATGATAGGTGGAAAAGGCAAAATGTGACTAATGAAAAATTGATGCTAAAAGATAGTTATTGAAATGGACTGTAAACATCCTGAGAGGGAAAAGGATGATGGGAGGGATGAAATGAACCTACACGAATACTAGGGGAATGGACACTATAGTGCTTTCAAAAGTGTAGTCTAAATCACAAATGGAGTATGCAATCACTGACTCTAGAACTAAGTCACCCCTTCATATATTGTGTATAGTCACTCAATATATATTATACAAAAAATCCACGGTGGCCATGCAAGCAATTTGAAGGCACCTTGCATTAATTACTTGAAAGAGCACATCAATCATTATTATTACAACATGAGGTAATAGTTGATACTATGACAATTGAATTACTTCTTTTGTACTATTCCAAGATATAGGATTACTCACATTCAAAAATATTATATGTTGAGGTTGTGGCTTAGAATAAGGGTTGTTGGCCCTAGCCATATTGCCAACACAAGATTGGAAAATCAAGTTAATCCATATGACATAAGTAAGAATATTCATTTAGCATAAGACATCAAAGTTAATTCTCTAGTTAAATTATGAACTCTTGATGATAAATAATAAGAAAAATAACTCAATCATTTTTTTCTAAAGTTGACAAGAGTCGTGGTGAAACAAATTTGTGATAATAAATGATATGAAATGTCTTAATTTAGGAATTAATTATCTTTAGTTGTAGTAAAATATACTATTTGGTATTCATTGAGTTAATTAAGTTATTATTGCATGGTGGGTTTTTACTCTACTTAAAAGTCACCCAATTCAATAGTCTAAAAACTAATAGCATTTTTACACCTCATCCATGCCAAAATGTGGTAAATACTTATCCTTTTCTAGTGACGAACGTTAACCTTTGACAACTAAAATAGATAATGTATAAGAATAATTATAATTTTTTTAAGAAGACTTAATTTTAATGGAGATTTTATACTAAAAATGAAAACTTAAGAGGCATGAGAATGGAATTGAATTTTTTCAACTAATCTTGTGTTATGAACAAAAAAATGGTATGGGGCTCCATATGAAGTTGCAAAGGAATTATTTGGTAAGCCATATACTTATTGCTTAGAAAGAAGATGACAAAGTCTAATAAGAGTAAAATTGGGTAAGATCTTAATTGACAAAACTTTGGTTCTTCTTTAGCAAATGGTGAAATTTTCAATGATATTATGGGTACAACATGAGACTAGAATGATTTTCTCGTTGAGTTCTTTTTTCAAAATTAGTTCCTTGTTTAAGCTTCTATAAAATATACTTGTACGAAGCAAGCTCGGCTAACACTACCAAAAGGCATGCCATTATTGATCTAGTGTATTGTGTCCCATATATCTTTTTAGGGATATGTCCTTATAATTTTTTAGGATTTTGTTTTGTATTTGAGATATTAGATTTAGTTTTTTATAATAACTTAAGTTTAATTAAGGTATTATATTTGATAGTCTATTTGTATTTTTAATATTGTTATACATCTTTTATTATGTATAGATTAAGATGGTATTCAAATGACTATTATTAGATTTAAAATCACATCTTTCGTGTGTCATGAATATAAGCATGGAGAAAGCTTTATTTCAAAATGTATATTTGAATGTTAAAGATAGGAGAATAATGTACCTATCCCACCAATTCATTTCAATTCTTGTGTATAATTTAATCCCTAATTCTAAAGCCCCTTAGTTTTAGCTATAAATAACTAATGACATAATTAGTTAGTTCCCTTTCACTTGATTGAGAATGACCTTAATACATGTTTGAATTTTCACATGTATTATATCTAGACAAAGTAATAATAATGCTTCACTAAATAATATACCCACTTGACCTTACTGATAGCCATAGGTTTAGGATGAGACTATCACGTTTTATCCCATTGTTACTTTACTTGTTCAATTAATAGATGCTATTAAAACATTGTTCTAATGTTTCATTTGAACTAAAAGGTTTAAAATATTGCTGATTGCACCTTTTAAGACCCTACCATGTTTTAAGTCTTGAAAAAATATTAAGAGGAAAGTTTTTTGGGAATTTTTTTTTGAAATGAAAAGTTAATAGGAGGGCATTTTCAACACATCAATACAGCTTTGAGGGATATTTCTTTATCCATATTCCTTTCCTCTCTTTTCATGTGCAAATTGATGTTTTTCATGTAAAAAGTTGCATTGGAACGAAAGGTTGTCATATGGAGGAAGATTTTGGCATTGGATTTAGCGTTAGAAATATGCATAGTTTTTTTTTTGTTTTGTTTTTGTGCCTGAAAATTCCAAAATCAATTTCTCATGGCTTGCATTGTTGAACATGCCTCGCCATTATCAAGAATGCCCTTTCAATGTTGCAAAACATATGGGAATGGTTCCAAATTCCCTACCATGGAAAATGGTGCCATAACATGCTGATAAAACATTTCAAAATGATTCAAAATGCCTCGCACACAATGAAAATGTTCAAACTCAGATAGACAATGTTCTACAAATGTCAAGTTACTTTGCAAATTGGATTGGAATCGAATGCCTACCACTTTTGAGGTATTATGTGTTTTGTAGGGATAAAAAATTGAAAATGATGGAGGATGATAATCATAAGTGGGTATTAGGGTTTTTTTTTTAAATAATGTCAAAATTGAAGTAGCAATGGGTAAATGTGCATAGAGTGTTCCAAATGGCCAATAGCCAAATGGGTGTATCAGCATTCCCATATGTTTTGCAACATTGAAAGGGCATAAAATCTTAGATCTACAACATAGAGAAGAATCGCACACTATACAATGTTCATCATGACATCATAATAATAATCAAATAAAATATTCCTACCAAGACAATTAGTATTAATCTGCTCTTAAAAA
The DNA here is from genome assembly GCA_027943335.1 of Chamaecyparis obtusa. Taxonomy (NCBI): domain Eukaryota; kingdom Viridiplantae; phylum Streptophyta; class Pinopsida; order Cupressales; family Cupressaceae; genus Chamaecyparis; species Chamaecyparis obtusa. The sequence goes on along the minus strand of BSBK01007439.1, from coordinate 31,114 downwards.
TCTGCCGTACACGCGTGCGATGGATAGCCGCTCCTTGAAATGGTGAATAAGACGTGGACCCCATCACATCACACCACTAACGAACCCCACTAAATGGCCTACCACTTTTGCTCAACTTTTGCCTAACATTTTCATTTCAATGTACACATGTCTCACTTTTCCTCGCCAATATCCATTTCACAATCTTTTAATGCATTCTTTTAATAAAGTCATAACGAAAATCCAAAAGATTTAATTTCTAGTCAAAATATGTGCCACCAACAAACAATAAACTAGATTCAAAATATTAGGAGAATAATTTATGATTTATCATAACTATGGTGAGTAAAAATGGTAAATCTGCAAAGAGGAAGAATTTTAGATCTTATGGGATTAAATATTAAATACTTTATGGGCCATGATAAAAAAAATGTCATTTCCACCACCTAATTACATATAGAAGTTGATGAGAGTTAATTATTAATTGAAAAATAATTTTTTTGACTATTCACAAGATACAAGTCTTTATGTATGCTTTTTAAAAAAGAAAATTGAACTCCTTGAAATCCTCAATATACTATCATATGAGAAGAAACAAATTCAATTCATTAAGAGAGTGATCAAATATTAATAAATAAATGTTGATTCAAATGTGGATTGAAGTGTTAGATGTGTATGCTTTCATTTGAGTGGAAACAAATTCATAAAAATAGATCAGAGACTGTGATTCGAAATGTTGATGCAAAAATACTTATACAATTGAATCCAGAAACAACTGATAATTATCTCATAAAATATGAAAATCTAATCTCTTATAAAATATGATCTTAAAATTCAAATAATCCAATTTAAAAACATTTCAGAGCATGTAGAAAGTTTATATCTTTAATCAATAATCATTGAAACATGTGACATTATAGAAAGACCAAGATTATTGGGCAACTCACAAAATGCTATTATTTTTCAATTGAATACAAAAATTCCATTGACAACAACACTTCTGCACTCTGCTTGGTGAAAAATACCATTTCAACATTCGCACAGTTAGTGTTTCGAATAGCTTGCCGTCAGGCTGAAAGGTTGCTTCAAATAATTGTTGGGGAGATGAAATGTAATATTCATAAAAATACTTCTCCAAACAATTTAATTACAACAGGGAAAACAATCACAGAACTTTGCAAGAAATTGACACAAAATGGCGAAGTTGATGAAATGGAACAAGAACACAGAGAGAATAAACTGAATCTGCACATAATTAACAGCGACCTCTTCCCCTGCAAGCAAGAGGTCCTACACTTCCAGTTAGGGTTTTCACCATTGTAGAAGGCCTTGCCCCTAAGCTTGAAGCTTTTGCATAGCTTGTTGAAGCCCCTGCTCCAGATGGTGTGAAAAAGGCTCCATTTAACATGAGATCTCCTTCTGATCTCCAGTTCCAGTGTTGCCATTCACTTGGGTTGAAGTTCTCTCTTTTTGTCACCTTAAAATACAACAAAATTTTATACCACAGTCAATTTCCTTTATATCAATTGGATAAACTAAATTAATGTAGATGACATATGATGGTATTAGAAACGTCATCAAATAATCATACACAATTTAATTCCAAAACAATTTGTACTCTAAACAATACTCCAATCCTGCATATGCTCTGAAGCTCATACCTCTTTTGCAAAATCATTAGGTGGTGCCAGGTATCGATTTCCTTGGCTGTTGATGGTGGGGTTTGCGCTGCCTCCAATGGCATACATTTCCCAATGGGTGTAATCATTGTTCACCACATGGAAGTATCCATGGCGGCATCTGCATTCAATCACATTTCAGATAAGTTGTCTGAACAAGTTAAAGCTTAGAATGTGTTGTTTATATATTAAAAGTAGCAACATATGAAGAGTCTTAACAACATATAACAGTAAACCATAATGAGACACAAAATGTAGACCTTCTTACCTGGGCATTCGCTGTACTAGGCCTTTGCCAAAGTGGTTAAAGGCAATGGTCACCTGCATATTAGTGTCAGGAGTATAAGAGTCACTGTGTCCGAGCAGCATCACCTGCAATACAGACAGGTGTCAACAAGAATTTAAATTTAATTTTTATGGAAGATTTTATATCATTCACAGAATCAAAATTCAGAAGTGGCACAATTGAAACTGCTAACCAACCTCATTGTGATGGGCAAAGTGGTTGTTAGATATAGTAATGGCAGTAGATCCCATGATGGCATCAATCAAACCATCAGCACACCGTGACACTGAGCAGTGATCTACCCAAATGTGGCTTCCCCCAAAAATTGACACTCCATCACCGTCACACATTGTCCTCCAACCATAATGGGTAGGGGAAGATCTCACCATTGCATTCCCTGCTGGTCTGCAATGGTGAATATGAACTCCATGAATGATGATATTGGTCACATACTGAATAGTTATACAGGGGCCATAAGCAATGTGGACATTGACGCCTCTGCCGTCAATTGTCTTGAAACTATTCATAATAAGCTCCTGTTTGAGCTGAATCACCATGCTTCTCTGAAAAATAATCCACAGAGGCTCAGCCTGAATGACGGCATGACGCAGAGTACCAGGGCGAGGATTAACAGCATCATAGTCACCAGGATCTGTAACAACATAAAAACGCCCATTTTTGCCGCCAATGGCGTTTCTGCCGAAGCCTATGGCACAATCTGCAAGCCGCTTACGGTTACGTTGCCAATTTGGGTCACACCGCCAGCAGTCATCAATGGGGTTACCTGTCCCGCATGACAGATAACCCAGATCTCGTCTCGTACTGTTTAAGCTCCTGCAGACACCATTACAAAATAAAACATCAAAACGACAAAAAGGAACCGGGCTATTTTACACTTCATAACATCATTAAAACTTTTAGTTTTTGTTTTTCTAGATTTCTACAAATCATAGATACAGTCAAATTATAAAAAAAAAAAAACAATGACAAATACTTTAAGAACTGTGAAAATTTCATGTATAAACTATTCAGAGAAAAACAATAACTAAAACTTCATACTGAAATTTTCATGTTCTTCATCATATGACCTTTTACAGAGAAAAAAAAGTTAGTGAAAAATGAAGGACATTTAAAGGGCAAAACATACTGATGAACCATATGAACTACGCTTTCGGGATCTTCTTCCACAGCAGAGAAATTACTGTGCAACCCCGCTCTAACGATTTCTCCATGACTGTAGACTACCCAGACAAACAGCACCCATGCCACCAAACTAAGAAAACCCATAGTATCAACCATCCCGGGTTCGAATCCCTCGGACAGCAAATATGCCACAATGCTGCTGCAACTAAAAAGCAGAACACTGAAAAGAATCCAGAATGGAAAGTGATGCTGTTTCCGTGCGATCAGAGAGCTTTCTTATAGACACATTTTCCACTCATCCGATCATCAAGGAAATCCCAGATTAGGATAAAGTCCTCCAAAACACTAATCTGGTCTCTGATTAACTCGAAAAGGGCCAAAAAATTAAGTAAAAGTCTCAGATTCCCACCAAAACGCATGATTTTTTCGCCTCTCAAAGTTTCCCCCCACATCGTGATTTTGAATCGGACGGTCCGAATTCATCCCTGCAACGGCGGAGGCACACGATCGCCGTTGATGCGTTCTGTTGCCAGTTAGTTGGTTGGCTGAAATAGAGGAGTTCTAGAGGTTAGTGCGCTTGCTTTAAATCATGTTTTCATTGTGAATAAATGGGTAAATGGTCAATGTTAAAAAAAAAATGTTTGTAATGAAAGAATGCAGTTGTTAAAAGGATTAGTTTTATAAGAGTGAAAAATTGCACAAGAACTATTGGTAAAATTGGGAATAATTTTCAATTTACCTCAATGGTGATAAATATGAGGAAGAGATTAAAATGTCATGCGACATATTCTTTTATGCCAATTTTGTTGCAAAATCAAGGAGCCTAGCTTGTGCTAGATGTTGTCCCATATCCAATCTAGGGTTTTTCATTTATAATAAATATGATCTTCTAGTATTGTAAAAGGTTTTTTATGAGCTCTAATGATGATATTATGTTCCATACCAATCTGGGTCTATATGTAGGCATTTGTCATGGATTAGTGTGATGTAATTTTGTGAATTCTTTTGGGAAAGAAAATATAGTTGATTCAAATTATTTGTAGATGCTTAATAATGTAATGTCTAGTAGAAAATCAATAATAAAACATTTCATATGCTTAGTATACATTTTGTCTCCAATTTCATTTATACACTTTAAGAAACTTTAGAAAAGTTTAGAAGTACACGTTTTCTATATTTGTGATTGCAATTAGTTTTTCTTTAATCAAAGAATGTAGTAAAACTTCTTGTTATAATTTTGTTATGATAGGAAAACTTTCTAATCTAATTTCTAGAGTATGTAAGTTGAGATAGGTAAGGGCCCGTTTGGGTGTTGGAATACCAAATGTCAATTCTAGTCAATTATGGAAGATGCTGCAATTCTCGAAGATACAAATCCTAAAAATGATTTCCGGAATATGGGCTGACCCGTTTGGTTCACCTAGAGGATGACTAAGAAGATGCATAAGGAATTTTAATTCTTTATTTTAGTTTCTTTAAATATGGTGTGTATATGTCTCTATATATACACACATACATGTGTGTATATATACACATATGAACGCATGTGTATATATACACATACACACGTGTGTATATGTGTATACATGTGTGTGTCTATACACACATGTATACACATATGCACACATGTGTATATATACACACATGTGTACATGTGTGACACACACATATACACATACACACACATGTGTGTATATATACACATACATATGTATATATGTATACACATACACACACACATATATATACACATATATGTATGTATATACACACATGCATATATATATACACAAATACACACATGTGTGTGTATATACATATACACACATTTGTGTACATATACACATATATACATGTGTGTGTGTATACACATATGTATATACACACATGTGTATATATACATCCCTATAGCTATATAATATACATCCTTATAGTCACGGATCCCACCAAATATTAAATTTGGTTTTATAAAAATTGGAATTGGAATTCAAAATTCCAATTCCACCTATTTCAGTGGAAGATGAAATGCCCATTTTGGGGGCAAAATTGGAATTTTGAAATTTTAACTCCAATTTTTTGGATGGACACAAACATGGAATTGACATTATCCGAAAATCTAATTCCGGAATATCCAATCTAATTCCAACACCCAAATGGACTCTTATTAGGGCCCGTTTGGGTGTTGGAATTAGACTGGATATTCCGGAATTAGATTTTCGGATAATGTCAATTCCATGTTTGTGTCCATCCAAAAAATTGGAATTGGAATTTCAAAATTCCAATTTTGCCTCGAAAATAGGCATTTCATCTTCCACTCAAATAGGTGGAATTGGAATTTCGAATTCCAATTCCAATTTTTATAAAACCAAATTTAATATTCCGTGGGATCTGTGACTATAAGGATGTATATTATATTTCTATAAGGATGTATATATACATGTGTGTATATACATATATGTCTGTGTATACACATACATGTGTATATGTATGTATATGTATATACACACACATGTGTGTATTTATGTATATATATACACATGTGTATATGTATATATATGTGTGTAAATACACACATATATGTGTATATATATGTGTGTGTATATACACACATGTGTGTATGTGTGTATATATAGACATGTGTGCATATATGTATACATGTGTGTATATATATACATGTATACACATATACACACATGTGTGTATGTGTATATATACACATGTGTGCATATGTGTATATATACACATATGTATGTGTGTATATACATACATATACACACCATATTTAAATAAATTAAAATTCCTTATGCATCTTCTTAGTCATCTTCCAGGTGAACCAAACGGGTCAGCCCATATTTCAGAAATCATTTTTCAGGATTTGTATCTTCCAGAATTAATTGCAACATCTTCCAGAATTGACTAGAATTGGCATTTGGTATTCCGGCACCCAAACAGGCCCTAATTGTGAATGGAATTGGTTTTGGAATTTGAAGGTAGTTGAGGACTCATAGCTCCAATAAGGTTAGAGGTTGCAATCTAAATTTATCCAATTTGGAGTTATAGTGTTATTGCTACATTTTATGTTGGGGTTGACTTTTTTTTATGGGATTAGGTACCAAATTAGGATAGGATACATCTAATATGGAAAATCATCTTTAAAAATAATGAACATATTTCAAGGTATAATTTATTAGGATTTTTTAATCCTTCTTGGAATTTAAGGGATGCAAATGACAGACCTAAGTTTTTCTCATTTATCACTATTTGCATATTTGAGATAAAGAAATGTAGTTGTGTAAGTTATTAATTCACATTGTTGATTAAAGTATAAGAGATCACGCTTGAATTTGTTAATTGTAACATATTTTTCTCATAAATATTTATCATTCTTTGAGACCCTTAATAGGATTACCCTCGTAAGTTCTATGGAGCTAGTACAAGACTGCGTCTAATCTTTTTTATAGGCTTTCACTTGTCTTTTGTCAATTGTTTTTATTTTTATTTTTAAATGTGGGAATCTACACATTGAAAATCCAAAAACTTGTGTATCTCAAGATAAAATTAGAAAGATGAATTAGTAAAATTTGTAATAGAAGATTTGATGATAGTTAGATGTAAAGATCTAATTTTTTTTTTTTAAATTATAATTTTTTATTATTATATTTATTAATTTTATACTTAAAATTAATATATATACATACTTTCTTTTGTAATATGACAATTTCAAAATAGAAAAATATAATATATAACATATATAAATATGTAATAACATACTATTATACATATACATATACATACACATACAAGTATGAGTTATTTTCCACAATAAGTTGAATTGTGATATTGCTACGAGGGTTCAACTGTGTAGTTCTTGAGTAAAACTTATTGGCCTATTTTTCTAGCCTAGATGCAATGAGTGCTAAGCATTCCATTCATTCTCATGAGAGATGGGATCTTGTGAAGCACTACTCATGAAACATGGGTCAATGAATTTGACTCAAAAAACTACACATTTGAATCTTGATAGCAATATCACAATATATACTATTATCCCTTAATTTTAAGCTTGACCTTATACAATAGATAGGAGATTTTACTCCTGATCCCATGATAGATCAATCTAAAATGTATTAATACACCAAATATACTCAAATTAAATCTAAAAACCCTTACATTATATTGGCCAATTATGAAAACTCATTCTTACAATACCAAAAAAAAAACCATCACACCACTAAACCCACTTATGGCCTACCACTTTTGTTCAACTTTTGCCTAACATTTTCATTTCAATATACACATGTCTCCCCTTTCCTCACCAATATCCATTTCCCAATCTTTTAATGCATTCTTTTATAAAGTCAAAACGAAAATCCAAAAGATTTAATTTCTAGTCAAAATATGTGCCACCAACAAACAATAAACTAGATTCAAAATATTATGAGAATAATTTATGATTTATTATAACTGTTCTAGCAAGAATTTGGCCACTTGGTGAGTAAAAATGGTAGATCTATAGAAGAGGAAGAATTTTAGATTTTTATGGGATTAAATATTAAGTAGTCTATGGATCAGGTAATCTTACAATTTTTGTCTTAAAGAGTTCTATTTTTATAGAAAACTCTTTTTTCTTTTTGTAGTTTTGACCACCTAATTACACATAGAAGTTGAAGAGAATTAATTATTAATTGAACAATAAATTTTTTGACTATTCACAAGATACAAGTCTTTATGTATGCTTTCAAAAAAAGGCAAGAAGTGGAATTGAACTCCTTGTTTAATTTATTTGTAAAATAATGTTTTTGACCTTTTTAGTTTTGTCATTATTATAATTGTAATCTTGAATATCTATCTAATTTAAATTTTAATAAATTTGTTGATCTCATCAACTAATTAAAATTTCTTATAATTATTGTAAACCTTTCTTGAAAATTACAATATTATGCATTAATATATATTTACTTTAATTTAAAATATATATTGGATGAATTCATGTTAATATTAAAAAAGTAATATAATTGACATAATTTCATACATTTGATATTAAAATGTAAAAAATAATAATAATAATATATAATTTAATATTAACTATTAGTTATAATGATAAAAAAATATAATAATCATAATATAAAATTTATAATTAATTTATAAAAATTAAATTAAAATAAATTACAATACACTATAAATAGTGTGTGGAATATTACAGCTATGACCAATTTAAATATTTGGTAAAAAAAAGTGGCCAAAAGTACTTAGTATGGCTTTAAAAATGGAGAAAAAATTGTTCATACTTTTTATTCCTTAAAAATAATAAAATAAATTTAAAAAATAAAAAATAACTTATTTATAATTGGTTGAAATAAATATTTTTAATAACTAGCTAGTAGAATCCAAAATTCATTACAATAGTAGTATGCCTTGCGAACAAGTACTAAAAATTCATTACATACTATGTCTTGAGGGCAAGTACTAATAAATATTGATTCAAATAAGGATTGAAGTGTTCGATGTATATATTTTCATTTGAGTGGAAACAAACTCATAAATTATTAAGATTATTAAATATTCATAAATAATAATTCTTATGAGAGGAGGAAAATGATGATGGTGAAAGTGGATAACATGATAGGAGAAAAGTAGATCATAAAATATGATAATTACCTATTGTTTATGGATTCAATTGTATAAATTATAGAAAACTAATGACTTTTATTAAATATGATAAACTAATGACTCTTATTAAATATGATCTTAGAATTCAAATAATCCAATTTAAAATTATTTCAGAGCATATAGAAATTTTATATCTTTAATGAATAATCATTGAAACATGTGACATTATAGAAAGACGAGGATTATTGGGCAACTCACAAAATGCTATTATTTTTCAATTGAATACAAGAATTCCATTGACAACAACACTTTTGCACTCTGCTTGGTATAAAATACCATTTCAGCATTCGCACAGTTAGTGATTCGAATAGCTTGCCATCAGGCTGAAAGGTTGCTTCAAATAATTGTTGGGAGATGAAATGTAATATTCATAAAAACACTCCTCCAAACAATTTAAGTACAACAGGGAAAACAATCACAGAACTTTGCAAGAAATTGACACAAAATGGCGAAGTTGATGGAATGGAACAAGAACACAGAGAGAATAAACTGAATCTGCACTTAATTAACAGCGACCTCTTCCCCTGCAAGCAAGAGGTCCTACACTTCCAGTTAGGGTTTTCACCATTGTAGAAGGCCTTGCCCCTAAGCTTGAAGCTTTTGCATAGCTTGTTGAAGACCCTGCTCCAGATGGTGTGAAAAAGGCTCCATTTAACATGAGATCTCCTTCTGATCTCCAGTTCCAGTGCTGCCATTCACTTGGGTTGAAGTTCTCTCTTTTTGTCACCTTAAAACACAGCAAGATTTTACACCACAGTTTAGTTCAATTTGCTTTACATCAATTGGATAAAATAAACTCATGTAGATGAGATAAATCAGAGGGCAGTTGTCTCTTATCAACAATCCTGGACTTGCTCTGAAGCTCATACCTCTTTTGCAAAAGCATTAGGTGGTGCCAGATATTGATTTCCTTGGCTGTTGATGGTGGGGTTTGCACTGCCTCCAATGGCATACATTTCCCAATGGGTGTAATCATTGTTCACCACATGGAAGTATCCATGGCGGCATCTGCATTCAATCACATTTCAGATAAGTTGTCTGAACAAGTTAAAGCTTAGAATGTGTTTGTTTATATATTAAAAGTAGCAACATATGAAGAGTCTTAACAACATATAACAGTAAACCATAATGAAACACAAAATGTAGACCTTCTTACCTGGGCATTCGCTGTACTAGGCCTTCGTCAAAGTGGTTAAAGGCAATGGTCACCTGCATATTAGTGTCAGGAGTATAAGAGTCACTGTGTCCGAGCAGCATCACCTGCATCAAATCCAATACAGACATGCGTTAACAAGGAATTTAATTTTTATGGAAGATTTTATATCATTCACAGAATCAAAATTCAAAAGTAGCACATTTGAAACTGATAACTAACCAACCTCATTGTGATGGGCAAAGTGGTTATTAGATATAGTAATGGCAGTAGATCCCATGATGGCATCAATCAAACCATCAGCACACCGCGACAGTGAACAGTGATCTACCCAAATGTGGCTTCCCCCAAAAATTGACACTCCATCACCGTCACACATTGTCCTCCAACCATAATGGGTAGGGGAAGATCTCACCATTGCATTCCCTGCTGGTCTGCAATGGTGAATATGAACTCCGTGAATGATGATATTGGTCACATACTGAATAGTTATACAGGGGCCATAAGCAATGTGGACATTGACGCCTCTGCCGTCAATTGTCTTGAAACTATTCATCATAAGTTCCTCTTTGAGCTGAATTACCATGCTTCTCTGAAAAATAATCCACAGAGGCTCAGCCTGAATGACGGCATGACGCAGAGTACCAGGGCGAGGATTAACAGCATCATAGTCACCAGGATCTGTAACAACATAAAAACGCCCATTTTTGCCGCCAATGGCGTTTCTGCCGAAACCTATGGCGCAGTCTGCAAGCCGCTTACGGTTACGCTGCCAGTTTGGGTCACACCGCCAGCAGTCATCAATTGGGTTTCCTGTCCCGCATGACAGATAACCCAGATCTCGTCTCGTACTGTTTAAGCTCCTGCAGACACCATTACAAAATAAAACATCAAAACGACAAAAAAGAACCGGACTATTTTATACTTCATAACATCATATAAACTCTTAGTTTTTGTTTTTCTAGATTTCTACAGACCATAGATTTGGATTAGAAACGTTCAATATAAAAATACATACATTCAAATTATAAAAGAACAACAACAATGACTAAAACTTTCACAACTATGAAAATTTCATGTCAGAGAAAAACAATAACTAAAACTTTATACTGAAAATTTAATGTTCTTCATCATATGGCCTTTTACAGAGAAAAAAAAGTTATTGAAAAATGAAGGACATTTAAAGGGCAAAACATACTGATGAACCATATGAACTACGCTTTCGGGATCTTCTTCCACAGCAGAGAAATTACTGTGCAACCCCGCTCTAACGATTTCTCCATGACTGCAGACTACCCAGACAAACAACACCCATGCCACCAAACTAAGAAAACCCATCGTATCAATCGCCCCGGGTTCGAATCCCTTGAACTGCAAATACTCCACAATGCTGCTGCAACTAAAAAGCAGAACACTGAAAAGAATCCCGAATGGAAAGTGATGCTCTTTCCGTGCGATCAGAGAGCTTTCTTATAGACACATTTTCCACTCATCCGATCATCAAGGAAATCCCAGATTAGGACAAACTCCTCCAAAACACTAATCTGGTCTCTGATTAACTCGAAAAGGACCAAACAATTAAGCAAAAAGTCTCAGATTCCCACCAAAACGCATGATTTTTTCGCCTCTCAAAGTTTCCCCCCACATCGTGATTTTGAATCGGACGGTCCGAATTCATCCCTGCAACGGCGGAGGCACACGATTGCCGTTGATGCGTTCTGTTGCCAGTTAGTTGGTTGGCTGAAATAGAGGAGTTCTAGAGGTTAGTGTGCTTGCTTAAAATCATGTTTTCATTGTGAATAAATGGGTAAATGGTCAATGTTTATAAAAAAATGTTTGTAATGAAAGAATGCAGTTGTTAAAAGGATTGGTTTTATAAGAGTGGAAAATTGCACAAGAACTATTGGTAAAATTGTGAATAATTTTCAATTTACCTCAATGGTGATAAATATGAGGAAGAGATTAAAATGTCATGCGACATATTCTTTTATGCCAATTTTGTTGGAAAATCAAGGAGCCTAGCTTGTGCTAGATGTTGTTCCATATCCAATCTAGGGTTCTTCATTTATAATAAATATGATCTTCTAGTATTGTAAAAGGTTTTTTATGAGCTCTAATGATGATATTATGTTCCATACCAATCTGGGTCTATATGTAGGCATTTGTTCATGGATTAGTGTGATGTAATTTTGTAAATTCTTTTGGGAAAGAAAATATAGTTGATCCAAATTATTTGTAGATGCTTAATAATGTAATGTCTAGTGGAAAATCAATAATAAAATATTTTATATGCTTAGTATACATTTTGTCCCCAATTTCATTTATACATTTCAAGAAATCCTAGAAAAGTTTCGAAGTACATGTTTTCTATATTTGTGATTGCAATTAGCTTTTTTTTAATCAAAGAATGTAGTAAAACTTCTTATTATAATTTTGTTAGATTTCGGATAATGTCAATTCCATGTTTGTGTCCATCCAAAAAATTGGAATTGGAATTTTGAAATTTCAATTTTGCCCTCAAAATGGGCATTTCATCTTCCACTCAAATAGGTGGAATTGGAATTTCCAATTCCAATTCCAATTTTTATAAAACCAAATTTAATATTTTGGATTCGTGACTATAAGGATGTATATTATATTGCTATAAGGATGTATATATATACATGTGTGTATATACATACATGTTTGTATATATATATATATATGTGTATATATACACACACGTGTATATGTGTGTATATATATACAAATATGTGCATATGTATATACACACACATGATTGTATGTGTGTGTGTGTGTGTGTATATGTGTGTGTGTGTGTGTACATGTGTGTATATGTGTGTATGTGTATATGTGTATATGTGTGTATGTGTTTGTATACACACATGTGTGTATGTGTGTATATATACATATGTATGCATATGTGTATACATGTGCATTATATACACATGTGTGTATGTGTGTATACATGCGTATATAATACACATGTATACACGTGCATACATGTGTATATATACACACATACACACATGTGTGTACATGTGTGTATGTGTATATATACACATGTGTGCATATGTGTACATATACACACATGTATGTGTGTGTATATACAGACATATACACACCATATTTAAAGAAATTAAAATAAAGAATTAAAATTCCTTATGCATCTTCTTAGTCATCTTCTGGGTGAACCAAATTGGTCAGCCCATATTCCAGAAATCATTTTCAGGATTTGTATCTTCCAAAATTGCAGCATCTTCCAGAATTGATTGGAATTGGCATTTGGTATTCCAACACCCAAACGGGCCCTAATTGTGAATGGAATTGGTTTTAGGAATTTGAAGGTAGTTGAGGACTCATAGCTCCAATAAGGTTAGAGGTTGCAATCTAAATTCATCCAATTTGGAGTTATAGTGTTATTGCTATATTTTATGTTGGGGTTGACTTTTTTTTATGGGATTAGGTACCAAATTAGAATAGGATACATCTAATATGGAAAATCATCTTTAAAAATAATGAACATATTTCAAGGTTAATTTATTAGGGTTTTTTAATCCTTCTTAGAGTTTAAGGGATGCAAATGATAGACTTAGGTTTTTCTCATTTATCACTATTTGCATATTTGAGATAAAGAAATGTAGTTATGTAAGTTATTAATTCACGCTGTTGATTGAAGTATCGTAAGTTCTATGGAGGTGGGAGTCTAATCTTGTTCATAGGCTTTCACTTGTCTTTTGTCAATTGTTTTTGTTTTTATTTTTAAATGTGGGAATCTACTCATTGAAAATCCCAAAACTTGTGTATCTCAAGATAAAATTAGTAAAATTTGTAATAGAAGATTTGATGATAGTTAGATGTAAAGATCTAAAAAAAAATTTAAAAATTATATTTCTTTTGTAATATGACAATTTCAAAATTGAAAAAATATAATATATAACATCTATAATATCTAATAACATACTATTATACATATACATATACATACACACACACAAGTATGAGCTATTTTTTACAATAAGTTGAATTATGATATTGCTATGAGGGTTCAATTGTGTACAGTTCTTGAGTAAAACTCATTGACCTATTTTTCTAGCCTAGACGCAATGAGTGCTAAGCATTCCATTCATTCTCATGAGAGATAAGTTCTTGTGAAGCACTACTCATGAAAAATAGGTCAGTAAATTTGACTCAAAAAACTACACTTTTGAATTTTGATAGCAATATCACAATTTATACAATTATCCCTTAACTTTACTTTCTATCTTTTACTTGTCTTTTTTTTCCAAATAATTAGTCGCTTGACCTTATACAATAGATAGGAGATTTTACCCCTAGTTCCCATAATAGATCAATATAAAATGTATTAATACAACAAACATACTCAAATTAAATCTAAAAACCCTTACATTATCTTGGCCAATTATGAAGACTCGTTCTTACAATACCAAAAAACACCCCATCACACCACTAACGAACCCCACTTATGGCCTACCACTTTTGTTTAACTTTCGCCTAACATTTTCATTTCAATATACACATGTCTCACCTTTCCTCGCCAATATCCATTTCCCAATCTTTTAATGCATTCTTTTAGTAAAGTCAAACCGAAAATTCAAAAGATTTAATTTCTAGTCAAAATATGTGCTAGCAACAAACAATAAGCTAGATTCAAAATATTAGGAGAATAATTTATGATTTATCATAACTGTTCTAGAAAGAATTTGGCCACTTGGTGAGTAAAAATGGTAGATCTATAGAAGAGGAAGAATTTTAGATCTTTATGGGATTAACTATTAAATAGTCTATAGATCAGGTAATCTTACAATTTTTGTCTTAAAGAGTTCTATTTTTATATAGAACTCTTTTTTATTTTTGCAGTTTTGACCATCTAATTATACATAGAAGTTGAAGAGAGTTAATTATTAATTGAACAATAAATTTTTTGACTATTCACAAGATACAAGTCTTTATGTATGCTTTTAGGAAAAGGTCAAAAGTGGAATTGAACTCCTTGAAATCCTAATATAGTATCATAGAGAAGAAACAAATTCAATTTATTAAGAAGGTCATCAAATATTAATAAACAAGTGCCACTAGTGGCGGGTACTTGTTTGTACTAGTTTAATCCAGTTAGAGATAAGATTATAGTTAAATTAGAATTATATTTAAAGTTGGTGTTAGGTTAGGCTAGTTAAACTTATAGTGTTTAGTTATGTAAAATTCAATCAGAAATATAATTAATTTTAAGTTTAGTTTATTTGTAAAATAATGTTTTTGACCTTTTAGTTTTGTCATTATTATAATTTTAATCTTGAATATCTATCTAATTTAAATTTTAATAAATTTGTTGATCTCGTCAACTAATTAAAATTTCTTATAATTATTGTAAACCTTTCTTGAAAATTACAATATTATGCATTAACATCAAAGAATATATATTTTCTTTAATTTAATATATATATATGGATGAATTCATTAATATGTTAATATTAAAGAAGTAATATAATTGACATAATTTCATATATTTGATATTAAAATGTAAAAAGAAAAAAAGAATAATATATAATTTAATATTAACTATTATTTGTGATGATAAAAAAATATAATAATCATAATATAAAATTTATAATTAATTTATAAAAATTAAATTAAAATAAATTACAATACACTATAAATAGTGTGTGGAATATGACCAATTTAAATATTTGGTAAAAATAAGTGGTCAAAAGTACTTAATATAGCTTAAAAAGTGGAGAACAAATTGTTCATATTTTTCTTTTATTCTTAAAAAATAATAAAATAAATTTAAAAAATAAAAAATAACTTATTTATAATTGGTTGAAATAATTGTTTTTAATAACTAGTTAACTAGTAGAATCCAAAATTCATTACAATAGTACTATGCCTTGCCGACAAGTACTAAAAATTCATTACAGACTATGCCTTGGAGGCAAGTAGTAATAAATATTGATTCAAATAAAGATTGAAGTGTTAGATGTATATGCTTTCATTTGAGTGGAAACAAACTCATAAATTATTAAGATTATTAAATATTCATAAATAATGATTCGAAATGTTTTTGAATTTTATTTTATAAAATCTTAAATCATTCATAAATTTTAAATATTCTTGAATTCTAAACCATTCTTAAATAGCTTGAAATTTTTTATAGATTATTAAAGTGTTAGCAATTATTAATATATAATAATTGTAAATTTTTGCAATACAATCCTTCAATTATATTACAATTTATAATCATCAATATTTCTAATTATATTTAATGAACTATCAACATTATTATGAGAGGAGGAAAATGATGATGGTGAAAGTGGATAACATGATAGGAGAAAAGTAGATCATAAAATATGATAATTACCTGTTGTTTATGGATTCAATTGTGTATGTATTTTTGTATCAACCTTTGTGATACAATTGAATCCAGAAACAACAGATAATTATCTCATAAATTGTGGAAAACTAATGACTCTTATTAGTACTTGCCCATAGGCTAAGCAAATACTATTGCATCATTTTTTGAGTTTTTAGTGTTAATTAGTGATTAAATGAAAATGTTTAGATCAATTAGAAAGTTTTTAGATTTTGTATTTTGTAATAAATTTGATGTTTTGTAAAGTTATATGCAATATTTTTTACTTTATAATTTATAAAAAATATTTTTCTATCATTTGATTGGTTAAATTAGTTTGGGTCGAAATTTTCAGATTTGTAACTACAATGCATTATTTTAACCGTTAATTTTTATAAAAAATCATTTTGTATACAATACAATTAAAACTACAACTAATTATATAAATTAAAACTACAATTAATTACATAACTAATTATATGATCTTAAAACTCAAATAATCCAATTTAAAAATATTTCAGAGAATGTAGAAAGTTTATATCTTTAATAAATAATCATTGAAACATGTGACATTATAGAAAGACCAAGATTATTGGGCAACTCACAAAATGCTATTATTTTTCAATTGAATACAAGAATTCCATTGACAACAACACTTCTGCACTCTGCTTGGTATAAAATACCATTTCAGCATTCGCACAGTTAGTGTTTCGAATAGCTTGCCGTCAGGCTGAAAGGTTGCTTCAAATAATTGTTGGGGAGATGAAATGTAATATTCATAAAAATACTCCTCCAAACAATTTAAGTACAACAGGGAAAACAATCACAGAACTTTGCAAGAAATTGATACAAAATGGCCAAGTTGATGGAATGGAACAAGAACATAAAGAGAATAAACTGAATCTGCACTTAATTAACAGCGACCTCTTCCCCTGCAAGCAAGAGGTCCTACACTTCCTGTTAGGGTTTTCACCATTGTCGAAGGCCTTGCCCCTAAGCTTGAAGCTTTTGCATAGCTTTGTGAAGCCCCTGCTCCAGATGGTGTGAAAAAAGCTCCATTTAACATGAGATCTCCTTCTGATCTCCAGTTCCAGTGCTGCCATTCACTTGGGTTGAAGTTCTCTCTTTTTGTCACCTTAAAACACAACAAATTTTAATACCACAGTTTAGTTCAATTTGCTTTACATCAATTGAATAAACGAAACTAATGTAGATGAGATATGATGGAAACATCAAATAATCATACACAATTTAATTTCAAAACAATTTGTACTCTAAACAATACTCCAATCCTGCATCAAAACAATTTGTACTCTAAACAATACTCCAATCCTGCATGTGCTCTGAAGCTCATACCTCTTTTGCAAAATTATTAGGCGGTGCCAGGTATCTATTTCCTTGGCTGTTGATGGTGGGGTTTGCGCTGCCTCCAATAGCATACATTTCCCAATAGGTGTAATCATTGTTCACCACATGGAAGTATCCATGGCGACATCTGCATTCAATCACATTTCAGATAAGTTGGCTGAACAAGTTAAAGCTTAGAATATGTTGTTTATATATTAAAAGTAGCAAAATTAGTACCAGACAGCTTTAGTACAGCTTAATCAGTTTACCAACCAAACACTAACAGTCATTAAACATCAAACCAAAACATGTGAAAAGTCTTAACAACATATAACAGTAAACCATAATGAGACACAAAATGTAGACCTTCCTACCTGGGCATTCGCTGTACTAGGCCTTTGCCAAAGTGGTTAAAGGCAATGGTCACCTGCATATTAGTGTCAGGAGTATAAGAGTCACTGTGTCCGAGCAGCATCACCTGCAATACAGACAGGCGTCAACAAGAATTTAAATTTAATTTTTATGGAAGATTTTATATCATTCACAGAATCAAAATTCAAAAGTGGCACAATTGAAACTGCTAACCAACCTCATTGTGATGGGCAAAGTGGTTGTTAGATATAGTAATGGCAGTAGATCCCATGATGGCATCAATCAAACCATCAGCACACCGTGACAGTGAGCAGTGATCTACCCAAATGTGGCTTCCCCCAAAAATTGATACTCCATCACCGTCACACATTGTCCTCCAACCATAATGGGTAGGGGAAGATCTCACCATTGCATTCCCTGCTGGTCTGCAATGGTGAATATGAACTCCATGAATGATGATATTGGTCACATACTGAATAGTTATACAAGGGCCATAAGCAATGTGGACATTGACGCCTCTGCCATCAATTGTCTTGAAACTATTCATAATAAGCTCCTCTTTGAGCTGAATCACCATGCTTCTCTGAAAAATAATCCATAGAGGCTCAGCCTGAATGACGGCATGACGCAGAGTACCAGGGCGAGGATTAACAGCATCATAGTCACCAGGATCTGTAACAACATAAAAACGCCCATTTTTGCCGCCAATGGCGTTTCTGCCGAACCCAATGGCACAGTCTGCAAGCCGCTTGCGGTTACGCTGCCAATTTGGGTCACACCGCCAGCAGTCATCAATTGGGTTTCCTGTCCCGCATGACAGATAACCCAGATCTCGCCGTGTACTGTTTAAGCTCCTGCAGACACCATTACAAAATAAAACATCAAAACGACAAAAAGGAACCGGGCTATTTTATACCTCATAACATCATAAAAACTCTTAGTTTTTGTTTTTCTAGACTGAACTACAGATCATAGATTTGGATTAGAAACGTTCAATATAAAAACACATACAGTCAAATTAAAAAAAATACAATGACTAAAACTTCAAGAACTGTGAAAATTTCATGTCAGAGAAAAACAATAACTAAAACTTCATACTGAAAATTCCATGTTCTTCATCATATGACCTTTTACAGAAATAAAAGTTATTGAAAAATGAAGGACATTTGAAGGGCAAAACATACTGATGAACCATATTAGCTACGCTTTCGGGATCTTCTTCCACAGCAGAGAAGTTACTGTGCAATCCCGCTCTAACGATTTCTCCATTACTGCAGAGTACCCAGACAAACAACACCCATGCCACCAAACTCTGAAAACCCATCGTATCAATCGCCCCGGGTTCGAATCCCTTGAACTGCAAATACTCCACAAAGCTGCTGCAACTAAAAAGCAGAACACTGAAAAGAATCCCGAATGGAAAGTGATGCTCTTTCCGTGCGATCAGAGAGCTTTCTTATAGACCCATTTTCCACTCATCCGATCATCAAGGAAATCCCAGATTAGGACAAAGTCCTACAAAACACTAATCCGGTCTCTGATTAACTCGAAAAGGGCAAAAAAACTAAGCAAAAGTCTCAAATTCCCACCAAAACGCATGATTTTTTCGCCCCTCAAAGTTTCCCCCCACATCGTGATTTCAAATCGGACGGTGAGAACTCATCCCTGCAACGGCGGAGGCACACGAACGCCGTTGATGTGTTCCGTTGGTGTCGGTGCCAGTTAGTGAGTTTGCTGAAAATAGAGGTGGTGGGGAATGAGGATTTGAGGGGACCTACTAATTTGACTCGTGCTCTAAATTTATCCGAAATCACGGCCCCCACTATATATTATAAGGTGGTAATCAATCAATCAAATTAACGACCACCATCATCGCCGCATGTTCTGCTCTGTTTTGTTTTTTTTTCCTGCCAGTGTGAAACTTCTCCAACGACTAACTGTCATGAAACCAAACCGAATAGTCCGTGTCATGGGAAAAGGAATATTGTAACATGGGTGGGTCCCACTTAGGCGTCAATTATGTCATTCACATGCTAGGGGTTTTGCGTGGGGCCCACGCCAACATGGATTCGGGAATATCAGTTTTGAATGAGCCATCGGTCGTATACCTGTCTATTAGGTATACGTTAAGTCCTTTGGAAACGTGTTTAAGAATTTTGATCCATGTGAGTTTGGGGGCTCCATGAGTTTTTAGGTGGATCTGTCTTTCTTTTACTCTTTTTGTATTTGATCAATTTAGTCATTGTAGACAATATTAGAATAAGTGCATTTTTTCCCATGTAATTGTATTCTTTTCAATTAAAAAATATTATCAATTTGCACTTTTCCATAAGTTAAGACAGAGGAGATGTCTATTCATAAACCTAAATTTTTATCAAGAGGGAGACCTTAGCTTTGTTGTCAATATTTTATGGAAGTTTCTAATTGATGGGTGGTTTTTTTTTTGGTTGTGTATTTGTCAATTTTTCAGTTGTTGAGTAGTTTTCAAAAATTTCAATTGTAGAATAGTTATTTGCTTTTCTCAAATTTTCAATTGTGAGTAGTTCTTTGCATTTATCGAGTAGTTTTTTGCATTTACCAACTTCTCCAATTGCCTAGTAGTCTAGTTGTTGAGTAGTTCTTTGCATTTACCAATTTCTCTAATTGTTAGATAGTTCTTTGCATTTACTAATGTTCTCCCATTGCTAAGTGATTTTTTGTTTTTAACAATTTTCCTAATTGTTCAGTAGTTCTTTATAATTACCATTTTTCCAATTGCGGACTAACTCCTTGTGTTTACCAATTCCTCCAATTTATCAAGTAGTTGTTTGTATTTCCCAATTTCTCTGATTCAGTAGTTCTTTGCAGTTATAGGGTAGTAATTTGTATTTCCCAAACAATCGAGTGGTTTTTTGCATTTTCCAATCCCTCCAATTGCCAAGTAGTTTTTTGCATTTACCGATTTCTCTAATTGCCTAATAGTTTGATATCTGCAATTGCCAAGTAGTTCTTTGCATGTACCAATTTCTCTAATTGCCTAACTTAGTTCAATATCTCCAATTGCCAAGTAGTTATTTGCATTTACTAATTTCTCCAATTGTCTAATAGTATAATTACCGAGTAGTTCTTTGCATTTACCAATTTCTTCAATTTTCGAGTAGTTCTTTGCATTTACCAATTTCTCTAATTGTTAGATAGTTCTTTGCATTTACCAATTTTCTCCCATTGCTAAGTGATTTTTTGCATTTAACAACTTTCTAAATTGTTGAGTAGTCCCAATTTTTACAATTGCGGACTAGTTCCTTACGTTTTCTAATTTCTCGAATTAAGGAGTAGTTTTTTTGTAATTACCAATTTCAATTTCTCCAGTTGCAAGTCATTTTTTACATTTACTAATTTTTCCAATTGTCTATATTTTTTATTACAACTAAAATGGATTAATAATATATCATGGGTAGAGCACAAATAGTGAAATTTATATAATTTTGTCTTCTCTTAATTAGATTTATTTTTAATCTAAGAAAAAGTGCTCATATGATTACATTTAATAAATTTGTGAAAAAATTATATATTAATCATTTATCATTATGAGTACTTAATCATAGTTAATGATAAAAGTTAAGTTTGTACAATTTATATCATCTAATAGTTTTTAAAAAATCTAACCAATATCTTGAGGGTACAAATATAATAATGATAGTAAAACTTATATACTTCTACCATTCTTAATTATTTTTATAATTTATAATTAGTTTTATATCTATATTAAAAAAATTGAGTTTAGTTGTATTTATTTTTTAGTTTTTACTTATTTTTTCATGATCATTCATATTATTAGAGTTTGAGATTAGGATGTGTGTAGTGTTTGTCCTAAAGTTGGTAACTTAGACAATGATTCAAAGATGGCTTATTTCTTGGAGAATTGTTGGAGGTGGCATTCCAAAGGCTTGTTCTAATTCGCAATATTCATGTATCCTATCGAAAAATAATGAGTCCTTCTTGATAGTTTTGTATAGATTTATATATTTTCCTAAGGTAACATGTCTCAATTTGAAAGTCATTTGTATCTTTCCCTAAAGTTGTGTCTTAGCCTACAAGCCAAATTAGCAACAATGGGCTACCTTGGCCTAGAGCCTAAAACTATCATTGTAATATTGTTCTTCATATAGTGTGAATTGGATCTCACTATGGTTTTTCCCTCCTTGGGTTTTCCACGTAAACATTTGGTGTTCTTTGCATTCACTGATTTGTCCAATCGCTTAGTAGTTTGATATTTCCAATTGTCCAGTAGTTCTTTGCATTTACCAATTTCTTTACTGATTTCTCCAATTGCCTAGTAGTTTGATATCTCCAATTGTCGAGTAGTTCTTTGCACTTACCAATTTCTCCAATTGTCAAGTAGTTCTTTGCATTTACCAATTTCTCCAATTGTTAGGTAGTTCTTTGCATTTACCTATTTCTCCAATTGCAAACTACTTCCATGTGTTTTCCAATTTCTCTAATTACCAAATAGATTTTTGCAATTACCAATTCCTCCAATTGAAAAGTCAATCTTTACCTTTACCAATTTTTCCAATTGTTAAGTATTTATTACATATACCAATTTCTCCAATTACTTTATATTTACAAGTTTCTCCCTCCTTTATCGAGGTGTCTATATTTTTTATTACAACTAAAATGGATTAATGATATGTCATGGATAGGGCACAAATAGTGAAGTTTATATAAATGTTTCATGTCTTAATTAGATTTATTTTTAATCTAAGAAAAAGTCTTCATATGATTACATTTAATAAATTTGTGTAAAAAATATCTATTAATCATTTGTCAAATTATGAGTACTTAATCATAGTTAATGATAAAAGTTAAGTTTGTACAATTTATATCGTTTAATAGTTTAAATTCTAGTCAATATCTTGAGAAAGGTAAAAATATAATAAAAATAGTATAACTTATATACTTCTATCATTCTTAATTATTTTTATAATTTATAATTAGTTTTATATATTTTTATTAAAAAAATTATATTTAGTTTTTAGTTTTTAGTTATTTTTTCATGATCATTCATATTATTAGAGTTTGAGATTAGGGATGTGTGTAGTGTTCGTCATGAAGTTGGTCACTTGAGACAGTGATTTAAGGATGGCTTGTTGCTTGGAGAATTGTTGGAGGTGGCATGCCAAAGGCTTGTTCTAATTCACAATATTCATGTATCCTATCGAAAAATAGTGAGTCCTTCTTGGCAGTTTTGTATAGATTTGTATGTTTTCGTAAGGTAATGTGTCTCAATCTAAAATTCATCTGTATCTTTCTCTAATGTTTTGTGTCTAAGCCTACAAGTCAAATTAGCAGCAATGGGCCACCTTGGTCTAGAGCCTAAAACTATCATTGTAATAGTGTTCTTCATATAGTGTGAATTGGATCTCGCTATGGTTTTTCCCTCAGGTTTTCCACGTAAACATTTGATGTTCTTTTCATTTACTAATTTCTCCAATTGCTTAGTAGTTTGATATTTCCAATTGCCTAGTAGTTATTTGCATTTACTGATTTCTTTATTGATTTCTCCAATTGCCTAGTAGTTTGATATCTCCAATTGTCGAGTAGTTCTTTGCACTTACCGATTTCTCCAATTGTTAAGTAGTTCTTAGCATTTACCAATTTATCCAATTGTTAAGTAGTTATTTTGATTTACCAATTTTCCCTATTGCTGAGTAGTTCTTTGCATTTACCAATTTCTCCAATTACAAACTAGTTCCATGTGTTTACCGATTTCTCTAATTTCTGAGTAGTTTTCGCAATTACCAATTTCTCCAATTGCAAAGTCGTTCTTTATATTTACCATTTTTTCCAAATGTGAAGTAGTTCTTACATTTACCAATTTCCCCAATTACTCTTTATGTTTACCAACTTCTCCCTCCTTTATGGAGGCGTATATATTTTTATTACAACTAAAATAGATTAATAATCATGGGTAGGGAACAAATAGTGAAATTTATATAATTAGGTCATGTCTTATTAGTTTTATTTTTATTCTAAGAGAAAGTGTTCATATAATTACATTTAATAAATTTATGTAAAAATTATCTATTAATCATTTGTCATTATGAGTAATTAATCACAATTAATAAAAGTTAATTTTGTACAATTTATACTATCTAATAGTTTAAAAATATAATCAATATCATGAAAAAGGTACAAATATAATAATAATAATAATAGTAAAATTTATATATTTCTATCATTCTTAATTATTTTTTTATTAAATATAATTGAGGCTCTTTACATCATTAGTACATCATAATGATTACCCTCTGCTAAAACTGGGTAACTAAGAAAGATAAGCATGAAGTAATAGTTGTTGTCCTACAAATTAAACTCCCTAATATTGCTTTGTTAAGTTACATATATAACTTATATATGATTTTAGATCATACAAAATGGAAGATCATCATATATATAAAATAATTACTTTTCATCATAGATAAATCCTTATATTTCTTTGAACCATGCTTCCCATGGGAGTGGGTCATCTGACCTCTTGAAGATAGTGATCTCAACTGCAACAAGTTTTTGAAGGGCAACACATTCAAGAACAACAACTGTAAGGGGGACGAAAAAATATCATTTCTACTGGAGCTATAGGGTCTACTTAAACTCTCTTCCTTTTCTCTTTGACCTCAGCCATAAATTTTTCAAGTCCAATCTCGAACAAGGATATTTCCTTTGTGCTCCTGGCCCAAGTGTGTTTGTTGGAGGTCTCCCAAGTGTACACTCTCACTGTGTTGTCACGAAGTAGCCTTTAAAATTTTCTTTGGCGATCCTCATGATCATTGTAACCTACCATGCAATATCAAGTACTATGAGACTCCTTGGAGACTTAATAAGGGTTCTGTTACAACCATCGAATATTTCATTATTCCTATATTTCCACAACAACCAAAGAACTTCAGAAGAAAGAATAGCTAAAAAAATATTAGTGTTTTTCCTTAGAAAATGGACCTATCCCAAAATGATATCTACATAACATACATCAATATCAAATTTGATGCCAAACATAAATCAAACTTCCTTAGCAAATAAGCAATCCAAAAAGATGTGTTTAATAGTTTTTAGTTGTCTACAAAAAGGGTAAAAATTTAGATCACCATTAGTTTTATGCACTAAGAGTTTCAGTAGCAGAAGGCTCCAGTTTTTCTTTGGTTCAAGAGGTCTGGTTCATAAACATGTCAAAGTTGATTGCCAAGATTCATTGTTCTTATTCCAAGCAGTTGAAAGGTGAGAGATAACATCCAAGTTGTCAGAAAGCAAGGATTAGATTATTTTGGCTTTAATAGAAATTTTGATATAACTATATATTAAAAAATATGTGTTTAGTTGTATTTATTTTTTTTTGTTTTTACTTATTTTGGTATAGACACATTTATACATAGTTTTTCATATCTTATTCATTTCTATATGTTTTTCAATACTATCTAATAATTATTTGTGATTCAATGTAATGAGTCATGGTTAATGGTAAAAGTTAAGTATTGTATTTAAGTTTCAACACTTGTATTGCTTCACTCTAATGAGTTAAATTGATTCATTGCACATTATATAAAGTCTTGTTTTTAATAAAAGTAAACCAAAAACTAAATGGACTCGAAACCCTACTTACAATATTCTACCAACGAGATAAACCTAGCTAACAGACAACCAATTGTCATCCATAACATAAACTAACACCAAACACAAATAAAACACCAACAAACATCAAAAAACACTAGAACAACACAAAAAAATAACAAGAAGAGATACTAGAGGTTCTTGAGGGCATTTTCTATCTCTTCCTCCAGAAGATTTTGATACAAAAAATTTGTCCCGCAACTTAGCCTTGGCCAATTCTACATTCTTCATTAAATTTACCCATGTATGAGTATAAGTACCCTTCTTAATGACAGCTTGAAAATTCCTTTTTGCACTCTCCAAGTCCACAATGTCAAGAACTTGAATCTTTCTCCATTTCTCTACCAGACATTTAATACTCTTGGTGTACTATTGCATATCACCTTGGCACTCATATAGATAATGTTTACCAAGATGTCATTAATATTCTTCATCTTGCCCTCTAACCTTGTAATGCATCCCTCATAATCATTTTCAAGGAATTAACTTGAACAATCACATTTTTAAGAATGGTCAACATCTTTTTCTCGTCATCCTACCATCTGATTTTCGCATTGAAGCAATGTTACTCTAAATTGACAAAATTTTGATGTTAACTTGATTGATCTCAAAGAAAAAACATTCATAAATACAAAATTGGTCAACCATATCATCCCTGACTACTGCCAATAAATCCTTTAGATCCTCACTATTAGCAAACAAGAAGTGAGAACCCTTGTTTAGAAAATATAGAAGAGGAGGGTGAGATTATCTATATTCACCATCAATAGGTGGAGAGGGAGGGGAAGAGGAGGAACTAGGAATTTGGGTTACTCTCCTCATTCACCATTGAAATTCCCTTACCATGGCCTCCATAGCATCCTCTTTTCTAAGCAAATATACCTCTACAGAGCCCATTTTTGGCAAGTCGTCCCCAAAAAACCATCATTACTTGACTTTGAAGCTTCCCCTTACATCATTTTCCCATTCTTCTTAGCATTATTTACCTCAAATAATTGAGAAGCTTCATCCTCCTAGGAGTTTGAATCTTCACCATCGATATGTGATTATGTTAGCAATAGCAAGCCACACCACACAATTGAGAGGGGGGGTGCATCAGCTTGGTGTAATAATTGTAAACTTTAAACTTTTGAATTAGATCATCAATTAAGAATATAGCAGTGCTAAACAAGATGAACAAGTTAAAAAATAACACCATAACACTTAGAATTTTTTCCTCGAGGAAAACCATGTTAAGGGAAAAACCCCGGTGGGGATGGAACCCACGAGATAGTGCACTAGTATAAAAATTCCCCTATTAGGAGACCTAGCCCCATTAGGAGCTGGTCTACAATACATCTGTGTGCTAGAAAGTAGTCACACTTCTATGAATCATTACATTCAAGATCACTCAAGAATGAGGTCTCGAATAGCGATTCACAACTCTCTATTCGTGGAGTGCAGAGGTTGTATTATGAGGCCCTCAGATCGACCTTGTTAAACCCATGCAAGTACACTAAGAAATGAGAGATTCAAGGATGAGAAGCAAGAGTGCTAATCTCCATTGATCTTCAAGTTATTGCATGTAGATGAAGCTAATCTAGATGATTGCAATGCAAGAAATAAACTATTCTATTGAAATGCAAATTTTACTCTCCTTTGCTAATTAATCTATGTGAAGATTTAAGCTAAAACAATGAAGGAAAAACTAATCTAAGATGCTATGAAGATTAAGATAATGTAAATATGAAAGCTAGAATGTAATAATCTTCAAAACTCCAAATATCGCCAAGAAAACCTGCAGCATAACAACAATATGCAAATTCGGGGATCCCAAATGAGAAGGAGAGGGCTCCTTATATAAGAAACTGTGGAAGAGAATGCATCTCCAAGAGCAATGTGGGATAAATGCAAAAAGAGGAAAGAAAGCTCGTTTTTAGAAAGTGTGGAGAGAAAAGGAATTTTCTTATTTTATTTATTTGTTTCCCTTTTTCATCACAAAAGAGCTTTAAGAGGATTATTTATTTATTTATTTAAAAGAATGATTCTCTATTAATTAAATAAGATAACATTATTTAATTAAAAGAGAGATATTATTATAAATAAGATAAAATCATTTAATTAAAAGAGATTTTAATTAAATAAATTTATTTCATTTAAAAGATATTTCTTTCAATTAAATAAGGTTATTTTATTTATTTAAGAGGGAATATTTCTTTTAATTAAATAAAATTATTGATGAAACGATCAAACCTTAGGGAAAATTGAAATGGTTGAATTATTTAGGATTGATCAAAGAAATTGATTTGAATTTTGCAAAGTACTGATTCAAGAAATTTGATAATTTTAATAAATGGGGCCCAAAGTCTAGGCGACCATTTTAGGTTGCATACAACATCTAGTACAAAATTCCATGTTAAAGGATAGAATCCATGTTAAAAGGTCCTTCAACCCTATTAGGATTTTATGAGAACAAAAAGGAACACTGCCCGAGTACACTACTCCAAGGAGAAGCTTAAACCCACCTTCAGGACTCATTGTCTAATTACAATGAAGTGAACTTACTATTCAAATGACTGAACTGATTGATAGAAACTTACTTGCCTTTACATTTCCATTGAAGTGCACAAGGAATGATCATAGATTCCACTCATACCTCTTCTCTTCAGCTCTACCCTAATTACAATGCTCGCATACACAATCACGCATACCTCCTATACCCATTCCTTACATTACATTAGAGAAATTACTCTCCTTTATACAAGTTACAAACATGAATTAGGTTGGTATGTTAGGGCTTCCCCAATGCACAAACAATTACATTACTCAATGCTAAGGCACACATGGTACCTAATACCAATATAAAAAAATTACAAATATTAATTTATGCACCAAGATCCACAATTAATGATCGCCAATCCATAGAACATGTTACACCACCTAGTCGGCTTCCAAAAGCAATTATCCAAGTTTCATATGCTAGTGTTGACAT